>MU224671.1:748046-764956 GCA_018584345.1 Thuja plicata
TCTAAGTATGATCACTAAATGCCATTATTCTAGAAATTGAAAGCTATACTATTTGCAATGTGAAGTTAATCTATATGATTTTAGCAAAATGAGACAATAATTTAGTATTCTAACAATGCAATTTTCTCTAATAATTTTGGGGGTAATCAGGGGTTTGAATGAAGAAAGAGGGTTCTTTTATAAACCCTGAGAGAATCAAAATATAAAATTTCCTATTTTGAAATAAAACAACTAGAAAATCCAGTTAAAAATAGAAAGTTTTATTGAAAAGAATTCAATAAATTGTTTTCTTCCTATTTCAATTGTTTTATCTCTTTGATTTAATATTGTTTTATTTGAATTTAATTGTTTTATTTCTCTTTAAAGCATAATAATTCAAAGTTTCCATTTTTGAATAGACGAAAGATTTTTGAGAGAATATCCAATTAATTAAATAAATATGACCTCATAATTACTTTTTCTCAATTATCTGAATAATTAAATTCAATTATTGAAAATGAGGATATTTATTTAATAATTAAATATTATTTAATTCCTTTTCATGTGTCTCAGCTAAAGAGGGTGAATTTAATTTAATTAAAGTGCTAGGACTTTATAATTAAATTAATTTGATCATAGGTTTGTTTAGCCAAATAGATATTTAGGAATTAAATATGATATATGATTAATATAGATTTAGGATTTTCTGCATTTTGACACTCAGGTCGAGTAGAGTCAGTGAAAACTCAGAATTGCCTAGTACAATAGGACTTTGATGATTTAGAAGAATAACAAATGCAACAAAATTGGTTAGGGTTGCAAGATGCCAATTTTGGGGTGTTACAACAACCACCACAGGGGAATTGGCAAAAAAATAACCAATGGAGGGGGCCTCCACAGTAGCCTAACCAAAATCCTGGTTATCCAAAATTACCACCTCCAGTGCCTCCACCTACAATAATGTCGCCTCTGGTAACCACAAGTACTAATCCAAAGTCAACCCAATTACCTTCTCAGTCACAACCTAATCCTAGCAATAAGAAACAACAACAACAACCAATGTATACTAATGATACTCAAAAATACCCTTCCTATGCACTAGAGATATCTGATATCCATTTGAGATCCGGTACTACTCTGCTTGTACCCAAACATCGTATTATTACGGAAGTTGCAGACATTTCTACAATATCAGCACCACTTCCAGAAATACGTTGCAAAATACAGTCCAACCAACTGATATATCCAACAAAAATGATGTTCACACCTCAGTTAATCCTCCCTTTCCACATAGGCTTAGCATGGAAAAACCTATATCCCAAGAAGAAACACCGTTTGATATCCTTGAGCAGCTGAAAAACATGCACATCTAGATTCCTCTGTTCCAAGCTATCAAAGATGTTCCTTTTTATGGAAAATCTATTAAGGAAGCATGCCTTAAAAAGCCTGGACAAAAGAAAAAGGACCCTTAAACAGTCCATGTTATAGGACAACTTGTAGATATCATGTTGGGAAAGTTAGTTATACCAAATTATTCTGACCCTGGAAGCCCAATTTTTGATTTGATAATCAATGAACAGTCTGTGAAAAATGCTTTAGTTGATTTGGGAGCAGCCATAAATGTAATGACCAAAGATACAATGCATAGATTGAGTATAGAGGGCTTGAGAACCACTCCAACAGTGTTACAACTTGCTGATAGTTCAACTGTCACCCCAGATGGTATCATTGAGGATATAGTAGTCACCTTAGATTCATGGGAATACCCTGCTAATTTTCTCATATTATCACCTAAATTAAACTTTGATTGTTATCCAGTCATCCTAGGGATACCTTGGTTAGCCACCATTGATGCCAAAATTAGCTGCAGATAAGGAAACATGACAATTTGAAATGGAAAGCAATAAATAAGCTAGCACTATATCCTCCTGCCCAACCCCAGCCAGATTTGAGAGATCCTATTTGGCCAGATTTGGGAGATGAGGAAGAAGAAGTAAATTATGTTGCTTAGCTCATGATGCTACATAGACAATATTTTCTGAAAATGCAAGAAGAAGATGATGTGAGACAAAGTATTCTTACCAATGAGTGTGTAGTAGCTAAAGACATTTCTAAAAGCTCTATTTTATAGTTATGTACCTATGAGGTCTGTGTCTTTCCAGCAATCCATGATGTAATCAATCAATTATTGTTAGGTGAAGTAGCTACAAGCCCAATACCTGAAGTGTCAATGATAGATCTAACAACCACTATGGAACTTTCCCCTGGTCACAATCTCCATGTTAAAACCAAGTTGCCACCACCACAATTGGCATTGTTAACCAAACTCCTATATAAGCATGAAAAATCCTTTGCTTGGGATTATGGAGACATGGCAGGACTGAACCCCAAGCTCTACACACATATGATCTACATCAATGAAGGTAGTTTACCACTCCGCTAACCTCAGAGAAGAATAAACCCAATCTTGAGAGAAATAGTCAAAATTGAATTGCAAAAGTTGCTGGATGTTGGTTTCATATATCCAATCTCTGATATAAAATGGGTATCACCTTTGGTCTTAGTACCTAAGAAGGGAGGTAAATGGATAATATGTGTGGATTACAGGGAGTTGAACAATTCCATGAAGAAAGACCATTTTCCCCTGTCGTTTATTGATTAAGTTCTCCACACTTTGGTTGGTAAGAAGTAATTCTCCTTTTTGGATGGATATAGCGGTTACAACTAGATCAACATTGCTCTAGAGGGTCAGGAGAAGACCAAATTCACATGCCCTTGGGGGACATAAGCTTATTTTGTATTACCATTTTGCTTATGTAATGCACCAACTACTTTCCAGAGAGCTGTAATCAACATTTTTGCTGACATATCACATGATTGCATGGAAATATACATGGAAAAATTCATTACATTTGGTGTCACCTTTGAGGAAGCCCTTAAGAACTTGGAAAAAGTGCTGATCAAATTTCAAGAACACAACCCGTCTCTAAACAGTGGGAAATGATTCATGATGATGCATGAAGGAGTAGTGCTGGGACATTTCATCTCAGAGGCTGGAATCCAGTTAGACCGTGCAAAAATAGAGGTAATTCTCACATTGCCTACACATACAAAGAAAAAATATGTTAGATCTTTCTTAGGACGTGCTGGCTATTATAGGCGGTTTATTCAAAATTCTTGTCAAATAGCTAGTCCTCTGTACACTTTTCTTAGAAAAGAGGCTGAGTTTGCATGGACAAAAGACTATGATGAATCATTCCTACAGCTCAAGTCACTTTTGACAACTACACCAGTACTTAGGGGCCCTTACTGGTCTTTTCCATTCCACATACATACAGATGCTTCTGACTATGCAATAGGTGTTGTCCTAGGAAAAAACTCTAGTAACCTTTAAAATGCAATTTACTATATCAGTAAGAGGTTACATGGACCAGAGTTAAACTATACAGTGACTGAAAAAGAATTACTAGCAGTAGTTTATGCTCTAAAAAATGCCTCCATTATGTAACAAACTATCCCATCTTTGTTCATACTGACCATGCAGCAATTAAATATCTCATGAACAAACCTATCATCACAGACATGTTAGCAATATGACTTCTTCTTTTGCAGGAATTTGACATAACCATCATTGAAAAGCCATGGAAGGCGAATGTAGTAGCTGATTATCTATCTAGAATCGAACATGTTGACAAAGATACTACTCTGATAGATGATGCATTCCCTGATGAGCATTTATTTCAAATTGCTTTAAAAAATCCATGGTATGCTGATATAGCTAATTACCTTGTAGCTAACAAAATGCCCACACATTTCTCTTATAAGGATAGGATAATGCTTGTAGATAAAAGCTTCCAACTCTCTTGGATTGATAGCACACTATTCTACATTGGTTCAGACCAAGTCATGAGGAGATGTGTGCGAGAAGATGAGACATATGACATTCTCCATTCTTGTCATAATGAGCCATGTGGAGGACACTTTACAGCAAAGAGAACAACCCTAAAGATCTTAACAACTGGTTACTACTAGCCCACACTTCACAAGGATGCAATCAGTTATACAAGGAAATGTGACAAATGTCAGAGGATGGGCCGACCAACAAGATCAGATGAAATTCCCTTAAATCCACAAGTGGTGGTAACACCATTTGATAAATGGGGTATGTATTTCATTGGTCCAATAGATCCTCCATCCAATGGGAAATCCTACATCTTGGTTTGTACTGATTATTTGACCAAATGGGTGGAAGTAAAATCCAATAAGCATGCACAAGATCATAAGGTAGCAGAGTTTTTGTATGAGAAAATATTCACCAGATATGGAGTGCCAAGAGAACTTGTAATTGATCAGGGAGCTCAATTCACTTCCAATCTGATAACAGAGCTCATGAAGGAATATAATATCAGACATCGAAAGTCAAGTCCCTATCATCCTCAGGCCAATAGATAGGCATAAGTTACAAATAGGGAGATTGAAGCCATCTTAACAAAAACAATTCATCTACACTGCCGAGATTGGAGCAATAGACTATCAAAAGCCGTTTCGACGCACAGAACAAAAATGGAAGACCACCATAGGGTTCACTCTATTTGAGATATTGTATGGAAAAGAAGTAGTGCTACCAATTGAATTTGAACACAAAAATTTGCGCACAGTGTTGGAGTTAAACATTGATCTTCCTGCAGCACAGAAAGAGCGATTGTTGCATCTCAATTCCTTGGATGAAATGCAAAAATCTACCTTGGAGAAAACTAAAATAGTAGAGAAATAAGGGAATATGTTGCATGAATCCCACATTAAGAGCAAGCAGTTTCAAGTTGGTGATTGGGCATTACTGTATGATTCCAGATTCAAAGAAATGCCAGGCAAGCTATAGACAAGATGGCTGGGCCCATATGAAATAAGCCATGTCTTCACCAATGGATCAGTCTAGTTGACAACTATTGACCCAGTGCACTTCAAGTTATTAGTTAATAGACATCGACTACGTTTTTATCACTAACCCCAAACCAAAGAATACTTCCTACAACAATTCAGACAACCAGTTCCAAACGAGCAATAAGTAACACTTCCTATAGCAGAAGGTGCAAACCTTCTTCTTGCAACTCTTCAATAGCACTCCTTCAAGCATGCCCCTAATAAAAACTTCATGTTCACATGAAGTTCAAATATCCACTCACTTTCTGAATTCTTATTTCCAACTCATTTCATTTCTTTATCTTCCACCCACCCACCTTCCATGTCATCACCACTTTCCATTTCTCTATTTCAAATAAGAGCCAATTCAGCTGATGCATACATCCACCAACATCGTTCCACTCTCATCACCTTTTTTTGGCACGTACAATGATCGAATTACAGGTATCAACTTTTCAATTTTTTTTCCACTTTTAGCACATAGATTTCGGTAATTATATCTAGTACTGCAATAAATGTCTGATTACGACATTAAGCCAGTTCCATACCTTGTGCCAAGTATGACAAGTGTGGACACTTTTCATTGTTTTGTAGGGGAAGGGAAGTGTATTAAGACCTAAATGTCATTTATATTTACTCATAAATATTTCCGTCACATCAAATCTGTACTTTGGCCTTGTCTCATTAAAATCCCGTTGCTATATCGCACAAGTGTCGTACTGTTATTCCCAAATTATCCCTTATTTTCAAACTTGATGTGACCTATAATTAAATTATGTGGAAACTCACTGTAAGAGTTATAATTTCTTTTGTTAAAACACATTATCATTGTTTATGACAAGAGCAACAAAAGAGGGCAAAAGAAGGTCCGAAGTTTTACAAGAAGTAATCTGAAACTAAAAAAGGAATGAGGTAATTGTCAATTACAGAGCAGAAAGTTGAAAATTGACAAGAAAAAATGGGAGGACAGTTGCCACGACATGAGCCATCAGTTCATAGTTTTTTGATTTCAGATGTTGAAGCAGTAAGGAGGTTCAATGCATGTGTTTGGTTAGGATATTTCTTGAAATTAACAGAGTTTGACGAAGAAGCAACAACTGAATTTGCAAATACATTTGAGGAAGGACAAGCAACAGTATGGGGATTAATAGTTGTCACCACAAAATAACATATAGCATAGGTAACCAGGTTACCAATAGTTGGGGAACATTACCCCAATGTGCATGATGCCAGATCAGCTAGGGCCCAGTTTACTCTACCAAGTGACCCTCCTCTGGAGATTACCAAGCAAGGGTGCAAAATAATGTCTCTCCCTCTGCCGTTTAATGAATTGGCCACACACATTATCAGGTATTTTACTTGCAAAGGAAGATTTTCAAATTTGCATGTACATCATTTCAAGTTACTTAGCTACGTAAGGCATAATTTTCCAGTGAATGTTCCTAATTTTTTGTATAATATGCTAAGTATCAGTGCTGAGGAAACCCAAAAGGGAAATGTAAATTCTGTCACCCACCATGCCCTAATAAAATTACTAGTAGAAAAATCTCTTAGGGACATTTCTCCCATAGCATGGTCAAAATTTGTCAATCATAAAAACTTGAAACCTCAGGTTGACCCTATTGAGCAACCTAGTAATGATGATGCAGTACCCATTGAACCAGTTGTTGAACATGACACCCAAGAGATAGAAACTGAAAATATTCAAGAATGTATGCCTTTACTTGATCATATGAGAAATGTACCTACTTCTGCCCAAAAGAAAGGAAAACATAAATTAGAAGAAGAAAATTCTACTCCTGCAGCCAAACCGCAAATCCCCATAGCCTCGAAGGGGAAGAAAATAAAGTCAACTCCTGCAGTAGTTACTCCTGCAGCAGAGAGACCGAAGAATCTTATTAAGAAAAAAGGATGTGGAGGTTGAAGAAACCCCTATGTGAAGAAGTCCTAGAATGAGAGGACAACTTCCTAAAGTACCCTCAAGAAGCCAATCTGTTTCCCCCAAGAAATCTAATGGAGAACCTCATTTACAAATTGTTCTAGATGATTCCCCAAATCAGTCTGAAATCCTAGACATTTATCAAAATCAAAAAGAGAAATGTGAGGCTGAACCTGATGTATGTCAAACTAACCCCCAAGAAAGTCATAAGAATGTCTTAGACAATAATGAGGGAGAAGTCCCAATACCTCATTAGTCAGCCTTCTCAAAGACTACCTTAGTTCCTTATAAAAGAACCTGGTTTACCAGCTACTTAGAGAAAGCATGGAAAGAATAGAGGAGGCAAAATAATTAGGTAGAAGATTGTGGCCCAATCACTTTGTAGTCACTTCTATTTGGATTGTATAATAAACATGTTTTTGCAACAACCTTATGGGGAGAAGAGAAGAAGAAAATGAAGAAGGTAATAAGAGAGCAAGGTGAAGAGATTGAATATTTAAAAGAATAATTGGCAAGACAAAAGAAAAAGATGGATCATGCCCTGAAGTTGGCTGATCAAATAATCACTTGTAGGCCACCTCCTAGGGTTTATGCTATCTATTTGAAAGATAAGTTCCTGTCATTTCAATTAATGATGACCCTAAAAGACATAGACTCAGAGTTTAAAACAACCCAAGAATTTTATGGCCTATACCAGACCCTTCCCTCATGGCAGCATAACTTACTTTGTGAGTTGTACCTACATAACTTCACTATCCCTGCAGAAATTGAGTTGAATCCTCTACTTTACATAGGGAATTAATGTCCTGGATGCATAATGAGGCAAATTATGATAGACAGCTAGAAAATTATAGAGATTAGGAGAAATCAGAACCCTTGCCATTGAGAGTAGAGAGAAGCAAACCAGATGTACTCCTTAAGGATTGGATTAATCTGACCTATGGAAAAGAAAAAGAGTAAATAAGGAAGAAAATATTTGGGATCATAACAGATCTATGCAGAGTATGAGGGAATGTATTACTTCATTTTTTAGAGAGCCGCAGCTGGTGCTAGAAGCAGGTGGAGTAGATTGCCCAAAGCATTCAAGAAGTCAGAGCCACACAACCCTATCAACCTCGAGGCATCCATCCACAAAGCACCAAAATACATCCATCTGGGTAGGCATATTACACAAGAACTTTGGTGTCCATTTACCATGCAGCCACCTATGCTCCTCTGGCCCCTTTATGACATCAATGCTACAAGGCTTGACCAGGTGCAGGAGGGTCACAGAGTGGATGTCTAGGAAAGGACAAGAGGTTTCTACTACACTTTTAAGAGCCAGAGGAGAGGGAAGATAGAGGTTGGTGAATTCTGAGGAACTACCAGGAGATGCAATGTTTGAGGACAAGCATTCAAATTACCAGGGGGTAGATGATGAGACAATTTATTGTCTCTATTTTATATTGATCTAAATACTCTATTTTAAAGTATTACCAGGACATTTGTGGACTTATAACTAGTAGAACTTGTGTTAAAGTACAGTTAGAACCGTCAAACATATGGGTAGGTAGTTATGTCATGTTTTTCTAATATATATATATATATATATATATATATATATATATATATATATATTGCAGTATTTCATATAGCTATCAGAATGTGTGTTCTAATATTTGGATTAATTTGATTAAGTTTACTTGTATATTTCCACATGATAACTAAACTGTCAGGAAGAAGGATTAGCTTGAGAGTGGTCGACAACATTAAAAGAAGAATATTTAATTCTAGCTACGATGGGGAAAATCATCATGGAACCAAAAGAAACAACTACTACATTGGAGGAGCCACCATTACAAAGAATATAGGAATATAGCTCTGCTATATTTCCTTTGCACTCATTATCTTGTTGAATCGGTCATCCAGACTTTATTGAATATGTTGTGAGCTCTTACATTTCCTTTTTCTTCTCTGGCATGATTTCAGTCAGAACTTATCCTTCTATTTTGAATAAGTGTCAATCCTCTATTTATAGGGATTTGGCTGTTAGTTTGCAAGTTCAGAGTTTTGGGAATACATTGTTGCATCTTGCACAACAAGTTATTTTTTCATTTTTATGTATTGTTTCGATGTAATAAGTTATTGAAATATAATGAAGTGAATTTGGTTTATCTTCTATGTTAGTAGTTAGCATAAGCCAACAAAGGGGGTCCACTTGGCAGGTGGATTATATTAGAGTAGAGTAGATTTACTTTCAGTATTTCTAGCATTTTGAATAGGAGTTTACTGTTTCTTCCTACAACATTATACTTTGTGAATGTTCCTGCAACACCCACAAGGATAGTTATAGTAGATGCTTTGGGTTGAAAGAATAGGTTTAAGTTGAGTTTACAGTTTTCAACATTAATTTCATTAAGGAGTTAAGTGTGTTTACTTTCTTGCAACAATAGTGTAGATTTCTTTCATGCATTTAAACTTTCTGTAGCATAAGTAGTATGACTCTTTGAGAGACTTAGTGCACATATTGTGCTGTCGCATTTCAAGTATACGCCCCTGGGTTGACAATTTAAATGCACCTCATGGTGGGGAAAGTAATCCTTAGTTTGAATATACTATTCCTAGGAGAGGCTTTGGCATGATTACTAGCACCTATTGTGAGGCAGTTTAGGGGTCTCAAAGGTTGGGACAAAGAGACAAATTGAGTGATGATGATTTCAAAGAGTTAAATGAGTGATCAAGATTGCAAAGTTTGGAGTGATCCATGTGATTTCAATCCTTGATTCTCATTGGCTCTTTGAATTCTTGTCTCCTTTGTTGAAAATAATAAAGATTTAATCAATTGAATTAATTAATTAAATTAGCTATGTAAGGGAATAGGTTGATTTTGATTTTTGATTTAAACTATACAATTAATTGATTAAATCAATTATATAGCTTTAATTTATCCATTTTAGGCTTATATTTAATTAATTCATATATTTATTAATTGATCATTTGATTTAATGTGATTTAGTCCCTTTTGATTGAATTTAATCCATTTGATTTGATAAAATTATTTTTTGATCGATTTAAGTACACCTGACCAAATTTAGGTTTCTACAAATGCCCCTCTTTGAATTAATGTGATTTAGTCCCTTTTGATTGAATTTAATCCATTTGATTTGATAAAATTGTTTTTTGATCGATTTAAGTACACCTGACCAAATTTAGGTTTCTACAAATGCCCCTCTTTGAATTAATGTGTGAAGCGCATTGATTCAAAGAAAATTGATGTCTTGATTTGATTGACTGATTAATTGATATTTGATACAATTCTTGATGTGAAAACCCGGTTTGATAACTTGATGCAAAAACCTGATGTGAAACTTGATGCCAATTTGATGTTTGATAAACTGATGACGAGAAACCCTTATGTGAAAAACTGATGAAGGATAACGCAAAAATGCCCCACTGATAGCAATTTGAAATTTTAGTGCCCCTAGATTTTGTTGTCATTGCAAATGTGTGACAAAAATTATGTTTTGACCATATGATGCCCCCTCAGAAATAAAACTAGAATTGATTATCAGTGGAAAAAAGATATTGAAGAATAAAATTACTAGGTCAATTATGTTTTCATTTTTGAAAACCAGATGAAGAAAATCAATCACAATATGCCTCAGTGGTGAAAAATGTCAATTTAGGTCAAAAAGGGTAAAAATCTCTTGAAAATTAGGTCAAAAAGTATAAATAGAAATAAAAATGTCATTTTTACTATTCATTTTCACTTTTGACCCCAGATTGTTGCTCTGAGACTTTTGGATATTCTGATGATGGTGGTCCCCATACGCGAGCATCGATTCGAGAGAGGGCACAAATTCCAGAGGCTAGCTGATTACGGACCTCCAGTGAGTTATTTTTACCTTCTTGAGCATTTATTACTTCATTTATTGTATTTAAATGATGTTTCAACGCCTAGTTAGGGTTTTTCGTGCAATTTGTAGTGAAGTTACGCTTAGGATTAGATTAAGTCACATGTAGAAGTGCAAAGTTGCATGTCCATGATGCAAAGAGTCACATATACATCTTGAAGTTGTGCATATGAAATAGGTATTGTCACGCGTAAGATAAGTTTAAATCACGCGTACAAACCCTAGCTGAAAAACACAAATGAAGTTATGTGTATCAAGTGTTAAGTCACGTGTACGTTGCCAAATGTTGTGTACTAGGCCAAGTAACGCCTAGTAGGTATAAAATATGACATATGATGTGTGAAGTTATGCGTAACCTAAAATGACGTGTAAACCCTCTAAAATAGTGCGTACACACAGGCAAAATGATGCCTAGGTGCAAAGAATGAAAAACCTTAATCATTATTGTTTGCCTCTGATAGAATGAATACCAGATCGATTGGAAAGATAAGCAGGATGGATTTAGTAATGAAACCAAATGTTTAGGATGTTAGGATGATCGGTTATATGGATGTTGAAATATCAATCAGATTGGTAGGATAGGATAAACTGATGTATTTTCCCCTTCTCATGATATAGAGTTAGGAAAAATAATTGATGTTGCTCAAAAAGAGCGACATGTTGATTTGATGATTGATTGATGTAGAATAATCCACTTAAATGATGATACTAATAAAATTCACTTGATTTGAAAAATAGATTCTATTCTGGAAGTTATATGTCTAGAGTGTTCCAGCTTGTCTTTCCGATATGGTAGACCAGTTATCAGGTCACGAGAGATGAGTGATCAATACTTGTAGATTGTTTTACCTTCTTGAGTTACCGTAGTTATAGATGAACCATGGAATTCTTACAACTATGGCATAGCGGTGGCACTCTGAACATAACACCTTCCATTTTCCTATGGGAGAGATGACTATCACACTGGAGGATGTGTATAGATTGCTGAGGATCTCGACTCGAGGAGAGCGAGTTTACTATGACCAGGTTTATGATGGTAGCGCATGCAGACGGGTCTTCGCAGATCCTACTATCGGAGATGAGAGTATCACCTGGGCATAGTTTATTTATTTCCATCCTCTTCCAACAGTATTAGGTACATTGATTGGTAGAGTTATGTTACCAGATCTTTGCGGGCACGGATTCACAGTTGGTTGGGGTCGGATCATCAAGGACATGATTTCTTAGCCTTGGAGATTTGAATGGGGTTCTTGCGTGCTGGCACAATTATTCCATGAGTTGCATTACATTGTGTATAGAGGTAGTGCTTCATTATTTGCTAGAGTGATGCTTTTACAGTTATGGACATGGGAGCATATCCTTGTTTTTGGACCGATAGCTACCAGACAGAGAGATCCTGGAGGGTCATATGCATACTTATATGATGGAATGGTTGTCCAGCCTCAGCTGGGAAAATTAGATTATTAGAGACGTATGGGAAAATTGGATTATTGGAGACATATGATGTATGGTATTGATCATGTCATATGGAGACTATATTTAGGTTGTGAGCCCTAGCATGAGGATGATGATGAGTTGCCGTATATGTTCACACCTCGATGGATGATAGGCCAATCACCTCTAGTGATTGAGAGATTTTATTGCTATAGAGTTTCTTGTCAGTATGGTTGAGCATAGGACATTTCTCAGGGTTTAGAATATATGCTCAAGTGCAGGCTGAGAGATCGATGTGGGGAGCACATGTTGATTATCATTATGCTTGCGATTAGATTGATAGATGAGATACATGCAGTGGGATATGTGTGAGCATATTATAGATGCAAGAATGTCAAAAAAATATTCCCAGTGGTTTCCTCAGTTCACTAATCCTGGTGAGATGATTCCTGATGTAGATGATCCTTTTGATGATGATGATGGTGAGGGTGGACGAGGAGTTGGGAGGTAGAGAGTACAGAGAGCTCTTCAGCGATCTAGAGATAGAGGACATGGAGGACCACAGATGAGGGGTGGTCATGTGGGTCCATGGATGAGAGGTGGTCATGCGCGAGCGAGAGGTGGTGAGTATAGGATGAGACCAGTATAGAGAGTAACAGTAGCGGTATGGGGTCAGTGATGACAGAGTCGCGAGACAGGCTCAAATACATGTAAGAAAGGGTCATGTTCCACAGATTATGGCACAATAGGTGCCTATAGATCCTCAAATTCCAGTACAACAGGTGCCTCAGATACATGTACAAATTCATGTTAAGAAATAACCATAGTCGGGTACTATTACCATATTAGAGCAGGATGTGCAGAGATTGTAGACTGATCTGGCTACAATGACTAGCAGGATAGATCCGTTTGGTTGGATGATGTAGACATTCATGGCCAGGATGGATCAAATAGCTAGTGGTGCTATTTCCAGTCAGGATCCTCCTAGTACACATGATAGATTAGGAGATAGAGATCCAGATGGTACATGTGGTATGGGGACAAGAGATGCATTAGGTGCCCCTGACGGGTCATGATTGATATTGAGATATCATTGGTTCATATGTATTGCATTTTGATGTATCAAATATTGATTTGATCATGAATTTGATGTATCATTTTGATATGATGTAGCTTTGATTATGTCAGGCATTTGATTCATATTTATGATGATGACTTGATCCCTTTGATTTCCATGATGATATATGAGAGAATTGCTTTGATGTTATGATGTCTATTTTATTTTTACATGCTATGAATGCAATGCATTATATATGACATAGTTATATGAATGAATATGTATGCAATTCTATTTATATATGTTTTTATTTTAATGATGGATGCAATTCTAAATGTTAAATGCAATGTAATGAACTTTATGAATGTATGTTGTGTTTTTTGTATTTTGATAATGAAATATTTCAATGATATGCACCTATGTGAATGATGAAACGTTTAATAGTTTTGGATAATGAATAATGATGTATAAGCTGTAAATAATGTTTAATGTGTAATGAATGAAATGGTAAATGCACAAGAAATTCTTCATAATTAATTGATTTGAACCAAGATAAAGATATCAAATTTTTGAATAATTAACCCCCTTGAACTTAGGAAATCCCCTAAATGCAATTAATCTAAGAATGAAATGCAACTAAATATCACTTTTGTCTTTGCAGAAGAAATGCAAAAGAAGATATATTTTCATCATTGATATTTTTATGAACTAGGAGAAAGTACAATCATCACTGATTGGATAACCATATCCTGATAATATGAATTCTACTTTCATCGATTTTGTAACCATTAGAAATTAGTACAACCCTCACTAGTTGAAAATCATAAATGGGAGTCTGAATACCAGTTTCATTGGATTCAATGTTACAATTTGATTTTTGTATTAAGATATAAAAGATCTAAATATCCAAGGTATCCATTTGTGTAAACAAACAAAGGTTAACCCTCCTTCATTTATGAATCTCCTCAATGATTCTTTGATGACCATGTACTTAAACAAATTCACATAGGTTGGTGGATCTTCCTCAAAATAGTCACAGAAAAATATCACGTCTTCATCATCGCCAATCTAGTCGAAACATCTTTGATTAGCTAAAAAGAACACGATTCAATGAATATCATGAAAAACTTCAAGTGTTTTGTATTGTATCAAGATTTTTGTCAATTTTTAATCCTGATAATAAGGTCATGAAGCTTAAGGATCAAGTTTCTATTGCAAAGTGACAATGCAAGCAATTGTTATTTTGTCATTGCTGTCAAACCTTAATTGGTGAGACTATTGTTATCTGATTGAGTACCATATCTATTGTTGATGAAGAAGATTTAACAAGAAGACCAAGTGAATGGTTGAGTTAAGGCAACTAAAAGGGTACTTGATCAGGTGGCACTCTGGCAAAGTAATTAGTTGTTTATCTTTCAAAGATAATTTTTCTGGCTGTTCTGTGCCGAGCAAGTTTGGCTTGTGCTGAGAAAAGTTGCTTATGACGAGCAAAGTTGCTTGTGCTAAGTAAAGTTGCTTGTGACGAGCAAAAATTTTCTCAATGCCGAGCACGATTGAAATTGCCGAGTGGAAATAGTGATGTTGGCCGACTTACAATAATTGGATTAATGATGAGATTTGAGATCTCTGACCGACTTAGTTGATTTTATTGGGATATGTAATGTTAATTAAAGATTGATCCACATCATTTAATGTATGGGTAACCATAATTAATGCATGGTTTCAAGATTTAATTAGAGACTACTTTAGAGAATCAAATGTAATTCAAAGATGGAATGATCAGTTGGATCTGACCTAACCTAAGATCTACGATTTTGCTTAAGTGGCAAAAGATTTATTTGACCTAAACAGAGAGGTATATGATAACCTTAGGGGTTATTCATTTTGTGTGGATGAATGTATGTGTATGCAAAAGGTTTTCATAGTTGATTTACTATTTGGCATGATCTAGCAGAGAAGGCAAAAGGTAGAAGCAGAAAGTTGCATGTGTGATTGCCTGACAGATTTCCAAGCAGATCAGAAGGTTGAAATGACAATGCAGGCTATTTAGTAAGTTAACATCAGAGCTGTAATTGGATCTGAATTGCAAAGTAAGTTGTATATACCAGATCACAAACTGCTGATTACTTTCTTACCATTTTATTAGTTAAATCCTTTAACAAGGTTGACTTAACAGTCATTTGTATATATCCTCTAACAAGGTGACATTTAGATTGGAATGTTCTAAGTCCTCTAACAAGGCCAGTCCTAACAAGGTGATTAAATCATTTAACCAGGTCATACCTAGCAGTGTGTTATTGTAACCTTTCACAGGGTTGGCTCCTCACAGGGCATCACTTCAAAAGAGTGAAAGCTTGGTAGCATGTTACTGGTGGTTTTTCCCATATTGGGTTTCCACGTTAAATACTTGTGTCAACTTGTGTGAATGCTTATGGTTTGCTTTACTATTATGTTACTACAAGCTAATCTCAATTGACAGTAAATTGCTTGATTAAAGTTGTTGATTTATGCTACTGTTGCCGAGTAGATCTAAAGTATAGAAAGTTTGAATTTACTACATCTAGACTTAAGGATAACTGATTCACCCCTCCCCTCTTAGTTATTCTAAATTCATTCTAACAATTGGTATCAGAGCATTGGTCTCCTGAAAATAGTTTGAAGGTACTTGGAGCGAAAAGATCAAGATGTATAAGGAGGTTCCCAAGCTGAACAAAGATAACTTCCCTGCATGGCAGAGCTTGATGAAACTACATTTGGCTAGTATTGGAGATGATGCTAAGTGAATTATTGAACATGCCTATGTACCACCTTCTACTCCTCCCTCAGCTGTACAACTAAGAGAAAAGTAAGAGCACAATCAAGCAATGTTGGAGATCGCCTCCTCATTGAGCTATTCAGATTTTGATGATATAAAGAACTACATAAATGGAAAAGAGATGTGGGACAAAATTGCAACTGTCTATGGTGGAGACAAAAATGTGCTGAGGGCTAAATTAGAAAGTCTAAGAGGTAATTTTGATGAGATGAAAATGCAAGAAGGTGAAAATGTCATTCAGTACTATGGTAGAATAAAATAAGTTGTAAATGCCATTAGAGGGGATAATGGAACTATTGATGAGAACACCATTATAAGAAAGGTACTAAGAACTTTACTTCCTGTATATGCTATTAGAGTTTCTACAATTCAAGAATTGAGATGTACCCCTAACAATAATTTGGATATGGAAAATCTGATAGGCAGACTCACTGCATTTGAAATGACAAATTATGATAACTATAATCCACAAGGGGTTGATTCTACTTTTAGATCATAGTTGGTTCTCAATAAATCTAAGAAAGGAAAGAAACATGTGGACAATGATAGTGACACTTCTAATGATGATCTTGAAGAACTTGAAGCACTTATGGCAAAAAGGCTTTCCAGAGGAAAAGGAAAATACAGAGGTAAGCTTCCTATTATTTGTTTTTCATGCAACAAAGTTGGTCATATAGCTGCTAGATGTATTGAAAAAAATGAAAAAGATGAAAGAAGGGACAAAAAATTACAAAGAATACAAAGATAGAAAGGATGACTGAGACTTCAGGAAATATAAGGACTACAAAGATAAAGGTAAGAAATCTTGTTATATTGCTGAAGAAACTTCTGACAATGACACTGATAATTCTGATGACAATGATATAGAAGTTG
>MU224671.1:769770-791564 GCA_018584345.1 Thuja plicata
GTGTGTTATTGTAACCTTTCACAGGGTTGGCTCCTCATAGGGCATCACTTCAGAAGAGTGAAAACTTGGTAGCATGTTACTGGTGTTTTTTCCCATATTGGGTTTCCACATTAAATACTTGTGTCAACTTATGTGAATGCTTATGGTTTGCTTTACTATTATGTTACTACAAGCTAATCTCAATTGATAGTAAACTGCTTGATTAAAGTTGTTGATTTATGCTACTGCTGCCAAGTAGATCTGAAGTACAGAAAGCTTGAATTTGCTACATCTAGACTTGAGGATAACTGATTCACCCCTCCCCTCTTAGTTATTCTAAATTCAGTCTAACAATTTCAAGATCGAATGCTTGGGTTGAACAATGATATTCACCAAAGGTTAAAAAATATCTCTCCTTTAAAGTTCTACAAATCTCTCATGTCACGTGACCAAAAAGTAGCACTTTCGAATCAGTTCATATCAAAACCAATTCTGCCCCCAAGTGAGTATGAGACCATGTAAATCTGGGCAAATGAAACCTAGTATGTGACAACGTTTTTTTGACAATGTAACTCAAAGACTTTATTATGACTATGCACAAATGACAGATGTAATGAAGATGGACAAATGAGATGATGCAAAGGAAAAATATACAAATGTAACTAGGTAAGACCTAAGGGATAAAAAATTGTTTGTTTGCTAGGTTTTCACCTTTTGAATTTATTTCTCTTTTTTTCCTTTTTAATCTTTTTTTTGCTACCAAGGCGCGTATTGCTAGGTTTTTACCAAGGCGCTTTTCTCTTTTTCAATTTTTTTTCTTTGATTTTTTTTTAAAATATCATCAAGGTGCCTATTTGATAGGTTTTAACCAAGACAATCATTTTTTGATCTTTTGAATGTTTTTTCTTTCTTCATGCTCAATTTTCCTCTTTTTATGCTTTTTTGATTTTCCATTATTTTTAAATTTTTTATCTTTCTCAATTTTTTGGATTTTGAACTTTTCTCATATTTTTGGATTTTTGAAATTTTCTCATGTACAAATAATGATGCTAAACTCATTAGATACACTTTCATCTGATACTCTTTCAACCTATACACTTTCATTTGTTCAGGTATAAAACCTCTTTAAATGGATGTTGTTGATAGGTTCTTGTAGCTCATCTCCTTTACAATCAACTAGCTTATATGTCCCCGTTCCAAAAGAATAAATAATCACAAAAGGTCGAAGCCAATTTTCCACCAATTTTCCTTTCTTTTCTCTCTTTGCTTGGTTCTTAGGGTTTTCTCTCAACACTAAATATCCCTTTTAAAATGCTCTAGGTTTTATCTTTTTATTGTAGTTCCTTGATATTATGTTTTGGTACACTTTCAAGTGCTCATAAGTGTTTGATGTTATTTTAACAATTCCAATTGTGGAAGTCTTGCGACCTTATAATCCTCATCATTTATCAATCCTTGCAATGGAACTCTCAAAGATGGGATTTCAACCTCCAAAGGTCAAACAACTTCTGACCCATAAACCAAAGAGAATGGCATTGCCCCCGTTGGAATTCTAATGCTTGTTTTGTAGGCCCATAATGTTAGGTTTAATTGGAAATGCCAATCTCTTCCTAATTTGTCAATCAATCTTTTCAATATTTTGAGGATGTTCTTATTTGTGGCTTCAACTTGTCCATTTCCTTGAGGATAATAAATGGAGGAATACTGATGTGTGATGTGAAATGTCTCACATAATTCATCCACATATTTATTATTGAATTGTTTTCCATTGTCTGTGATGATGGCATGAGGAATACCATATCAAAAAATGATGTGGTTAAGAATAAACATAGAGATTTGTTTACCCCTTTCAGTTGTCAATGGAAAAACTTCTACCCATTTTGTAAAATATTATGTTGTAGTTATAATGAATTTATGACCATTGGAAGAAGGTGGATAAATCATCCCAATAAGATCAAATCCCCATTGATAGAAAGACCATGGTGTAATGATCGTGTGTAACTCTTGTGCGGGCACATGAATCATGTCTCCATGATATTGACATTTTGGACACACTTTAACAAATTGGCAAGCATCCTTTTCTAAGGTTTTCCAAAAATACCCCATGCGAAGGATTTTATTGGCTAAGCTCAACCCACTCAAATGAGACCCACAAACACCCTCATGAACGTACTGTAAAGCTAAATTTGATTCCTCGTCCTCTAGATACCTAAGTAGCATTCCATCAAGAATTTTGTGATATAATGTGTCAGATAGGATAGTGTAACGAGACACTTAGTGTATGAAGTATCATTTTTGGGTGTGGGTTTGGTCTAAGGGTAAAACTTGGTCTTTTAGATGGGTAAAGATGGGTCCATACCAAGGTGAGACATATCCATTCAAAAGGAAAATGATTTGAGTTTCAGGTAGGTCAAAAGCATGTTTCACCAATTCTTCCACCAAGAACTTGTATCTAGCATTCTGATCAGGCATTTGAAGTAAAGAGGCTAGAGTAGCCATAACATCTGCTGCTCTATTTTTATCCCTTGGAATTTGTTCAAATTTAATCAAGACAAAATATTTCTTCCAGTCATCTACCATCCTTTTTTACGACATAAACTTGTCATCCTTAGTTTGATACTCATCATTAATTTGGTTGATGACCAATTGTGAATCCCCATATACATGTGGCTCTGTGACGTTCCATTCTAAAGCCATTTTAATGCCTATGACTAAAGCTTCATATTTTGAAATATTGTTTGTGCATGGGAACAAAAGTTTGTAGGAATTAGGAATGGTGCATCCTTGTGGTGTGATCAATATAATATCGGCTCCTGATCCATGCTGAGTATAAGATCCACCAAAATATAATTTCCATGCTTTTTCTTCCACATTTACTATCTCTGAATTTGGAAATTCTACCTGAATAAGATGAGTAGAAACTAAAGGATTCTCCTCCAATTTATCTTCTATGAATTGTCCCTTGATAGGTTTATGGTCCACATACTCAATGTTAAATTCACTTGATACCATCACTCATTTAGCAATCCTTCCTGTAAGGGCTATTTTTCTAAGCAAATACTTTAGTGGATTAATTTTGGCAATCAACTTAACCTTGTGCATCAACATGTAATGTCATAGTTTTTGGGAGGAAAAAACTACCACTAAACAAGTTTTCTCCATGAATCTATAATTCAACTCATATTTGATCAAGGTTCTGCTCATGTAATAGACTACTCTTTCTTTGTCCTCACCATCCTCTTGTGCCAATAAAACCCCTAAAGAGTGCTCTTCTTTATTGGTGAAATATATAATAGTAAGGGGTTTCCTTTGATGGGAGGAATAAAAATAGGTGGATTCACCAAGTATGTCTTCAATAGGGTAAAAGCTTATTCACATTCATCATCCCATTTGAAAATTGTATCCTTGTGTAACAATCTGGCAAAAGAGTGGCATTTTTTTGCCAATTGAGAGATGAACCTTCTAATAGATTGAAGTCTTCCCAGTAGTGACCTCATTTGACTAATATTTTTGGGTGTTTCCATTTCCATGATTGCTTGCACTTTTTCCAAATCCACTTCTATTCCTTTTGCTAAAACTATTTAGCCTAATAGCTTTCTGGATTGGACACCAAATGCACATTTTTTTGGATTTAAGCTTAATTTAAATTGCTCCAATCTTGTAAAGATTTTTTTCTAGGATAGCTAGGTGATATTTTATTTCATGTGACTTTGCTAAGATATCATCCACACAATCTTGAAGAAAGGTATGTATCATGTCATGGAAAATGGTTTTCATTGCCCTTTGATAGGTAGCTCCAGCATTTTTAAGGCCGAAGGGCATAATATTCCAACAAAAAGTACTCCAAGGGAAAGTGAAAGCGGTATTTTCTTGATCCTTAGGTTCTATTCTGATCTGATTGTAGCCACTAAATCCATCCATTAATGAGAACATGTCCTACTGTCAAATCCACTATAACATCAATGCTAGATAATAGAAAATCATCCTTAGGGAAAGTAAGGTTAAGATCTCTAAAATTCATGCATACTCGAATGGAATTATCATGTTTAGTCATAGGTACAATATTGGAAATCCATTCTGCGTAAGCTATTACTCTTATGAAGCCAACTTTTAGTAACATTTCCAATTCTTCTTTAACCAACAAAGCCACATGGGGATGCATTTTTCTCAACTTTTACTTCACAGGTTTTACTCCGGGCCTCACATTAAGGTGGTGCATTATGAAACTTGGATCCAATCCTGGCATATCTACATACGACCATGCAAAGTTGATTTTCTTTTCTTGAAAGAATTTGATGAAATCCTTCCTTTCTATTGGAGTCAAAGATGCTGCTAGATGGATGAATTTAGGTTCCATTTCTGTGTCGATGTTGACCTTTTCTGTTGGATCAATTAGGATAGGAGATATCTCTTTCTCATGTTGAGGTAAAGTATCCAATCTCTCTTCCTTTGGTGCCACATTTGGGTTTTCACCTTCAAAAACATACTTTATTTTTACTTTTTTTGGGTATAGTACTACCACATGGTGGTTTTCACCACTAGACCTTTTCATTTTTTTTTAAAACTTTTTTTTTCCTTTTATCTTGTGGATTAAGAGATTCAACCCTTGCTTCCATCATCATGTTTGGATTGAATTCATTGGTGGAAGTTGGCTCAACCGCATTGAGGTATTGGGCCATAACATTGTCATTGGGAAAATAGAGTAAGTTATTAGGTTTGGTCAAATCCTAATCAATAAGCTCAGGATGGATAAGGGCTAAGGAATCATTAGGTAAATTTTAATTTGTGGGTTTCAAGGACATGAATTATTTTAAAGGTTCATACATTGTATCACTCAAGTCAATAACATGTGCTTGTTCAAGGTGTTCCATAGAAGTTAGATCAAAATTCTCTTCACTAGAGTCCTCATAGATTTCCATGGGAAAAAATACGTGTGGATTGAATATAACATTTGAATCTCCCCCACAAAGGTATCCATGGTTCACCTACCCATTTATTCTCACTAGATATTTGTCCTACATTTGATTCTTGAGAAATAATTGGCACATGTGTAGAACTCAATCCTTGATCCATATTGGCTTGATTGTTTACATTAGGTATAGTAGCATAGGTATGAACGAAATCTATCTCTTTTTCATGAAAAAATTCTTGAGATAGGGAGTCCCATTCATATTCTCCGGAGTCATCTTCAATTTTGGACTGTAACATAGGTACATGCTCATAAGAATCATGAATAATGTTTGAACTAACCCCTTTCTCTTGATACCTTATTCCTGATTTTTCATCCTTGGATATCCAAGGAGGTTTGATAGGTTCTAGAAATCCTTTATTTTTGATGCTAAGGGTCCTCTTCCCTTGTAACCTATCTTTTTCATTATTTGGAATCCTTTTCCATATTGATCAGTTTGGATGTTGACATATTGCACTCTTTCAACGGGACCATTTGAACTATCCTCATCTTTATAAAGCCATTGCAAGACTTCATTATCTTCTTTTTCTATGGTTGATTGGTCACTCTCTCTAACAAAATGAGAGTTGTATTTTTCAGGTGGATGAAAATTTTAAGGTTTTCCATGTGTCCTTGGAGAAGTTGGTAAGTCAAATAAGGAAACAAAATATTCCCCCACTCCTTTTTGATTGATTCTGCATTGTTTTTCAAATTTATGCATTATCTCACTCATCTTTTGATAGTTGTCCTTTTTAGTTTGTTCTCTTTCAACCTTTGAAGGTCTCAAAGTTTCTTCCCTTGGTGTAGAAACTTTTACTGAATTGTCATTGGAACTTTCACCTTCAAAACTAACTTTCTATTTTCCCTTAGTTGATGTTGATAAGTTAGTTTCATTAGGACTTGAAGTAGAAGTAGAATTTAATGTCGAATTAAGACCTTCTTCTTTGGTTTCTTCAATGATGACACTAGGAATAAATCCTTCTCTATTATGTGGAATAAATAACTCATGAAGAGGTTTCACCATATTGTAATATTGAAAGAGATTTGAATCTCCTCCAATAGTTATTTCTTTACCCATGTAGGGAAACTTGATACATTGGTGATAGGTCGAAGACACCACTTGCATTTCATGAATCCACGGCCTTCCCAATAAAATATTATAAGTTAATTTCATGTCAAGGACTTGACAAATGGTAGCTTTCTTGATTGGACCCACTTTAATGGGAAAAACCACTATTCCTTATAAGATCTTTCCTCCTCACCATAAGATTTTATAGTGATTTGTTTCTTGGGATCAATAGATGACTCGGATAACCCTAAATCTTTAACTAGATTCAAGGTACACATGTTTATACCAGCTCCTCCATCAATGAGTTCTCTTTTAACATGGTGTTTTTGAATCAAAACATCTATATGCAATGAGAGATTTTGAGGATGGTTTATGGACATGTCATCTTTCTCAGAAAACAATAAGCAATGAGGTGCTATGAGATGATCCATAATGTTTGAAAACCTTTCTTCCTCCAAATTTTCAGGAATGGTAGTTTCTACAAGAGCTTTCTCCAAGATTTCTTTATGATTGGGAGAAAGTTTCAATAGCTTCAAAATGGAAATTTGAGCTGGTGTCTTTTGTAATTGATCCACTAGACTATAAGGCCTTGTTGAAGAAGATGCTTGTTTAGCTAAAGTGGTTGCTTGTGTAGGACCAAAAGTTCTAGGGGCACTTCCTTGTAGGGTAATTCTTTCTGCTTGCCCCCTAGTAAAAACATTAGAGGTCTCTTTGATAGGTGGTTCCTTTACCACCACAACATTGATAATATTATTATGTCCTGATAGGGAATTAATAGTATTATCACAACTATGGGTAAAGTTAACTTTGTTATTACCTCTTGAATTATTCCCATTGTTACCTCCATTGTTATTATCATTTGAATATTCTCCTTTCTCATGTTTGAAGAAAGGGGTTTTGAATGCTATGTGATCTTCATTGTTTTGAGGTCCTTCCACTTTGATCACACTATTATAAATAAGGTCTTGTACCACATGTTTCAAGCGCATGCAATCATTTGTCTTATGTCCTTGATTTTGATGGTATTCACAATGATTTGACTCACTCCACCATGATTTTTTAACTTGTGGTTCATAGGGCTCATCCCTAGGTAATTCAATACTCTTATTCACAATGAGGGTTCTTAATTCATTTTCAAGCGGTTCACCCAAGAGTGTGAACTTCCTTCTAGGAGATGGAGCAAAGAAGGGTTAGGCTTGTTAGCCTCTTGATTATTCCCAAAATTGTTGTTGTTGTTATTATTGAAGGGAACCTTGGGTGCTTAATTTAAATTATTAGCTTGGTTGGATCCTCTCATGAGATTAAATGGAGTGCCCTTTAAGTTGTTTTCTTCCACAAATCCATCATTAACCACACCCTTGTTACTATTCTTCATCTAAAACTGATTGTTGTTGTTGGAAGTATTGTTATTGGTATTCTTGTTCTCCTTGTAGAGTTTAAGTTCTCCACTTTTCAATAATACTTCCTCTGTGGTAACTCCATTCTCAATTAAGTCTTGGAAAGAATGCAGGAATTGTAACCTTAAATGATAGTTAATTTCAGTATTCAAGCTATTGATGAAGATATCCATCTTTTCCTTTTCGGGAACACTTCGAGGGTATCTAGAAAATACCGCTTTCCATCTTTGTAGGAAAAGAAAGAATTCTTCTCCATCATATTGCTTGATGTTGCATAAATTAATCATTGTGACTTCATGTTTAATATTATAAGAATAGTGTGTTATAAATTTGGAAGCCAATTCTTCAAAAGTACGAATGCCAGAGGGTAGTTTGGAAAACCACTCCATCGCCATTCCTCCAAGGATTCTTGGAAATAATCTCATTAAATAAGTTGTGTCATGCATGAACCCCAAGGTCAATGCAAAAAATTCCCTTAACTGATCTTGCGGATCGGATGCTCCTTCATATTTATCATACTTAGGAAAAAATGCATTAGTAGGGAACACCACCATAATTAGGGTTTTATCAAATGGAAAAGGAAACAATGTTTTGATAGAAAAGGGTTTAGGATCCCCGTTTTGCTTCATGCTGTCCAACTGCATTTGGAATAACTTAAACTAATTGTTCATGATCTCAATAGGATTAGTCTCATCTTCTTTTTGTTTCAATTTATCAACATCATAATTATGAGGGAGTTTTGTCCCCGCTTGTGCTAGGTATAGGAAGTAATTTTCCCTATCTCTTTCCAATTCTTTCTCCATGAGTTTCATGAAGAATAAGATTTGTACCACATCATTAACTTTTTCCTTGGTAGCCTCTTCATCATTAGGGTCATTGTTACCTACATTATTTTCGTCTACCCCTTGGTTGTTAGGGTCAATTCCTACTCCATTAGTCTCATTATTGTTAACCTATACATTTACACTATTAGGATTATTAGTGTTGTCCTTGTTGACAAGGTTAATGAGATCAAGATCCATATTGCCAAAAGGAAAAGCAATCCTATTTGGCTCCACCTCTATGTTGGTTTGATTGTTTGTCGTGAGGAGGTAAAGGTATCACTTGGAAAGGGAATCTCTTGCCTGAGATATGTGCCATCTGATTTCAAGGTAGACTTTATGTAGCGGGATATAGTGAAAGATGACATGAGCATAAATTGACTATTTCTTGGCTTTTATCCCCTTTTTATCAATCCCTAAAATGAATTTTTTGAATTCTCCAAATATGAGGGATTCTGATCAATGTAAGATTATGAATAGGTAGAACGCCCAAATGGGTATCCAAATATGTAATTTAATTTTTTTCAAACCCTCATTAAGTGCCACTATTTCTCTTTCTCAGTCTATATGCGTGACTTTTCTTGATGAAACATGAGACTTTAAAGTAGCTTACGCACTTACTGGAAAGCTATTACATGCAACTTTGAGACACAACTTGCATCATTTAATTGTTAGCACGTGGCACTTCACAGCTGTACATGACACTTGGAGAGTGACTACACACAACTTAAAACTTAGTGCGCACCTCTTGAGTTGTTGTAGGCAGCACAAAAATGCTGACACATGTGAAAAGAACAATGGTACACGTCACTTAACCAGGTCAAGTTATCTGTCACTATTTTTGATAATTTTTTTTAAAAATTTGATGTTTGTGATCAGATGTCCAGGATGATTTCTTATTTGAAAATTTAGAAACAACCACAATACACATAGAAAAGTTTGTTTCTATATCCTAAACCACACAAAGTATATGTTCTCGGATGTTATAATGGGTCTTGATAAGAAAATATTCCAAGCAAGCTACCTAAAGTCAAATTTGGCTCTTAATCATGGCTTTAGAAGGTATGTTTGCTAGTTTATCCAGGTTTGTAAATATAACTCCGTTCAAACAAATGAAAAGTTTCTTATACCCTCATTACAAGGGCCTCCCACATGCATAAAAAAATGATTTTGCACAATCCCGAAGGACTACTAGAGGAGGTGAAGATTCTTAACACTTATTTGTCACTTGATCTGTTTGAGGATGAATGTGTTTATATTATACTAGGTCGGATTTTATCATGGCTAAAGTGATTGTCTCCCACTTGGGTAGTTCCCTCTCACCATCCTCGTAAGGATGTACTCGAGAAGCAAGCCCTCTAAAGCTCTATCATGTTCATATTGAAAGTAATAAATGAATCAAATCAAGCAGGTTGGGGAGTTTATTTCACTCAAAGAGTCAAGAGCATATCATTGCTACTTTTTCCAATTCCAAACACCTTTAAAAAATTGTAAAATTTTAACCTCTTGACAAGGAGGTTTTTAGAATTGAAGTGTTTTGTTCATTTACCACCTTTCTTTCTATCCCCAAAATCAACACATTTGGATTTTTGATCAACTTCGAAAAGTTGAGAGCATATACCTAGTGTCTTTTTTGGGAAACAATAATAGGCTTTTACTTAAACTAGATTTGGAAATTGAAACTGCCACAATTTGATCAAGTGCAAGCTTGTTTAGAAAAATACCTTTTCCATGTAGCTAGCAAAGGCTAGGCACATTTTTGAGTATTTTTCCTTGATTTTTAACTCACCTAGTGGCGATCATTCCCTCTCCGTCTCCTCCCACAAGTCAGTCAACACAACCAACACAATCAGGGAAAACAAGGAAAATTGAAATAACAAAAATTCAAAGATCTCTTCTAAATTTGCGAATTTATTAAAGATCCTATCAATTTTAGCCTCAATTTAATGAAGGAAACTTGTTCTTGTAAGCTTTAACAATTTTAACAAAATGTTCATAAAATTTCTCTTCCTCTTCTAGATTTTATAAAATGGACAAGTTGTGAAGTTCATTTGCATGTTTAGTAAGGATTCTTACCTCTTTACCCCCTTTGCAAATTCTCTGTTCTAGTTTTTGCACTTTTGGATGTCTATTCATCTGCAGAATCAAAAAATACACTGTTAATATTTTGAATTAATAGGCTACAACTTAAAAAATATAGAATGCACTACACGACATTTAACAACTTATAAACAACACTTTACTATGGTTTATGCGATACTTTAAAGTACGCTACACGTTATTTGACAAGTTACTACATGTAACTTTAAGCATTAACATGCATAAAATAGAATGCACGGGCGTGAAAATAGAGCTGAAAATGCAAAATAGGAAAGCTAGCACGCAGTAGAAGAAATGTTGTGGCATGATTTCACTCTCTGTACGCATGACTTTATTGTCAAAGGCGTCACTTCTATCTCTATACGTGGTGAAAGAAGTTGTTGTAGGCATGAGTTTACTGGTTGTACACTTGAAGATTTATATGATAGGTGTCGCTTTGCCTGCAACCTATAAAATAAAACAAGAAAAGATACAAAACATGCAAATATTGATATAAAATAGACATTGGAGACCTAGAGCCCCATGGTGGGCACCATTTGTGTATATATTAAGTATACCTTCATGAAATTAGGTTGTAATCTATCAATTCTATGGAAAGAAAAGTCTAATTTAACTCAAATAATTGACAAAATAAAATTTAGCATTCCATGGCTCTCTAACTAAGCATGATAATGAAGCTCTCAACCTTAATATCCATTAGTGACAGTCCTAGAATGAGAATTGATGTATGATGATGCCTAATCTAGCTCTCAACTCTCAAATTGCAATGCAATTCATTCAAATATGCTCTCAAATTGTTCAATCATGCTCTCAAATTTCTCTTAAATGTTATTCTCTTGATAAAATTCTCTATAGTTTAGATGCAATTGCTCATGAATGTCTAGGATTAGTAATGCTCTCAAAATGCTTGGTATTTATAGGATTTCCCAAAGGTATGGGGTAGAGTTAAGTTGATCATGATTAAAGCACGGTTGAGTTGAAGGCTTTCAAATGGTTTCAAATGGGGAGACCATTTAAATGGTGGTCTCAAAGGTTGGGACAAAGAGACAAACTGAGCGGTGAGGATTTTGAAGAGTTAAATGAGTGATCAAGATTGCAAAGTTTGGAGTGATCCATGTGCTTTCAATCCTTGATTCTCATTGGCTCTTTGAATTCTTGTCTCCTTTGTTGAAAATAATAAGGATTAATCAATTCAATTAATTAATTAAATTAGCCATGTAAGGGAATAGGTTGATTTTGATTTTTGATTTAAACTATACAATTAATTGATTAAATAAATTATATAGCTTTAATTTATCCCTTTTAGGCTTATATTTAATTAATTCATATATTTATTAATTGATCCTTTGATTTAATGTGATTTAGTCCCTTTTGGTTGAATTTAATCATTTTGATTTGATAAGATTGAATTTTTATCGATTTAAGTACACCTTACCAAATTTAGGTGTCTACAGTTTTAAGGCATTGTAAAAGTAGGTATTGACAGCTGAAATAGAGACCTCCACTCCATTGTGTGGGAACTTCACACATTGATGGTATGTAGAAGGGATTGCCTGCATTTCATGAATCCATGGTGTCCCTAGTAGAATATTGTATGCCATAGGTAAATCCAGTACTTGACAAGTGACATCTTGTTCAAATGGCCCCACTCTTATAGGAAGCACTACTAATCCTTTTGATGACCTTTCTTCCTCATCATATGATTTTATAGTATTTTCCTTCTAGCATCAATAACATGTTCTGAGAAACCTAATGTCATTAAAATTTTAAGAGTAATAATGTTCAAATCAATTCCTCCATCTATCAAAACACGCTTCACCCTATGTTTGTGGATTAGAACCTGTATGTGCAAGGGTTGATTATGTGGATGACTGAGCGCTTTGTCATCCTCCTCTGAGAAGGATAAGTAATGGGGGGAAGTTAAATGATTCACCATGGTCTGAAACCAATTGATGTCAAGATCTTTGGGCACATTTGTCTCTAATAGGGTTGTCTCAAGAATCTCCTTATGTTATGGTGATAGCATAAGCAATTATAGAATGGAGATTTGAGCAGGTGTCCATTCTACTTGATCAACCAAGTTATAGTTCGCATTTGGGAGTGATAAATTAGTTTATTTGGATGTCGATGGTTTGTTCATTGGTGCAATATTTTGTTTGGATGAAGATGTTACCTCCTTAAGAGAAACTTTAGACTAATTGCGAGTAACAACATTGGTGAGCTTAGCATCCTTGTCTTTGATAATGATGACATTGATTGATTGATCAATAGATTCAAGCATGTGAATAAAATTTTTAGTACTTGTGTAGGTATAGTTCACCTTAGCTCCTTGGTTTTTTGAAGACTCTCCTTTTTCATAGGAGGGTAAAGGTTGTTTGAAAGCCTTATGATCATCAGTCAATCCACGTCCACTAACTGTGATAGCCTCATTATCAATCAGGTCTTGTATCACATGTTTCAATTTCATGTGGTCATTAGTCAAATGCCCTTTTTTTTAGTGGTATTCATAGTATTGGTTATGGTTCCACCACTTGGGCTTAAGCACTGGTTCCCAAGGCTTTGAATAAGGTATTGTGATAATCTTGTGAGAAACCAATATTTTCAATGCGTCTTCAAGGGGTTCTCTGAGAGGAGTGAAATTGTGCTTAGGTCTTGTTATCCATGTTTCCTTGTCCTTCTGAGCATTTTGGGTATTCTTGGATGAATTTTTAGCATTTTCATCGAGCTTAGCATCTTGGATAATAATAGAGAGATTAAACATTGGTTATTTGGGTTTGAACTCAGGTGAGTCAACCACCCCATCATTGACCACATTGCAATTTTTATTCCAGTATTTGTTTTTGTCCTTGCCATTGCCATTGTTGGAATATTTAATGTCTTTACACAAGGTGAGTTCACCTTTCTTCATGAGGACCTCCTAAATTCTGATGGCACTATCGACTAAGTCACTAAAGGAAGTGTATTTTTGCATTTGAGTCACATAGTTCATTTCAGGAACCAAGTTGTTAATAAAGATGTCAATTTTCTCAAAATCAGGTATCTGTCTAGGATATCTTGCGAATATTTTTCTCCACCTTTGAATAAATTTGACAAATGGTTTGCCGGTGTGCTGTTTAGTGTTGCACATATTCAAAATAGTGACCATATGTAAGATATTGTAAGAATAGTGCTGGATAAATTTTTGCACAAGTTTATCAAATGTTTGGATACCAGGAGAGAGTTTTTTAAACCATTCCAAGGCATGGCAGTTGAGGCTTCATGGGAAAAATCACATCAAGTATGTCCTTTCATGCATAAACTCCATGCTAAGAGCACAAAATTCCCTAATGTGATCTTGAGGGTCACCATCCCCATTGTATTTGTATATTTAGGAATTTAAATGTTAGGGGGGAATGATGGCATGTGCAAATTCTTGGAAAATTGGAAGGGACATATAGAATCTACCGAGTATTTTCTGGAAGGTTTCTCTTTTTATTTATTTAATTCCCATATCTCACATCTCATATCTTGCAATTATTGATTAAGGATGTTGATGAGGGACACTTCTTCTTGTTGTATGAGTCAAAATCAGGTGAAAGTTTGACACCTGTAGATGTGAGATGCATAAAGTACTTGTCCTTATCTAGCTGGATAAGGGTGTGCATCATCTTTTTGAAATTTTTGTGTTTTTGACATCTTCAAATTTCTTTTTTAGCAGGTTCTTCAATTGAGGAAGAGGCAATAGTGTGGTGACATTGTTGGTCATGTTGGGATCCCCAATCGTAGGCTGACATTGTTGATGTGTTTTATGTAACCAGGGTTGATTGATCAGACATGGGTACTGACTGATGTGGAATTGAGGTATATTTTTGTGGGATTTTGTGAGTTGTTCTTGTCTTATGACAGGAAGATAGTCCTTAGGTAAGATCATTGGTAGCTTTTCCCTTGGAATTGAGATCGACTTTTCGATTTCTAGTTTGGACCATGAAATACAATTGTGGTTGCAATTCCTGAATGACTAGGATGATGTATCAATGTCAAAGGATTCTGAATGATCATTTATCCAATATCTTGAAAAGAGATGATGAAAATATTTGTTGAACTTGGTAAAAGGTGTCACATTTTGAGATCTGAATACCTTCTAGATGACACTAGTGACTGAGTAGGTTTGTGATTGGTTTTCAATGAAGAAGTGCAAGACTAGTAAGATCATGTGAGAAACTAAGACATAGGATGGTAAGCCGGGTCATGTGGTCAAGAACTGACAACTGTTGTGATAAGATGTTGTAATAAACTTAGTGGACGAATTGCAAAGATACCAAAGATTAAGTTATTTTGACTGAGATCCCATACGACAATATACTAGTTCCCATACAAATTTTCCATGATTCCCATGTGAGTTTCTTCCACCAATGAGTTTTTTTGTATGACAATTCTAAGGGCAAGAAATGAAAAAACAACCTAGGATAGTTTACCACTTATTTTTGGATGAAATTCAGATCACCTTTGCTCAAATGTCAATTTCTGAAGGTGTGTTGTGTTGTCAATAGTGTTTTTGTCGCTGGAGGTGTCAAGTTCAAGTGATTCAAACACATCAAACACAAATATGGGATGATTAAACACTTTCTATGCCTAGAGTCAAATTGGCTTAGTATCAAAATCTTTTGCCCCACTTGATATTGCTTCACCTCACACAAAGTGATGTTGGTTTTTCCAAGACTATGCACGTTGTGGGTTTTGAAAAGAGACTCAATGCTCAAATCACATAGGATCCATCATGCCACATTCATGCTTTAGAAAACCTTTGGGAATACATATGGTGAGTGTAAAAGTCTTCAGGTGATCCGAGTAATTCACTTGGATCGATCCTTGCACAAAGATTATGATAATTTTAGAGGTAAGTCAGCTAGCTTCTATCTAAAGGTGTCCAGTAAGGACATCCATTCATGACTATCCCTTGTAGTTTTGCAAGACAAATTAAGGCCTATAGCCCTAAAAGCACCCAAAATGCATAGTCTTACACAAAATATTGAGACTCCTCAGTCCTATACAAGTTGAATGTACTCCCCTTGTAGTCTTGTAAACAAGATTGAGACCAAGATGACCCTACAAGCGCCTAGTCAAATGTAGTCTTGCTTAGCAAGATTGAGGCAACTAGGCCCTACACATGAAGATGCATTAGGAATAGAAAATATCCAAGTATCCCCTCTCTTTGGATTGATGGAATATTTTTATTATAGTGGGATGGAGTATCCAAGTTCGTTTTTTCCCCATTTGGGTCGTTCCCAAAAGATTTCTCTCTTGACAGGCCCTGTACATGTAAATGTAAGAAAGAAATTGATATAAAATGGGAGGTCGAGATTTTTTATTCTTCCTCAAGGAGGAGAAGAGAATACTCTCCTATTTCCTTTTTTCTCCCAAACACGCCAAACACACTTCATTTTCCCAAAAGAAAATATTATTTTCCTATGCTCAATCAAAAATGTTTGGGTTTCTGATTCTTCAAAAAAGAAGAAGAGTATAATCTCCTAATCTCCAATTTAACCCAAAAAAGAAATACCCTAATTAAACTAGGTGCCTAAGAAATCATCTAAGAAAGAACATGTTTTGTTTGGTTGATGAAGTCACAAGGAAACCTGTAAATACAATTATTAGTAGTTTCACAACTTTTCTTTCTTTCAAAACGTCCTAAAAGCACAAAAACATTAGTAATATTACAAAAAGGTGTGCTAGTGAGAATTTGGCAAGAGAAACTTCATCAAAACATTCTGCAAAAACTTGTTAAGTTGTAAAACCATAGAGAAAAAAGATCATTCAACACATGCTAGGGTTTAGGAGATCAAAATCGGTTCAATATGATCTCTAAAAATACTCTATGTTCTTGAAAAGAAAAATAATAGAGAACATACTATCAATGAAATTTGTACGACAAAGTAAAGGTTACCATACGAAAAAATACACTAGCATAAAGTGTTGTACGACAAATATAATAAGCTCAAATGACAATTTAAATTGAAAGCAGACTTGTATGACAGAACATGTATCACCATACGACAAACTACTATTCATAAAATTGTCGTACGAGCTAGAATCAAGCACGGTACAACAATGAACATAGTTTCTTTAATAATGTGCAAAAAAATAAAAAACCGAGGCAAAAATTATTTTCCTGCTGCACAGTGGGCGCCAAAAATGTGTGTGGTAAAATGTGTCATCAAATCTGCAACCAAACACTTCAATAAACCATTACATAAAAACGGGTTAGCATCAAAACAGGAGTCAAACTTTGCATCAATACCCTTGAAATCAACTTATTTCTTCCTAGTTGAAGCAAGTATGATTCTCATGAGTGCCCATCAGATTGGACATGGAGAATCAGTGACTTGACAACCCCAAAATGTAAGATTCAATGCAAGAATGAGTAAGATGCATATACTTGCATGCTTTGCTCTCAAAAAGCTTTGAAAATGAAAATGTATAATATAGGAAGCTAAATGCATGGTAACCATGAAGAATGAAGCTAAAATAGAAATGTAAACTATCAAGAGTATGATCAATGCATCTACCATTAACTATGAAAGGAAACTAAGAAAATGGAACTACAAATGCATATGCAAGTAAACTAATATGAAAGCAAGAGCTATGAGTGCACAATAAAACCCTAGAATGAAAATAACATTATAAATCCACTCTCCAAATATTCTTTTTATGTTGAGAAAATGGAGCTATCCCTTTTATAAGAATTTCTAAGAGATGGACGGTTGAGATTCATCCGGGAAGAGTGGTTGAGATGTAACCTCCCTCAGTCCATGTGAGCTTGATCCAAGTGATTTGATTGTCCAACCTTGTGAGAATAAGCCAAAATTGGTATTTTCCCCTTTTTATTTGTTTTGTTTGATTTTCATGTGCTCACACATGTATGAAAGGGTTCCTTTTGATTTAAAAGGGAATTTTTTTATTTATCCCATTGTTTTATGCAATTTAAGTATTTTAGGCTTTATGATTGATGATTTGATTCAACAAGTCAGGATTAAAATTATGTAAGCAAATTTGGTTAAGTGCTCTCATAGTTAGGTTTTAGGGTTTATCTTATGAATGTCTTTGATTTAGGATTTATTAAGACTAATTAATCAACAATAGGGGCTATAGGTTTGCTAGAACAAATTTAGGTGATTACAGTTCCCACCACAAGGATGCATGTCATTTTAACTTAGTGTAGACATATTTTACCTTCTTCTATTCACTATTTCCTTCAAGTTCAAAGTACTTATCCATATTTATGATCCAATCTATCAATTCATCTGAATCAAGGTTACCATGATAGTCAGGTGAACTAAAATGAGGTATCTTATTAACATTATTGAAGGCTCCAACGAACCTCTCCTATTCTTGATTCAAATCCGGTTGTGCCTCATTGTTCTCTCCTTCCCTGAAGAGATTTTGATTATGTTCATCTCCTTTTTCATCACTTGCATCTTTTATATGTTGTCCTTTCCTCTGAAAAATTTTCACTGCTTCCTATCTTGCAAAAATTTGTTATCAGGGCTCTAAGCCCAAGCAGTGGCAGTCTCAGGGCCCTAGACAAGATCATAGGACACAAACCCCTCAGACACAGTCAGCTAGGACTCAACAGTCCTCTAGGGGTGGATATAGTGGTTCTAGAAGGACTGGGTCACAGTAGCCTAGGACATAGGGAGTGCAGATTCAGACTCGTGGGCCATGTTACACTTGCAGTGGTATGGGTCATTTAGCGAGAGAGTGCCCACAGGGATAGTCAGCCAGTGGCTAGAGAGGGGCTACCTCAGAGCCTACAGTTGGAGATATGGTAGATCCCATAGAGTTTTTGCAGCGGTTGATAACCTTCAGGCTGAGCATCAGGCCATGGTCATTGAGGCCGCAGGTATGATTCAGGGTACCAGTGTTTCTATCTTGTTTGATTCAAGAGCCACAGGCTCCTTTATATCTCCCTATGTAGTGGAGCGTTGCGGGCTGGTGGAAGTTAGATAGGATGTTGGTTGGGAGGTTGAGTTAGCTTCGGGAGCTAGAGTATCTATTAGTTCCTTAGTTCGCAGATGTCAGATTCAGATTGGAGACCTTATCACAATGACTAATCTCCGTATTACCCCTCTAGGTTCTTATGATGTAGTCCTTGGCATGGATTGGCTATGTGCCCACAACACCAAGGTGGATTATCGTTAGAAGAGGGTTGAGTGTGTTGATGATCACAACACTTCTGTGCTGATAATTGGGGTACAAAGACTCGTATCCCTTCACATTATTCCTGCTATGCAGCTTAGGCGGTGCATGCGAAAGGGATGTCTGTTATTTGCCATCACCATTAGTGATAGAGAGGAGGATTTAGGAGGAGAGCCTTCGCTTGAGGATTATCCTATTCTTCAGGAGTTTGCAGATGTATTTCCTACTGAGCTACCTGGCATGCCCCCACCTAGGGCAGTTGATTTTCACATAGATCTTGTACCAGGAGCCGAGCCAGTATCTAGAGCACCATATAGGATGACCACACATGAGCTTGATGAGCTCAAGATTCAGTTAGAAGAGCTCTTGGAGAAAGGGAATGTCTGGCCTAGTGTATCACCTTGGGGTGCACCTATGATTTTTGTGAAGAAGGATGGGTCACTTTGATTGTGCATTGATTATCGGCAGCTGAATAAAGTAACAATTAAGAACTGATACCCACTTCCTAGGATCGATGATCTATTTGATCAGTTGCAGGGTGCCTAAGTGTTTTCGAAGATAGACCTGAAGTTAGGGTACCATCAATTACGGATTGTGGAAAGTGATATCCACAAGACTGCCTTTCACATGAGGTATGGTCACTATGAGTTCATAGTAGTGTCATTTGGCCTCACGAATGCTCCAGCTGTGTTCATGAGCCTCATGAATGGAGTATTTCGTACATTTTTGGATAAATTTGTGATAATATTCCTCGATGATATTATGATATATTCTCGCAATGAGGAGGAGCATGAGGATCATCTGAGATAGGTTCTGTAGCAATTGAGAGAGAATCAGTTATATGGTAGCTTGTCAAAGTGTGCCTTCTTTAGACTCAAGGTGCATTATCTTGGTCATGTTATATCCGATGATGGGATCTTTGTAGACCCATCGAAGATTAGAGCTATTATGGAATGGCTAGCACCCACTAGTGTCACTGAGGTTCAGAGTTTTATGGGATTAGCAGGATATCACAGACACTTTGTGGCAGGATTTTATAGAGTGGCTCATCCCATCACCTCCCTTCAGAGAAAGGGGAAGAGGTATGAGTGGACAAAGAAGTGTGAGAGAGCTTTTGAGGAGCTCAAGAGAGCCCTCACTAGTGCACCGATTTTAGCAGTGCCAGATCCTTCGACAGATTTTTTTGTATGTACTGATGCTTCATTGGATGGTTTAGGAGTAGTTCTTATGCAGGAGGGTCATCCTATAGCTTTCGAGTCTAGGAAGCTAAAGACTCATGAACTTAATTATCCTACTCATGACCTAGAACTCGCAGCAGTGATTCATTCTTTAGTGAGATGGTGACATTTCCTTCTAGGTCACTGATTTGAGCTTCATTCAGATCATCATAGCCTACAGTATATCTTTACTCAGCCCAATCTTAATGCTAGGCAGAGGAGATGGATGGAGTTTTTGTGTGAGTATGATTTTGATGTTCATTACATCAAGGGGAAAGAGAATGTAGTTGCAGATGCCTTGAGTAGGAGGCGACATGAGCTCTCATAGATGACTTCTAGTACAAATTTGAGGGACCGCATTTTGCATCATTTACCAGGGGATGGATTCTATGTGGAGGTTTGTCAGTCTATCCATTCTCAGAGACCCCTGGAGGGGAAATTTGTAGATTATTCCTTGGAGTCTAATGGACTTCTATGTCATAGGGGATGCATCTATGTACCTTCGACAGGTGACTTGCAGGAGTTTATTATACTTGAGGCTCACAGAGCACCTTATGCGGCTCATCTGGGAGTTAAGAAATTGCATGCCGATATGAGACAGTTGTACCATTGGCCGTGTATGAGATTGCAGATTGCCAACATTGTTGCTAGATGTCTTGAGTGCTAGAGAGTGAAGGTAGAGCATGGTCATCTAGGTGGGCTCTTGTAGCCACATGAGATTGCTGAGTGGAAGTGGGATACTATATCTATGGACTTCATTATTGGTCTCCCTATGTCTTCTCACTGCCATGATGCTATCTTGGTGACAGTCGACACATTGACCAAGGTTGCCCACTTCTCACTTGTGCATACTACATTCACAACATGAGACATAACTCAGGTCATTTTGTGGGATATTGTCAGACTTCATGGCATTCCCCATAAGATCATCTCTGATAGAGACTCCTTGTTCACATCAGCCTTTTGGAGAGAGTTACAGGCAGCATTGGGCACTAGGCTCAATTTTAGTACAACATATCACCCTCAGACAGATGGCCAGACCGAGAGGGTTAACCAGGTATTGGAGGACATGTTGCGCATGTATGTGATGGATCATCAGGTCAAGTGGGAGGAATACCTACATCTAGTCGAGTTTGCCTATAATAATGGGCATCATTCTTCTATAGGTATGACACCATATCAGGCCTTGTACGATAGACCATGCAGGACACCACTGAGTTGGGACAGGATCAAGGATAGAGTATCTATTGGACCTCAGTTGGTCAAGGATATGGAGCAGTAGGTTGCCTTGATTAGGCAATGCCTTAGGGAGGCTCAGGATCAGTAGAAGAAGTATGCAGATGCGAAGAGGATTGATCATGAGTATATGGTTGGAGATAGGGTCTTCTTGAGAGTGCGCCCACATAAGAGTCCAATCCATTTTGGAAAGGGCTCTAAGTTAGTGCCTCTCTTTGTTGGACCTTTCAAGATATTGGAGAGGATCGGACTAGTTGCCTACCGTCTACCCTTGCCACCTAGCCTGTCACACATCCATGATGTGTTTCATGTATCTGTGCTTCAGAAATATATTTATGATGAGTCTCACATTATAGATTGGGATGCCTTGTAGGTGGAGTCAGACAGGCAGCTAGCACTAGAGCCCATTCACATTATAGCCTGACGGACCCTTGCACTTCGAGGCTGAGAGCTGGACCAGGTTAGGGTCCAGTGGGATTGTTATGATGAGGTCACGGCTTTATGGGAGGATGCAGTGCAGATGAGATCTCAGTACCCATATCTTTTTGATAAATTCTAGGAGGAAGTTCATGCCTAGTGGGGAAGGATGTGAGGCCTCACCCCGACCCATCATAGCTTTACTGTTTGATCACACTTTGACACTTTATCTTTTGATACGTTGATACACTTTTGTTATCCCGATAGGGACTCGTAATATTATGATATGATGATGATTATATTGTGTAGATTACATTTTGACATGGATTAGACCTAGAATAGGTGGTTGACTTTGATTATATATGTTTAGATCAATGAATTGATGAGAAGACTGAATTATGATTAGACTTGACTATTTTATGCATGTTATGTCAT
>MU224671.1:814774-853336 GCA_018584345.1 Thuja plicata
CATGTTAGGAACTGATGTAAGATAAGAATTTTAGATGTAGTTCCTTACATACCTCTTTTTCTTAGTTGGAGATGATGTGATCACCTGATCCATTGGATTGGGTGACCTCGGCTTCACTAGCTTCACTGTTGCATGGTTCAAACTTCTTAACCCATGTCTTGTTCATCTGTGCTCCAATTTTCTCAACAGTAGGAGCAAGTTCCCTAGTCTTACAATCTTTCCTTGTATGACCAATTTTCATACAACTGTGACAAACTAGGCTTCCATTCATCCAAATTTTAAAACTTTCCTCTGAAATGTGTCCTTATGCAGTTTTTGGGAACATGTCCGTACTCACCACAGTAATGACAACTATGCCATGTGTTGTAATCCCACTTGTAAGTATTGCCTTTTCTTGGTAATTTCTCTTGTACCTTTGATGTCCACTATTGTTTAACTTTTGATCTGCAATCTTGTGCTCTATGACCATATTTGTGACAGTTATAGCAATTACCATTGAGTCTAGGTATTTTGCTTGCCTTTGTCTTACATTCACGTGCTTGATGTCCAAACTTATTACAGTTAAATAAATAACCATTAAAATTAGTTTTTAGATTGGACTTACCATTCTTGCTTCGGAAAATGTTTGTTGTATGACCTGGTTTCCCAATGTGGTGGCAAACAAGTTTATTGTTTCTTGGCTTTTCATACCTTCTTTCACCTATCTTAGATTATTCTCCATCTTCAGTGGTTGTATGTTGTTTAGTGTGACCTAATACAGAAGAATATTTAGGTCTTCTTGATGCTTCAACCAATTGTTCAAAGTAGTTCATAGCTACATTTGGATCATTCACTCTGTTATTAAGTTCTTTCTAAGATCTCAATTCATCTTTCAACTGACTGTTCTCAGATCTAAGATTTACAATCTCCAAGTCTTTTATACTGATCTCCTGATTCACAAGTAGTAGTTGATTTGCCATGTCTACTTGATTAACTGTCATTGTTTGTACATCATGTGTTCTTTCATCAAGTCTGGTAGTCATCATTCTTTTGTCTTCTTCTGCTATAGCCTTGTCATCTTCGGCTTTCTTTTTTTGTTCAACAACTTCTTACATTCTTATTGATTGGGCTTGTTGTTCCTTTTTCAAGTTTCTAACTTCTTCACATAGTGCACTATTCTTTTCCAGTAGATTTTCTATTGCTGCATCGCTCTTAGTAGAATCTCCATTCTAAAATAGATTTGTGGTGTCCTCTTCCTGATAATGAGTGTCATTCATTTGTTTGGCCAAATCTTTCCTTGCAGTCAAGGACTTCTTTAATTCCTGTCTTGCTGTCTCAAGATGTTGTAGTGCTATTTGAATATCAATCTTTTAATTCTCAATGACTTTACCCATCTTGTAGATCTCCATCTCAAGATCTGTATTCTCAAGCTGATTATGACCTTTTTAGAGAATTGAGCTCTAATACCAATTGTTGGAAATACAATAATGGGAAAGAAAGATATTGAGAGGGGGGAGAATTAGATCTTCAAAATTAAACACTAAAACAAACTAATCCACATTCATACATATATGAATCTAATGTAATCTCAGATAACATCCACACAATGAAATAAATAACACATAACAGAAGAACTTGGTAAACCATAAACCCAAATAGGTAAAACTGGGGTGGGAATGACACCCACAAAATTCTCCACTACTGCAGTAATAAAGTGTGCATGTTAAGGCTACAAATGTTGATTACAAAATGCAATCTACCCTATTAAAGGTTTGCCTGGTTAAGAGCTAAAGATCATTACAATCTACCTTGTTAAAGGATTTCAACTTACAATAAAGTAAGCACTCTGTTAGGAGATAAAGAAAGGTCTACTAGAACCACTCTGTTAAGAGATTTTCACCTGATACAATAATTAGAATGTCTCAAGTATTGATCCTTCATTATGCACTCTGATGTTGATGACAGATCTCCTCTTTCTAGTACCTTCTATGATCTCCTAATTTGATATAACTTTACTCTATTGTTCACTGTGTTGTCACTATGCTTGATCTCTGCTTCTTAACAAAATAACGCTCTATGCATTTCACTTCAAAATGCAGTCACCACATACACTTCATCTTCTCTCTTCTTACACACACACATATAAAATAGGGTTTAGAAGCAATCTAATATATTTGTTCAAGTCTGATCGCGAGATCTAGATCAACGATCAAGATCTAATACCCATACCTTGATGGTATTACAATTAATGTTTACAATAGATCATGCATAGGATAAAAAAATTAAATGCATAACTAACTTCGTAGAAGAATATTAAATGCATACATAAGTCAGCCCAAAAAGCTTATACAAGTCAACCAGATCACTTATCCTCAAAGTTTGAATCATTCCAGACATGTATACAAAAACTATTCTGCTCGGCACTTGACTTCTCTATCGCTCGACACTTAACATCTCTATATCCTACTCGGCTCGACAATGTAACTAGGCAAACTGAAAAACTGCTCGGCAATGTTGCTTGGCCTTGCATAGTTTTAGCTTGGCCACAGTGATAGCCAACTAAAACTGCCTAAGTGAATGACTAAGTGTTGGTCACTAATCATCAAAAAAACTTAGAGATTAACAAAACATTGGTTAGCAAGGTATTGAGAACTTTAATTCCTATATATGCTATTAGAGTTTCAACTATTCAAGAGATGAGGTGCAATAATGATATAACTCTAGATGCATTGGTTGAAAGGCTTAAAACTTTTGAGTTGGACAATTTTGACAATTATTCTCCTAATCCTAGCAATTTTGAGTCTGCATTCAAAGCTAAATTAAACCTTGGTCAGATGGATAGAAACTCAAAAGGAAAATAGATTGACAATGATAGATATGATGAAGATCTGGAAATCATTGAAGCATTAATTGCAAAGAGATCTGCCAAAGGAAAGTACAAAGGAAGAATACCATTGATTTTCTTTTCATGTGATGAGGTTGGTCACATTGCTGCTAAATATCCAAAGAAAGAAGACAAAGGTGAGAGAAAGTTCAACAAGTACAAAGGAAATAAATATTTCAAGAGCTATAAGAGCTACATGGACAAAGGTAAGAAATCTTGTTATATTGCAAAAGCTTCTGATACTGATGAAGATGTAGATGAAATGGTTTACATTGCTATTACAGATGAGTCAGAAAATGAAGATAATGAAAAGACTGCACTCTACTCTCATATTAGCAAGAATGACACTTGGATAATTGATAGTGGTTATTCTCACCATATGACTGATGATAAAACTAAATTTGAACACCTTGAGCATTATGATGGTGGGAGTGTCAGTTTTGGGAATGATGAACCTTGCTATGTGAAAGGTAAAGGTTGTATTGCTCTAACTGAAGGAAATCAAATGTGATAATGCTTATTGGGTTGAAGGAATAAGGCATAATCTACCAAGTGTAGAACAAATGAATAACATTGGTTTCAAGGTAGAATTCATGAATGGTAAGGCCAAGCTCTTGGATGGTAAAGGAAACCTATTTGGAATTGGCAAGCAAACAAAAGGTAATCTATTCTATCTTGATCTCACTAAAAGTTCATGTTTTATTGCACAAGTAGAAGAAATATGGTTATGGAATAAAAGGTTGTGTCATGTAAATTTTGATAACCTGGTCAACATAAGAAAGAACATAAGAGTAAGAGGTATTCCTATTCTGAAGAAACTTGAATTGGAAATATGAAAACAATGTCAAATTGGGAAGATGGGCAAAACTACGTTCAAGAGAAAGAATTTCAATACTGAAGAAGTCTTGGAGTTAGTGCATAGTGATATGTGTGGACCAATTAGAACAACAAGTTACATAGGAGAGAATTATTTCATTCTATTTGTTGATGACCATTACATAATGATGATTTTTATTTTTATCAAAGAAAAATTAGAAGCTTTTCAAAAGTTTAAGTGGTACCTTGCCAGAGTTGAGAAGGAAATAGGAAAGAAACTTAAATGTCTAAGATCTGATAGAGGAGATGAATTAATTTCTAATGAGTTCAATGAATTTTTCAATGAAAGAGAAATCAAGAGACAAGTATTTTCCCCAGGTATACCACAAAAAAATGGGATAGCAGAAAGAAGAAACAGATCTATTATGGATTGTCCAAGAACCTTGATGATTGAAAAGAATGTTGCAACCAAATACTGGAAGGAAGCTATCAACACTGCAATTCACACCTTGAATAGAGTTCAACTGAAGAAAGGTACTAAGAAGAAACCTTTTGAATTATGGTATGGCTATAAACCCAATGTTCATTATTTTAAAATATTTGGAAGTAAATGTTACATCTTGAAGGAAGCAAGATGTTGCTAACATTTCATGTTCTTGAGTCAGCCTTGTAAAATTTTGAAGTTTCTTATCTTGCTTTTGCTCAAAGGGTTTAAAATCATGGTTGAAATTGTTCTTATGCCTCTGCAAGTATTGTTTAAACCCTTAACCTAGCTAAAATGGCCAAAAAACCCTTGCCTCATCCTTAAAAGTATAAATTTTGGTCATAAAACCCTCGATTTGGTTCTAATTTTGTGTTACTTTTTGTCACTTAAGTTCATGTCTCGAATGGGTTCCTTTTAAGATGATCTTATTCATTAAGTTGTTGGTCCTAACATCATGGTCTTGCATTATTCCCTAAGTTTCAAAATCTGCTTATGTTTTAATTATTTTCATTATCTGTCGAGCAAGTCTGTTTTAATCTAACGGCCTGCTTAATGGCTTATTCCCAAAGTAAATGACATCTATCAGTTAAGCCATTAAGCCATGATGCCACGTGTCTTTTGTGGGTCCGATGGTCAAAAAGGCTCCAAGTTAATCAGTGGGCAAGTCTTGCTTCATCAGATGGTAGACTTAATCGCTTAATCACAAAGTGATCGCAATATATCATATAAGTGATTAAGTCTGAGCGACGCATGTCAAAAGGAATTGTGTGGGTCCTGTCTTAGGTAGTATAAAGGAGATTAAAGCTTAGAAAGATCTAACGATTGGCTTGATCACTTAAAGGCAAGATGCTCGACATCTATCAGTTAAGTGATTAAGTGGTGTTGACATGTGGCAGTTGTTGGACCCAGGTATTCTGATCAGGTGTTGATTCAAGTACAAATAGTTTGATTCTGATTTGATGGATAAATTAATATCTTATCTCAAAGATGCATGAGATCTAGCATCTAATCCATTAAGCAGTGTTGATGCATGTCCCAATTTATGATGTGTATTCCACTAAAGGTGAAGATGATCGTAGATTAAAGGGTGGAGATTTTGTTGAAGATCTAACGGCTCACTTAATTGCTTAAAGAGAAACTGATCAAAATCTATCACTTAAGCGATTAAGCCATGACACCATGTGTACTAGTGGGTCCAGCTAAGGTTGTAAAGGAAGGATTAAAGTTAGAATATGTATAAAAAGAATCAACGGTCGACTTAATTGCTTAAAGGAAAAGTGATCAAGATATAATGGATAAGCGATTAAGGCGTGGCGATGCGTGGCATAAAAGGTGGGTGTTGTACAATGCAGAGATCATGTTATAGAGATTGCAAGTTTGAAAAGATTGAATGACTCACTTAATGGCTTAAAGAAAAAGTGATCAAAATATAGCACTTAAGCCATTAAGCCATGTTGACACGTGTCCAAGTGGATGACACTGTATCCGCGGTTAGTAAACTCAGGGAGGAATAAATTATAGCCAAGTTAAGGTGAATCAGACGGTTGAATTGATTGCTTAAAGGAAAAGTGCATGAGATCTAGCGTTTAAGCAATCAAGTCATGCTGACATGTGTCCCAGATGAATAGTTATTTCCAGGAAAAGATGAGAGCCGTTAGATGAAGGAGATGTCGTTTGAGATATATGGTCCAGACTCAAAGTTATTAAAATGAGCATCAGTGAGTCGTTAAGCCGCGAGCTTTGAAACATATAAATTGATTGCAAAACATGTGGCCACTTCAGTTGAATTCAATGCGAAAGACTAATTTGATTGAGGCCGTATAATTCTTCACTTGAATTTAGAGCTGCCATAATTCCTCAAAATCATTCAAGAAAACAACAGAATTACAATGACATTAAGCTCCTAGCGGCAAAATTGCAGAATGGGTAATTCATCTCTGATGCAGTAGAAATTCATGCTTCCAGTAAGGTTTGAAATTTGAAAATCTCCCAGAATTCTTCTCTAAATCTAAATATCATCTCAGTAAAAGGCCCTAGGTTCAAAAATGGTCCCTAGGATTGAATTCTCTAGAGAAATAGAATATTAGAAAAGAAATGTGAGAGAAGACCTTTTATAGGAGTTGAAAGGGTCCACGGGTGATGAGGATTTGCATCTTTATGATGCATCATAAGTTCTAGGATGATGATAGGTGGGGATGATGAGGATTTGCATGTCTAATTATGGAGTGTTGATCTATCCTGGGATAGAAAAGAAGCCAATTGTGTATATTTTGATAGAGTTTTTGTTGTTAGGCTTAAGTCACTATTATGCAAACAAAATCCTAGGATCCACACAGATATGATGAGATTATTAAGGCCTCTAGAGCATGCCCCAAAACTAAAAATTGTCCACAATTGGGGAGATCTCATTTTGTACCCTATCTCTAAAGTTATCAAGGTTTATGGATTCAGGGGAACCCCCAATGTTCTTCCCTACAGAGTACCTTTGAAAATTGGCATAGAAAAAATTCTGAGGTAGATGGGTGGATTGCAAGAAGAAGCCTTGACAGGAAAAATGAAGGGAAGTATCTTCCCTACCCTCCCAAGAACCCACCATTTCATCATTAAAAAAGGTGGATGGACACAATTTGATAAATTTTTTGATCCCTACCATCTAGCAACATCTGTGTCTAGGTGCACAGACAATGAAGGCTTCATCATGGACATGTTTAGGAAAAGAACCAAGTGTCTGGCACTAGAAAACCAATTCAATTTCCAAGAGGACATTATAAGAAAAGTTTTTGATCTGAATGATTAGGAGGTTAGGAAAGAAAAATGGCTAGTGTATAAAAATTCTTTAGATTTTGTCCACAATTTTGATAGGTCATATGATCCTTTGAAGGAATTTTCACCTTGGGCCAAAACGATTGAGTCCCTTATGAAACTGTTTGAAGTTATCACATAGACTCTCAATGAGAAGAAAGACAAAGTGATGGAAACTGAGCTAGAAAAAAGATAAGGCTATTCTGAGCAAAGTTACATAGGGAAGGGTAGTCCCACCTAGAAATTATGTAGTTTATAAAAGAAGAGGGTATAGTACAATTATGCCCAAGATTGAAAAATATTCTAATTAGAAAGGAAAGAGGCCAGCAGATGTTAGTGCTCAAAAAATTCCCTCTCCCAAGAGACAGAAAATGAAGGGAAAAGAGAAAGTAAGTGAGTTATACTCCCCTTCCCAGTCCCCTCTACAAATGGACGACCAAGCTATTGCAGAGAAATTGGTCCAAATGGGAAACACAGGTCAAGTTTTTGTTATAGAAAAAGAGCTAAAAGAAGGAGTGCTAGAGGCACCCAGGCATACAAATTTGTATCTCATAGTGGCAGTGTTTGCAGGAAAGGAGTTGGACCCTGTAACCAAACATGCTACTGAAGAGTTTATATCAAATGATAATTTTGTTAAGGCTAGAGCCTTTGTTCAATTCCTATGGAGAACTCATATTGATGAGTTCAAGGATAAATGCCACAAATTGCAAGAAGCTCATCCAGATCAGAGCAAGGAGAATATTGAAAAGGAATTCAAATAGGAAATGATTACTAAGTTTGACAAAATCACCCCTGAAGAGGGGAGGGAATTGGTAAAGAAAAAAAGGATCCTTATCTTACCCCAATGGGATTTGGCTGATGCCATTGTTTTTGATGCTGTCAGAAAGGAAGCCAAGCCATTGCACACTAGTGGGACACAAATTGGTGCCTAGTTTAGTGAGGATCATGTAGCATTATCAATTTGGTCTTTGAAGAGGAAAGATAGAAAGAGAACAAAAGAAGATGATCAGACTGAGGATACAGGTAGCCTCATCATAAAAAGAGTTTTTGATACCTCAGCTATGGAGGTAGCTAAACTTGCTTTGCAAACTACTAAATTTATCTTGAAGGTAGCCACAAAGCAAGAAGATGCTATTAAGAAATTAACCCAGAAATATGAATTTGTTCTAAAAGCATATCATGATAAAAAGGTTAAATCTCTGCAAAAGGATGATAGAATTGCATTCCTGGAGGGAAGACAAACAATACAATTAGTGCCTCAAAGGAGGATTGCATAGGGACCTCACAAGCCATCCTCATCAATCCCTATAATTACTTATACTCCATCCCCTACACCATCTACTTCTACCACAATAGAAGAGCTTGAACAAGAAAAGGCCACGCTGAAAGCTGCAAGAGCAGAACTTGAAAGGAAAAAGAGAGAGTGGGTGGAGCAGTCTACAACCTTTAGAGAAGCAAAGGCATGGGTGAGCAGAAATATGTAGATAAGATACACAATTCCTACTTCCATATATGCTCAAGGTAAGAAAATTGTTAGCATTATAAATGAATATAATGAAAACAAAGACGAGTTGGACCAGTTGGTGAGTAAGTGGAAAGGGAAGGTAGGGGAGTTAAAATTCTTCCACACCACTTGTAAGAAGAATAATGATGTCAACATAGTCTTGACTGGCACCCTCAAATGTGTCAAATTAATCTTAGACATGGATATAAGGATAGACATTGTTGTTATAAAAGTGATGACCTTGAAAAAAGAATATTCACATGACAGATATGAGATGTTCCCTAATCTCTTCAGAATGAATGGAAATATCAAAGATGAGATGTTGTGGCATCGACAAATGAATGAAGCACTGATAGTTAGAACTAACAACATATTAACTTTGGAGAGTACATTGCTTTTTGCTCAGACAATTGAGGTAGTGGGCAAAGCTAGATCATTTTTCGCATTTTGGACAGATGAGATTGAGAAAGCGCATACCACTTGGAAGGAGATCAACAAAAGAAAAGATGAATTCCTTGGCTTCATTTGGCCAAGAGATGAGGTGTACACTTCCTGGAAGGACAAGTACACAATAGTTGATCCGAGTGAAGGTGAGGACATGCAAGTGGATAATGAAGCCCAATAGAGCAGTTGATACAGTTGAAAATGGAGATCATACATCACTAGTATCAGAGGCAACAGTTTCCAAATGGCTGTCCCCCAAAAAGTACAAGGCAAATTCAATCACCATGTGGCCATAGGACAAATAATTAGTTAGAATTTCTTGTGACAAAAGTGGTTTTTCTGTCCACTTATTATTTGTCCTTTTTCATTCTCTGAGTTTTGTCTTTTAGCCTAGTCATCCGAAGCTTGTTGCATTCTTTCTCTTTAAGGATTCCGAGATGACTAGTGTTGGCTATAAGTAGAAGATTGTAACATATTGTAAAGGATGGTAAAATCAAAGTTGCAAGCCAGAATTTGGAATTGTGTCTAAGTTTTAAGCTTTCAGTCATTCTATATGTATTGAGATCAAGATTATTAATAAAATACAATGGAATTTCTAGTCTTAGATCATTGATGTATTTTTGCATTTACATTCAGTTCTTGTATGTTTAATTTGTAAGGAATTTTAAGTATACTAGTTATAAGTTGGCTATGTTGTTATTTGTAAGTTGCTTTCAAGGAGAGTTTAAATCTTTCAAATAGTTCCAGAGGGTTAGTGTTTTATGCAAGAATTTGATACAGGGATTTGAGAGTGAGAGGATAGTCTGTAAGGCAGTCTATCTGAAATTTTACTTGTGTTTCAATTAATTATCTCTGGTTGATATATGTTTTATTGTGACTCTATGGCCCAAGATTAGGCACTGGTCAAGTTCTAATAAGTAGTTGTTATCATCAAATCAATCAAATATTAATCAATCTTTACTTTCTGTTATTTGAAGAATACATGTTTAGATAATTGTTTTGAATACAATTCATCATAGTGATTCCTTGAAGAGAGAATAAATAGGTTATCCTTCCTATGCCAAGTGTCCTAAAAAGAAGAAGGATCATGAATCCTTGACCCACTGTTAGATTTTCTGAAAGCTAGTAGTCTGTTGAAGGTGCACCCGCTTGGGTTTGTGGAGCCCAAAGTGAAGAAGGAATATTTTCCTTGTTAATTAGCCTTTTTCCCTCTATGAATCTAAATTGGGAAACAAAGATTCAAGCATTTAATGCTATATATTGATTCTACAAGAAAAATTGCTAACAAATTGGCGACTCTACTAGGGATAGAGATTACAATTTTTTTTGAAACTTTCAGAATATCTCTGGCTTTAAAAGTTGAATTATAAGTTACAGTTGAGTTTTCCCATCTGAGTCGCGCTAACAAATTGGTGACTCTACTAGGGATATTTTAATGTTCTAGAGTCATGTTCATGAAAGAATTAGTCCTTGCAATATTGAGAATAAGTCTGGTGTTCCTCATAATCATAAAAGAAAGTTTATTCTGCTTATCTATCATTACACACTGTGAAGGTTTTGGTCCTAAAAATGATACAGATCTTGTCTCAAATAGAGTGACTGGTGACTACAAAATATTTGATTTAATACAGTGTGTGTTTTTCAAAGAGAAGTTACAAAGTTGAGAATATTTGCAGTGATACAGACAATGAATAATCATTTTCTTGAGATTACTAGGTGAGGATTTATCAAGAAACGTTGCTTTCAAGTTTCATTCAGACTTATTATTGTAAAAAAAACCCTAAGTTAGGACAAGATGCTCAATCATTTTATATAATTGTCATCTGAAAAGAGGTGGCGACTCTAACCTCTGTGCACTCCAGTGTTGCACATTAAACATATTGAGTATATTTGTCTATTCTGAAAGATGAGTCGACAAAGGAATACTAGATCCTATTTAAGAGAAAATCATGAAAAGGATGTTGGAGAAGAGCTCCATACACCACAAAGGAAACAATGGTCCAAGAGAGGTATATCCAAACATAATTCTCAACTTACCTCTAAGGGAAAGATGGAGACCCCCACTCCAGAAAGAAAGTCATCTTCATCTGAAGATGAAAGACCCATGGGACCAATTGACACTTATAGAGCTAATACCAACTTTGATCCCTTTAGAGATGGAGAAAATATTGATATAGGTTTCTTCCCTATAGAGGAAAATCTTGCTCCTCTAGAAGAGACTTTTGCTGCTGAAACAACATCATATGATTCTGATAAGTTGCAGGATGAGGTTTTGGCTTTAAGAAGGAGAAAGAAAGAGAAAGAAAATGAAATAGCCGAAGCAGTGAAAAAATGTGGACAAAAGCTATATGAATTACTAGTGGAAAGAGAAGAGCTCTTAGCTGAGACTAGAAGAAATGACCTCAAGGCTAAAAGCCTAAGTCAAGAGGTTAAAGGTTTGAATCTAGAATTTTTTGGTAACCTTGATGATTTAAGGAACAAAGCCCCAAATAAAATCTTGAATCCTGACAAGGATGAGTTTGAGAAAGAAGGGCCTATCATCAAACAACTGTTCCCATATGAGATTGAATAGAATACAAAGCTTAAGAAAAATACAAAGGAGGTCCCCAACAAAGGTAAGCAAAAATTTGTTGGTGTGACTATAGAGGAACCTAATAAAAACTTGACTATTCTTGTAGGAATGTCTCAAGTTGATCCTGAGTTGGAGAAAGATAGAAAAGCTAAAGAGGATTTAGCCAAATAGCTAGAGAAGTTACAATTAGAGGCTGTTGCAGCCGATATGAGAATGAAGATAGCTTTTCTACATTCTACCACTAACACTTCTGCAAGTAGCTCTGTGCCAGTTGATCATGGGACACAATAAAAAAAGCAATCTATTGGCCTAATCCCAAATAATAAGGGGGCTGATCCTAAAGTTTAACCTTCTGGTTTGAATTCAAATGCTAAAATTTGTGGCTCAAGTACAAATGCTCAGCATGTTGGTTCTGGCCCAAGCATTCAAGTCTCCAACCTCAAACAAAGTTTTCCCCCACCCATTCAAAATCAAGGAGGAGCTACTGGACCAAGCGAAAACAATGTGCTTGAAAATTTCCAAAGGAGACCTGTCCACATGAACAGATACAGAGCTCTCTTTTTCGAAGGCATTCCTGGTCACCCTAATGTGATCCCCAATGACGTAAGAGATAAAATCCCCAAGTTCACAGGAAATAATGTTGTTACTTGTGAAGAGCATCTGAAAGATTTTAGTGATAAAATAACTGACTTTGAAATTGAAAACGAGGATGCCATTATGAAGCTTTTTGTTCAATCATTAACAAAGGATGCTAGGGATTGGTTCAGAAATTTGCCTAATGATAGCATTGCATCTTAGGATGCATTTGTGAAATCCTTTAGAGAACAATATAGAGAACATGTAAATTATGGATACATGCTGAATAAATTCAATAACATCAAAAAGTTCCCTAATGAGAGTATGGCTGATTTTAACAGTAGATTTCAAAAGGCCATGAATAAACTATTCCAAGTTTTGAGGTTAGATGAGGAAGTATGTCTTACCACTTATATCAATGTTGCTGATGGAAAAATGTCTTATTTAATCAGAGATAAAAACTATACAAACTTAAGGGATGCTTATAAAATAGCTATTAACATTGAAAGTAATAGGAGAGCATCAGGAAAATTGGGGAAGAGGGAAGACAATAAACTTTGGAAGGAAAAGGGATCAGCCAACAAAAATGTCAAAGAAGATGATACAGTGGATAAACTGGTAAGTGTAGTAAAAGACCTTGCTGCCAAAATGGATAAAAATGATAGGTGAGGGTACCGTGACAACAAGTACACTAACCAAAGATTTGATAAACAAACTAACCTAAGAGACTACCCTTATAAAAAAAATGGAATAATGGTAAGCCAGTCCCTGATGGACAAGATAACCCAAAAACCAAGGAAACCCCAGATCCCTTGAAAAGGAATAGTGCCAACTATGTTGAGAACACTCCTTGGTGTGATGCTTGTAATATGCCACATTCTTCATATCAGTGTGTAGTAACCCAGGCTTTGTTTGATCAAACAGAAGAAAGGGAACAAGAAGGCCCTTCTATTAATATGTTCACAGTAAAGAAATCATACCCATGGTTCTCTGACAATGGTTCATCTTCTGATAACTTGTGTACAGAAGATAATTCTTATTTAGAATATCAATCACAAATTCCACCCTACCAAAGTGATCAGGTTGACAATGTCTCATAAGCAACTATAAAGACAGTGGGAAGTGACAAGTCACATTCTCATTTTAAAACTCTCACTAATGAGGAAGAAAGGTCTTTGACTATTGCAACAATTAATCAAGCCATAAATGCATATAATCAAAGAAATAGGACAGTACAACCAGTTCAAGGTAAACCTGCCACTGTCTATGTCAGAAAGGATTCACCTCAAGTCATTATGGATTCTCATGTCAAGAAAAATAAAGATGAAAAGCCTGAAAGACAAGCAGAAACCTCTTCTAACCATATTGAAAATGAAGAAGCAAAGGAGGAATTGATACCCAATGACAAATCCAAGAAAATAAGGAAAATGAGTGATATGTCCTCTGAATTGCCCCTTTTTGACATGAGTTACGCCCTGACTCAAATGAAGGTTTCAGTCCCTCTCATGGAGATGCTTAAAATAAAAGAGCACAAAGAAGCTTCTTTGGCACTCCTTAAATGGATAGATGATGTATCTGTTCCCAACCAAGAGAAAATAGCCTTGACATCAAATGATAGTAAAAGGGACAGTCTACTTGTTAAGGAAAGAGAAGGGAAAGTAAAAGGAAAAGAGAAAAACAAAGAATTTTCAAACATTTGCATTGGCAACATAATTACCCAAGAACCATTATCTGTTGATTCATTCTATGTCACCTTAATGGTTAATAATTTATTAGTCAAAAATTGCATGATTGATTCTGGAGCTGCAGCAAATGTGATGTCTTATCATGTCATGAAGGAATTGGGCTTGCAGGTCACCAGACCTACTGGAAGTTGTTATGCTATGGACAACAGGGAAGTTCCTGTGATAGGAACATTGAAAGACATTAAGGTGAAAATTGCTGCTTTCCCTGAAGCAACTTACAAAATAGATATAGTGGTTGTTGACACTAAACCATATTATGGTATGCTTCCGTCAAGATAGTGGGCAGCAATAGTGGGTGGAAAGATGCAATTAGATTTATCCTATGCAACTATCCCTATAAATGGAAATGAGGTCAAGTTATACAAAGAATCCCGGTCATTTGTCATGGTGGAGGTGGTTCTACTTGACCAATTGAATTGTTGTGTAGATGTTGATATGGAAAATTTCACTGTGGAAGAAATTAAACCACAATTAAAAAATACTGACCCAATTGTGGATGAATTTCTGTTACAACAAGATGGACTATGGAAAATGTACTTTGATGGAGGATGCTCCAAGGAAGGATCAGGAGCTGGAGTCTTGTTTATTTCCCCATTAGGTATCACTTTCAAGTATTCCTTCCTACTAAATTTCCAATGTACAAATAATACTGTTGAGTATGAAGCCTTAATCTTGGGAATGGATATTGCTATTAAGAATGGTATTAAATGTTTGAAAGTTCATGGGGATTCTCAGTTAATCATATCTTAGATAAGAGAACATTATGCTGCTAAAGATGACAGACTAAAATTAGACAAGTATGCAGTCTGGGATAGGATATAATTCTTTGATGCCTTCAATATCCTATGGATAGATTAGATCAAATAACATAATGGCAGACTTCCTTGCCAATGTTTCCCTAAAAAATAATATGTCACCCTTACTGGCATGTCTGTGGTAGAAATAAAAAGTAGATCTACAATCCCTGACAATATTCACAATTGGCAAGTATTTGAGGATGATGATGATATCCTTAGGTTTATTCAGTGTGTAGATCAATATGATGGTTATAAGATTGATTGTGAGTCTTTGATAAGAATTTTGGATTATAAGGAATATAAATTTGACCAAGAAGTTATCTAGTTGGCTACTAATGACATTCCCAAAGGGTTGGTTGAGTTGGAAGGTATGTTCAGCATACATGACAATTATATGACTAAAAAATCCAATGCAAAGGAAGAATAGTTAGAAGAAGTTATATTTGGATCTGAAACATCTCCCTAACTGGTCTATATCGGTAAAAAGTTGGATAGCAATATGAGACTAAAATTGATAAGATTGCTGAAAAGGTACAAGCATGTATTTGCCTAGTCTTATGAGGATTTGAAAGCTTATAGAATAGACTTATTTCAGCATGACATCCCTCTAAAAGAGGGTATAAAATCATTCAGGCAAAAAAAAAGGCCCATTAATCCACTGCTGGCTACCAAAATGCAGGCAGAATTGATGAAACTAAGAGATGCAGGTATAATTCAGCCAATAAGACATTCATCATGGGTTTCTAACCTAGCCCTGTAAGAAAGAAGAATGGGGACATAAGATTATGTGTTGATTTTAGGAACCTCAATGTGGCCTCATTAAAGGATAACTATGGACTTCTAAATATGGAGGCTATGTTGCATAAAGTCACTAGATGTGACTTATTGTCTATGATGGATGGGTTTTTCGGGTACAATCGGGTACTAGTCAAAGAATCTAAACAATTCAAAACAACATTTACTACTCCCTGGGGCACTTATGTGTATGCTCGCATGCCATTTGGTTTGAAAAATACTGGTGCAACTTTTCAAAGGGTCATGGATGTGGCTTTCAAAGATCTTATAGATATTCTGATGGTAGTATACCAAGGTGATTTGAAAACTTTTTCAAAGAGGGCAGAGGATCATTGCAACCACTTGGAAAAAGTGATGATAAAATCATTAGAATATGGGGTGTCTTTGAACCCAAAAAAGTGTCACTTTGTTGTTACTGAGGGGAAAATTCTGGGTCACATAGTATCAAAGGGGGGAGTAAGGATAGATCCTGAAAGAGTTGAAGACATTCAAAAGGTACTTCCTCTGAGAAACTTAAAGGGCATACAATCATTCCTAGGGAAAATAATTTTTTTAGGAGATTTATTGCCAATTTTGCAACTCTGGTTAAACCCATTGTCAAGTTGCTGAAGAAAAATGTAAAGTTTAAATGGGACCAAGAGGCGTAGTTAGCCTTTGAAAAAATAAAACAAGTTATCCAAGAACCACCAGTCCTAGTGTCCCCTGATTATACCAATCCCTTCTCTTTGTTTATATTTGCTTCCTTCCATACTATTGCAACAGTCTTATTGCAAAAGGATGGTGATGGATTTGAACATCCCATTGCATTTTTCAAAAAGTCATTGCTATCAGCTGAGTTAAACTATCAGTTGATGGAAAAAAAAGCTTATGCTCTGGTAAAGGCAGTCAAGGCTTTCAGGCCATATTTGGTATGTGCAAAGGTAAATGATTATGTTCCTCATGCTACTGTCAAGGACATTTTTGTTTAGAATGAGGTAACAGGGAAAAGATGCAAATGGATGAACAAAATTCAAGAGTTTGATTTGGACATCCATATCACTAAGTTGGTAAGAGAACTAGGATTGGAAAAGTTTATGACAGAAGAGAATTCAGACCTGGTCCAGGTAAAAAATGTTGATACAAGTGAAAATTTCCTTACCAATATTGAAATGTAACCCTGGTATGCTGATATTGTGTATTTTTTGACAAATGCTAAGTGTCCAGATAACCTAAGTGAAAACCAAAGGAGGAGTTTAAGATTACAAGCTCAGAAATATGTTTTTTTGCATGGTGATTTGTTTTGGAAAAATAGAGATGGGATCCTGCTATTATGTCTTGACAAAGGTCAATCAGAGAAGATGTTGAAGGAAATGCATGCTGGAATGTGTGGAGGGCACTATTCTTCCAGATCAACAACTCATAAAATTCTGAGAGCTAGATACTATTGGCCTTGTTTGTTCCAAGATGCTTACACTTTGGTCGGGAAATGTGAGCCATGCCAAAGATTCTCAAGAAAAATGAAGTATTTAGGAGCATTATTATTAAATCCTATAGTGGCAAAAGCCCCCTTTGCTATATGGGGAATGAACTTCATAGGAGAATTTTCTGAAAAATCAAGTGGAGGCCATAGTTGGGTTTTGTTCGTAACTGATTATTTCACAAAGTGGGTAGAAGAAATTCCAACCAAAAGAGCAACAAGCACAGTGGTCATTGATTTCTTGATGGACAATATGATCACCAGATTTGGTGTCCACCTCAAGTTGGTGATGGATAATGCCATGTGTTTTAGGTCTGAAGAATTTACTAATTTTTTCTCCAATATGGGAATTGTTATGTCTTATTCATCCCCATACCATCCTCAAGCTAATGGTCAGGCAGAATCCAGCAACAAAAGTATCTTACAAATTTTGAAAAAGATCCTGGAGGGTAATAAAATATCTTGGCATGTGAAGCTAAAACTTTCCCTATGGGCAAACAAAATCACTATCAAGAAAGCCACTGGAAAATCTCCCTTTGAGTTGGTCTTTGGTGTTCAATCAAGAATGCCTATCAATAATTTACTACCAATTTATAATTTTATTCAAGATGAGGAAATTGAGGTCTCAGAACCTATGGAGGAAATAATGATTCAGTTGGTAGAATTGGATGAAATAAGGAGAGAAAGCCAGAGGGAAAATGTCAGATTGCAACAAAAAATAAAATATCTTTTTAACAGAAGGGCACATGAAAGAAAGTTTTAGCCTGGTGATTTTGTATTGCAATGGAATACAAAGGATGAAGACAAAGGTAAGCATAAAAGAATTGAGTCACTATGGATGGGGCCTTTTGTCATATCTCAGATTTTCGGAAAGGATTCATATTTCCTCAGAAATATGGATGATGAAGAACATGAATTGCCAATGCATGGATAATTTCTAAAAAATTTCTTCAATTAGCTCTTTTGTTCCATGCACAGTAGTATGTATCATATGTACAGGTGTGTTTGCTTCTGTTGTGTGTTTGTTTCTAGTTTTAGGTTAGTGTGGTTTTGGTATGCTTTTCCAGAGATCTGTGATTATTTCTATAATCTGGCGTTTAAGCATCCTTAGAGAGAGCCACTGTTGGTAACATTTCATGTTCTTGAGTTAGCCTTGTAAAAATTTTAAGTTTCTTGTCTTTCTTGTGCTCAAAGGGTTTAAAATCATGGTTGAAATTGTTCTTATGCCTCTGCAAGTATTGTTTAAACCCTTAACCTAGTTAGAATTCCCAAAAAACCCTTCTCTCATCCTTAAAAGCATAAATTTTGGTCATAAAACCCTAAGCGTTGATTTGGTTCTAATTTTGTGTTACTTTTTGTCACTTAAGTTCATGTCTCAAATGGGTTCCTTTTAAGATGATCTTATCATTAATTTGTTGGTCCTAATGTCGTGGTCCTATATTATTCCCTAAGTTTCAAAATCTACTTATGTTTTAATTATTTTCATTATCTGTCAAGCAAGTCTATTTTAATCTAATGGCCCGCTTAATGGCTTATTCCCAAAGTAAATGACATCTATCAGTTAAGCGATTAAGTCATGATGCCAGGTGTCTTTGGTGGGTCTCATGGTCAGAAAGGCTCTCATTTAATTAGTGGGCAAGTCTTGCTTCATCGGATGGTAGACTTAATCGCTTAATCCAAAAGTGATTGCAATCTATCATATAAGCGATTAAGTCTAAGCGACACATGTCAAAAGGAATGATGTGGGTCCTATCGAAGGTAGTATAAAAGAGATTAAAGATCAGAAAGATCTAACAGTCAGCTTAATCGCTTAAAGGCAAGATGCTTGAAATCTATCAGATAAGCGATTAAGCGGTGTTGACATGTGGCAGTTGGTGGACCTGGGTATTCTAAGCAGGCGTTGATTAAAGTACATACAGTTTGACTCTGATATGATGGATAACTTAATGGATTATCTCAAAGATGCGCGAGATCTAGTGTTTGAGCCATTAAGAAGTGCTGATGTGTATCCCAATTGATGACATGTAGTGAAGCTGATCGCAGATTAAAGGGTGGAGAATTTGCTAAAGATCTAATGGCTCACTTAATCGCTTAAAAAGAAATTGATCAAAATCTATCACTTAAGCGATTAAGCCGTGATGCCATGTGTCCTAGTGGGTCTGGCTGAGAATGTAAAGGAAGGATTAAAGGCAGAGCATATATAAAAATAATCAATGGTCAGATTAATCGCTTAAAGGCAAAGTGATCAAGATCTAATGGATAAGCGATTAAGTTGTGGTGACACATGGCATAAAAGGTGGGTCCTGTGCAACACAGATATCATGTTATAGAGATTGCAAGTTTGAAAAGATCAGATGGCTCACTTAATGGCTTAAATAAAAAGTGATCGACATCTAGCACTTAAGCCATTAATCTGTGTTGACACGTGTCCAAGTGGATGACACCATAGCCACAGTCAGTAAACTCAAGGCAGAATAACTTGCGGCCAAGTTAAGGTGAATCAGACGGTTGACTTGATCGCTTAAAGGAAAAGTGCATGATATCTAGCATTTAAGAAATCAATTCATGTTGACATGTGTTCCAGATGAACAGTTGTTTCCAGGAAAAGATGAGAGCTGTTAGATGAAGGAGATGCTATTTGAGATCTACGGTCCATATTCAAAGTTATTAAAATGAGCATCAATGAGCCATTAAGCCGCGAGTTTTGAAACTGGCAAATTGACTGCAGAACGTGTGGCCACTTAAGTTGAATTTAATGTAAAAGACTGATTTGATTGAGGCCATATAATTCTTCACTTGAACTTAGAGCCACCATGATTCCTCAAAATCATTCAAGTGAAGAACATAATTATAGCGACATTGAGATCCTTACGGAAAAATTACAGATTGGGTAAGTCATCTCTGATACAGTAGAAATTCATGCTTCCAGTAAGGTTTAAAATTTGAAAATATCCTAGAATTCTTCTCTAAATCTGAATATCATCTCAGTAAAAGTCCCTAGGTTCAAAAATGGCCCCTAGGATTGAATTCTCTGGAGAAATAGAATATCAAAAAAGAAATGTGAGAGAAGACCTTTTACAACAGTTGAAATGGTCTATGGGTGATGCTACCGAGATCAAGAAAATAGTTCCAACACATCCCCGTTTCAGACTAGGAGAGGGTTTATATGACTCAGGTAGGTGGGCCAATGATGTCAAAACCAGTACAAATGGTTTGAATTTGTTTAAAACTACTTACAGCCAGAGAAACGCTCCTTCCCTAGATTGTAACATATGGGATTTAGATGTGGGAAAATTGATAATACCCAGGGTATTCATGGATATAGATATGTTCACTTTGATAGCCAACACATATGGCAGAGTATCCAGGTTTGTAAGGGATATAGAGGGAAACATGTCGTTGACTGTCACAGCTGATGAAATCCAGAGAATTTTCAAATTAAGTGACTCATCAATCCAAATGGATGACATTGATTTCAATTACTTTAAGGAGGTGTGCCAGACTCAGAAGGAGTATTACAGGAATGAGGCTCTGAAAGGGTACTTTAATAAAATAGGGGATTTGATTTTTGTGGGCCCAAACACACCAGAGCCATTTAAATTGGACTATTTCAATAGTAAGGTTAGAAAAATGTATAGTGCCCTATGCCTAGTTTTAGGAGAAGATAAAGAAACAAAAATGCCTATTCATATTATGCTCATGGTTGTTTAGATTCTACATCCCCACCTATCAGTAGTTTTTGACTATTCTTCTTATATTGCAGAACAAATGCATGAAGGTTTAATAGGTATTAAAGATAAAAACATACTCAAAACTATGGGGTGGTATTCTCTTATGATGCACATGTTTCTATTTAATAGTGTTGATATCTTTGAGGAAGAAATGGAACTCACTAAGTTCCAGGATAATGAGGATTTGCCTGTCCAATTGTGGATTGCTGATCTATCCTGGGATAGAAAAGAAGCCAACTATGTATATTTTGATAGAGTTTTTTCTGCTAGGCTTAAGTCACTATTATGCAAACAAAATCCTAGGATCCATACAAATATGATGAGATTATTAAGGCCTCTAGAGCATATGCCCCAGAACTGAAAATTGTCCACAAATGGGGAGATCTCATTTTGTACCCTGTCTCTACAGTTATCAGGGTTTATGGATTCAGGGGAGCCCCCAATGTTCTGCACTACAGAGTACCTTTGAAAATTGGCATAGCATAAATTCTGAGGCAGATGGGTAGACTGCAAGAAGAAGCCTTCACAGGCAAAATGAAGGGAAGTATCTTCCCTACCCTCACAAGAGCCCACCATTTCATCATTACAAAAGGTGGATGGACACAATTTGACAAATATTTTGAGTGCTACCATCTAGCAACATCTATGTCCAGGTGCACAGACAATGAAGGCTTCATCATGGATATGTTCAGGAAAATAACCAAGTGTCTGGCACTAGAACACCAATTCAATTTCTGAGAGGACATTATAAGAAATGTTTTTGATCTGAATGATCAGGAGGTCAAGAAAGAAAAATAGCTGGTGTATAATAAGTCTGTAGATTTTGTCCATAATTTTTATAGGTCATATGATCCTTTGAAGGAATTTTCACCTTGGGCCAAATATATTGAGTCCCTTATGACACTGTTTGAAGTTATCATGCAGACTCTCAATGAGAAGAAAGACAAAGTGAGGGAAACTAAGACAGAAAAAGATAAGGCTATTATGAGAAAACTTACACAGGTAAGGGTAGTCCCAGCTGGAAATTATGTAGTTTATAAAAGAAGAGGGTATAGTACAATTATGCTGAAGATTGACAAATCTTCTGATCAAAAAGGAAAGAGGCCAGCAGATGTTAGTGCTAAAACAATGCCCTCTCTCAAGAGACAGAAAATAGAGGGAAAAGAGAAAGTAAGTGATTTATACTCTCCTTCCCAGTCCCCTCTACAAATGGATGACCAAGCTATTGCAGAGCAATTGGTCCAAATGGGAAACACATGTCAAGTTTTTGTAATAGCACAAGAGCTACAAGAAGGAGTGCCAAAGGCACCCATGCATACAACTTTGGATCTCACAGTGGAAGATTTTGCAGGAAAGGAGCTGGACCCTATAACCAAATAGGCCAGTGAAGAGTTTCTATCAGATGATAATTTTTTTAAGGCTAGAGCCTTTGTTCAATTCCTATGGAGAACTCATATTGCTGAGTTCAAGGATAAATGCCACAGATTGCAAGAAGCTCATCCAGATCAGAGCAAGGAGAACATTGAAAAGGAAGTGAAACAGGAAATGATTAATAAGTTTGACAAAATAACCCCTGAAGAGGGCAGGGAAATGGTAAAGAAAAAAGGGATCCTTATCTTACCCCAATGGGATTTGGCTGATGCCATTGTTTTGATGCTATCAGAAAGGAAGCCAAGCCATTGCACACTAGTGGGACACAAATTGGTGCCTAGTTTAGTGAGGATCATGCGGCATTAACAATTTGGTCTTTGAAGAAGAAAGATAACAAAAGAAGATGATCAGACTGAGGATACAAGTAGCCTCATCATAAAAAGATTTTTTGATACCTCAGGTGTGGAGGCAGCTAACCTTGCTTGGAAAACTACTAATTTAAGCTTGAAGGTAGAAGAGAAATAAGAAGATGTTATTAAGAACTTAACCCAAAAATATGAATTTGTTCTAAAAGCATATAATGATGAAAAGGTTAAATCTCTGCAAAAGGATGATAGAATTGCATTCCTGAAGGGAAGGAAAATAGTACAATTAGTTCCTCAAAGGAGGATTACATAGGGACCTCACCAACCATCCTCATCGAGCCCTATAATTACTTATCCTCCTTCCCCTGCACAATCTACTTCTACCACAATAGAAGAGCTTAAACAAGAAAAGACCATGCTGAAAGCTGCAAGAGCAGTTTTTGAAAGGCAAAAGAAAGAGTGGGTGGAGCAGTCTGCAGCCTTCAGAGAAGCAGAGGCATGGGTGAAGTAGAAATATGTAGATAAGATACACAGTGCTCTTATGCATTGTACACATGAAGTAGTACCTACTGCCATATATGCTCAAGGTAAGAAAATTGTTAGCATTATAAATGAATATAATGAAAACAAAGACAAGTTGAACCAGTTGGTGAGTAAGTGGAAAGGGAAGGCAGAGGAGTTAAAATTCTTCCACACCACTTGTAAGAAGAGTAATGATGTTGACATAGTCCTGAATGGAACCCACAAATGTGTCAAATTAATCTTAGACATGGATATAAGGAGACATTGTTGTTAGAAAAGCGATGGCCTTGAAAAAAGAATATTCATAGGACAAATATGAGATGTTTCTGAATCTCTTCATAAAGAAAGGAAATATCAAAGATGGGATGTTGTGGCATCGACAAATGAATGAAGCATTGGCAGTTAGAACTAACAATATATTAACTTTGGAGAGTACACTGCTTTTTTCTCAGACAATTGAGATAGTGGGCAAAGCTAGATCATTTTTTTCATTTTGGACATATGAGATTGAGAAGGCACATACCACTTGGAAGGAGATCAACAATAGAAATGATGAAGTCCTTGGTTTCATTTGGCCAAGAAATGAGGTGTACACTTCCTAGAAGGACAAGTACACAATAGTTGATCCGGGTGAAGGCGAGGACATGCAAGTGGATAATGAAGCCCAACAGAGAAGTTGATACAGTTGAAAATGGAGATCATACATCATTAAGAGGCAACGGTTTCTAGATGGATGTCCCCCAGAAAGTACAAGGAAAATTCAATCACCATGTGGCCATAGGACAAATAATTAGTTAGAATTTCTTGTAACATAAGTGGTTTTTCTATCCACTTATTATTTTGTCCTTTTGCATTCTCTGAGTTTTGTGTTTTAGCCTAGTCATCCAAAGCTTGTTGCATCCTTGATATTTAAGGATTCCAAGATGACTAGTGCTGGCTATAAGTAGAAGATTGTAACATATTGTAAAGGATGGTAAAATCAAAGCTGCAAGTCAGACTTTTGAATTGTGTCTTAGTTTTATGGTTTCAGTCATTCTGTATGTATTGAGATCAAGATTATTAATAAAATACAATGGAATTTCCAGTCTCAGATCATTGATGTCTTTTTGCATTTACATTCAGCTCTTGTATGTTGAATTTGTAAGGCATTTTAAATATACTAGTTATAAGGTGGCTATGTTGTTATTTGTGAGTTTCTTTCAAGGAGAGTTTAAATCTTTCAAATAGTTCTAGAGGGTTAGTGTTTTATGCAGGAATTTGATACAGGGATTTGAGAGTGAGAGGATAGTTTGTAAGGCAGTCTATCTAAAATTTTATTTGTGTTTCAATTAATTGTCTCTGGTTGATATATGTTTTATTGTGACTCTATGGCCCAAGATTAGGCACTGTTCAAGTTCTGATAAGTAGTTGTTATCATCAAATAAATCAAATTTTAATAAATCTTTACTTTTTGTTATCTGAAGAATACATGTTTAGATAATTGTTTTGAATACAATTCATCATAGTGATTCCCTTAAGAGAGAATCAATAGGTTATCCTTCCTATGCCAAGTGGCCTAAAAAGAAGAAGGATCATGAATTCTTGATCCACTGTCAGATTTTCTAAAAGCTAGTAGTCTGTTGAAGGTACACCCGCCTGGGTTTGTGGAGCCCAAAGTGAAGAATGAATATTTTCCTTGTTAATTAGCCTTTTCCCTGTATGAATCTGAATTGGGAAACAAAGAGTCAAGCATTAACTGCTATATATTGATTCTACAAGGAAAAGTTCTAACACAAGAAATTGAAAATTTGATGTAAAAGGTGATGAAGGTATATTCCTAGGTTACCCCCGCAAAAGCAAAGCATATAAATGTTTGAATCTTACTACTCATAAATTCATAGAAAGTATACATGTAAATATTGATGAGTTTGCATAGAGAAGTGAATAAGAGAGCAGTAAAGAGCCTGAGGACTACAAAAAATTTGTGTATTATGAACTTGATACTATACCTAAGACACAGGCAATGGTGATTGGACAACAACCATGTCAACCACTGAATTCATCAGCACAAACCTTTTTGCAACCTGTGCAACCCGAGCTACTAACTGAAGAAACCTAGTCACAGACAGAGGGAACGAAGTTGCAGATAGAGGCACCCAAGTCTTAGACAGAGGTGCCCGAGTCTTAGACAGTGGAACCCAAGTATCAGTCGGAAGAGAAAAAACAAATGTTTGAATATGGTGAACCAAGTGGAACAATCACAAAATCAAAGAGGACAAAACCTATACTTTCCAAATATGTCAGAAGGTATCATGCACCAGAGCAAATAATTGGAGATTAGACAGAAGGTATAATGACAAGGAACAAAATTAAAGGTACATGTTTTCTTAGTGAAATTGAACCTAGATCCATTAAAGACGCATTGAATGATGAAAGTTGGATAGAAGCCATGAATGAAAAGATTGAGCAGATAGAAAATAAAAAAAATTGGACTCTTGTACCTAGACCAAAAGACAAGAATGTGATTGGTAATAAGTGGATTCTCAAAAACAAGATGAATAAAAAAGGTGAAGTTTCCAGAAACAAAGAAAGATTAGTATGTAAAGGATATGCTCAAGAAGAGGGTATTGATTATGGAGAAACTTTTGATCATGTTGCAAGACTTGAAGGAGTCAGAACTCTTCTGGCATACACAACACATGAAGGATTCAAGGTATACCAAATGGACGTAAAATATGCATTCTTGAATGGAATTCTAGAAGAGGAAGTCTATATTGAGCAACCTAAAGGTTTTGTTGATCCTAACAAAAGAAATATGGCTTGCAAATTGCACAAAGCCTTGTATGAACTGAAGCAAGCTCCTAGAGGCTGGTATGAAAGATTGCATGGTTACCTAGTAAGTATTGGATTTCAGAGAAATAATGAAAATTAGCTTGTATATCAAAGAAGGACCTTAGAACAAGATACTATTAGCAGCGATATTTGTTGATGATAAACTGTTTACTGGATATGATTATTTATGCAAAGCATTCTTCAAATATGTGAGCAAGGAATTTGAGATCTCTATGTTTGGAGAAATCAAATTCTTTGTTGGTTTACAAGTTCATCAGATGAAGGATGGTATCTATTTTACTTAGTCTAAATACATTAAAGAGATACTGAAGAAATTTGGAATGGAAGATTCCAGACCAGTTGGGACACCTATGTCTACTGGACATAAGCTGTCTAAGGATGATGACTCAAAGGAGGTAAATCAAACTACCTACAGATCCATGATTGGTAAAATTCAAGATGTTGTTCACACTAGACCTGATATTGGATTAGCAGTTGGTATTTTTGCAATGTTTTCATCTAATCCTAGAGAGAATCACCTGATGACTATCAAAAGGATTCTGAGATATCATAAGGGTGCTAAAGAGTATGGATTATGGTATAAGAAAGGAGGAAAATTTAATTTGAAGACTTTTACTGATGCTGATTAGACAGGAAGTGTTGATGAAAAAAAGAGCACCAGTGGTGGAGTGTTATTTCTTGGTAAGAGCTTAGTCTCCTTGACTAGCAAGAAACAAAATTGCATCTCTCAGTCTACAGTAGAGGCAAAGTATGTTGTTGCTGCAATAAATTATTCAAATATCATATCCTTCAAACAACTGTTGTCAGGTATGAAGGAGGAAATCAAAGAACCAATTATTATCTACTGTGACAACACTAGTGCTATCAACATTTCAAAGAACCCTGTGATGCATACCAAGACTAAGCATATAGAAATAAAGTATCATTTCTTGAGAGAATTGGTTCAGGATAAGGAAGTAACGTTGGAATATGTGAATAAAAAATAAAAAATTGCAGACATATTCACAAAACCTTTACCTAAGGATGTATTCTTGTATCTTATAGGAAAGTTAGGGGTGATTCCCCTAACTGAGGCTCACTAATGGATAGATTAGTGATGCATCAACTGAGCTACAAAAAAAATTTAACATGTTGATGCAGATTGTCAGAGCTTATTGCATATTAATCAGTACATCAGGTATACTATAATTCATTAGATAAAGTCTTTGGCATTGGTTGTCAAAGAGGAAGAGATCATTGATGTCATGCCAAATAAATTATTAAGGGAAAGATTATTGATGAAAGAGGGAGAAATTTTATCAGAAACAAAGATTCATGTAAGAGGGAGAAATCTGTATTGTAGTGATTGTGAAGACAAAGGGAGTTTTCTGGATGATAATCAGAATGAAGCTAAGGACATTAATAAATTTTTATCTTTGTTACTGTTGCTCTATAATTATTTGTATTATGACATGTTGTGTTGCCATCAATTTCAAAGAGGGAGATTGTTGATGACAATTATTCAATTGTGTATTGTCATTGATGTTTACACAAATGTAGTGATGTTACACAAATGTCTATACCTAAACTGAGCACAGTCAGTGTATGCTAAGTTCTCTCGGGCATTGAAGAAGACCAAAGTGATTTTCAGTTCTAACCAAGTTCACTCGGGCATTACAGTAACAGGTCGGGCATTGAAGGATTACAGTGTTAACTGAGTTATGCTTTTAGTGTCAGCCGAATAGCAACAGTTTCCACTTTATGTTTAATTGGTTACATGCAGCCGACAAACTTAAGTTTTATTATTTATTTGGAAGGTCATTCAAGCTAACTTGACAAATCCTATCATATATATACAAGGTCAATTTTGGATTGAATGTGTGCAAGTGGAAGTAATAAGCATAAATATATGGCAGAGTTTTGATATGAAGAGTGAAGGCAAAATCATAAGGGATTTTGATAAAGGACAGAACATATAGAGCTACAATAGAATGTTTGATTAGTGAGGATCCAGTTTAAAGCCAGAGCAGAGATTTGAATCAGCAAAAATAGTTGCTTCGTCAAACAAGTCAATCCATTGTTACTCTCTAACAATTGTAGCAGTGATCGAATTCTCTTTACAGAGTAGACTTAACAGTCTTTCATAAATCCTCTCACAAGGTGACATTTCTACATTGAAGTGTTTGAAGACTTCTAACAGGGCCACTCCTTACAGGGTGATTAAATGCTCTAATAGGGGCACACCTAACAGTGTGTATTGTAACCTTTAACAAGGTTGGCTCCTAACAGGGCTCACTTTAGAAGAGTGAAAAACAATAAATAGTTGCAATTGGTGTTTTCCCAAATTGGGTTTCCACATTTATTCTTAGTGTCATCTGTGTACATGTTATTTACTTTATTCTTTATGTTTCTAGACTTAATCACTAAAGGATAATCACAGTTACTATTTTAAGATTGCTTTGTTAACCGTTTAACAACAGAATATCTTTGTTGACCGAGCAACAGTGATAAGTTTGATTAAGACATCTAAGGGACTTGGATTTATTTTTGTTGTAATTGATTCACCCCTCCCCTCTTAGTTACTCAACCCATTTCCAACATAAACCATGCAAGACATTTCAATCCATCACTGAGTGTATATGTTGATATAAATTGATTATATAATGAATAACTTCTAATTAAGTAATAACGATATGTAATATTTAATAGATCTCTGGTGTCTTATATTTCCCTTTGTTGGGTAAAAATAGTACCTAGCATGCAATTTAAAATGTTTAGTGCTCAATTCAACAAGTAACAAAAAATTAAGAAGAGATTTATATTTGGCCCAATTTTAAATTTGAAGTCAATAGGTACGAGGTTATTCTTGCTCCTATAGAATTGACCCAAGTAAATGGATAGAGAGATTGAGGATGATACTTGTCCCAAAGGATGTACCACATAGAATAGGGTACGTTAGAGTAATTTGATTTTTTTTTTAAAATGTTTCTTATAGACAAGTCATTGCGTTAAGAACTTGATCAAAGTAGACCCAAAATGAAGAGAACAAATACAAGATATACAATTTTTATGCCCATATAATATAATGCAAGTTTTACTTTATAAATTTATCTTTAACAAAGGTCACTAAATTAGAAGAAAGAGTTAATAGTTTTCATATGATAAACAAAATTATTATAAATAAAATAAAACATACTATGAAAAATTAATTACCATATTCCTTGTTTTAAGAAAATGTTGAGCTTAAACATACAAATGAATTAATTCTTTACATTAAAAAAATTTATAGATATAATTATTTAAAAATAATTTATAGATATAATTTTTAATACAAATTATATCTATAAATTATTCATACAACAAAACAACACCACTTAAAAACCATGACATCAAACTTTACAACCTAACCATAAGACTAGAAACCATAGTTAATGTCACACTCTTAAACCCTTTTCACATATAAAATAACGTGATCCTTAATTCTATGTAGTAATCATTTAAACCATGCAAGCTGTAATAATTTATTTCGTTGAGTTTACTTGGAGCATAATACACGTATTGGCTACTTGAATTAATAGAAAACAATACAATATCTCACTATATATTGTCATGTGGTCAAATTTTTAATTTTTATATTTATTTGGTGGGGGAGTTGGTGGAGGACAAGTCTAATCAACTATAGTCCCATTCCATAAAGTAGTGAATAAGTTCAAACATGAATCACAAAAAGCATGTTTATACTTAATTCTTGCCCATTATTCAAATATCCTAATCTATATCTCTACCAATCATCTCAAAAACAAAAAATTGGACATAATTTTAAAGTTTATATTATTATTCTTTTGTATTATTAAATCCTCGTTTCATATTGTTGAGTTGTTTTTTTTAAATAATTGAGGAATATGTTATATTTAATTGTTTTTCTATTATACAATTATGAGTTGATTTTTTCTTTTCGCTTTAGAGATTTGTTCAGTTTTTCTATATTTTCATGATAAGAAGGATTGAAGATGACTTGTTACTTTTTTTACGAGATGTTTGACTTTCGTTGTCAACTTTTTAGATCTGTAACTATTAGAGCGAGCTCATTCCAAGATTGATTACTATCTATGTCGGTCTTATCACGTCAATAGATTTAGATGTTCCCTACTTGTACATCTATAAGACATCCTAAGTCAAATGAACCTAGTTTTACACTCACGACACAAACAGTTTTATGACCTTAAATATAAATAGACAATCTTAATTTTATAAAATCATCTCTAAGTTATATATCTACTAATCAACTCAATTTTATATATTAAGAAAATGAGTATAATTGAAAGTTTATATTTATATTTTTATATGTTAAAACAAATTATTAATTTATAGGAGTTTCATATTTATTAAATTTATTTTTTAAATCAAAGATTGAGGAATATTTTTTATTTAATTCTTTTTCTATAATGCAATTATGGGTTAATTTATTTTCTCTCCATTTATAGATTTGTTTATTTTTTCTTAAATTTTTATGATCAAGAAGGATCAAAGGTGACTTGCTCTTTCTCTATAAGAGATGTTTGACTTCCGTTGTCAACTTTTAAGATATGCATCTATTAGAACTAGCTCATTCCAAGATTGATTATTATCTATTTCGACCTTATCATTTTAATAGAAAAATGCTTTCTAATTACATATTTGTCAAATTTAAAAATGACTTTACACCCATCACACACTTTGTATAACCTTAAATATAAAAATGCTATCTAAAATTTAAAAGATCATCTTTGAAGCATACCTTCATTTATTATATTTTAGATTTTTCCTTAAATATACCTACTACTTTCATTATCATTTTATGTTGTCACTTCCATTTAATACCAAATATTTGGGGCCCAACACAAAATCCTCTCTCACATTTCAACATTATCTTGTCCTCAAACTCACATGAGTATTACATGATATCACTTGAAAAAACCAACCAATGGGAATAGCTTGTGAGAGAGAGTAACATGGGTGAAGAAATTGATTTGAGAGTAGTGGTAGATTTTTCCCTCCCTGACCAATGAAAAACTATTTAATTATTAACTTTTCCCTTAATTTCATTTATTTAAGGGAGGTAGTTATAAGTTATTCTCATGGTATTATGATTTGAAATACTTAAACATATGCAAAATATTGATGGAGAGAACTTTACATGGTGAAAGAATAAAAATGTTTAGTCCTTTTTACTCATTTTTAAGGCTTACTCATTGCTAGTTATAAAATTTAAGATTTACATATGATAATTTTAAGGAAAAGTCATAATCAACTTTAATAAGACATGATGAAAGTTTAACTTGCATTTTAATATAGGTAGAAGGAAAATTTGTGAAGGAATAAAATATATTTTATTTAAATTTAGGTTTAAATTTAGGTTAATTAGTCATAGTCTATAGGAAAGATTTATGTTTTTATGAAATTATATTTATTTATATCGATAAGTATAAAGTAAAAACTCATTTTCATATCTAACAACTTCGTTGATTTTATGGATTTAAAATTTTATTTTTTTAATTTACTTAAATATAAATCTGGTACATAAAGGTTGGGTGTAATCTAATATGATAAGTACATGCAATTGTTAGCATGTAAGGTGAGGTTTTTAGGGTCAAATTTTCAAGAAAATGTCATGTCAATAGTGCTTAGATTTCATTAATACAAAATTAATGACCAAAATAATCTTAGTAGGTTCATTTTGTCTTGTACCAACATTTTGTCTTTCATCATTTCTTAGGCACCATAGTTGCATTGCTTTTCATTATGTTTTTGATCACTTTATAGACACAATAGTCACTCTATTTTAATTTCAAATTTAGCTCTATTTTAATTAAACATCTTTTGGACTATAGATTGGATGAATTTGTCTTCATTTATTGATTGATTACTTTGATAATAGAAAGGGGAAGCTAGTCACATACTCCATAATAAGAATGCAAATAGTTTTTTTCGCAACATCTTTGTCATCACTATAACTATATATGATTTCTTAAATCACCTTATAAACCAAATCAGCTCAATATGACTCTCTTATCACTACCTTTAAGAGTAAATTATTGCACACTACCATATTTAATTTATATTCACTAATTATGATTAGCATTATTATTTTTTGATCAGTGATAAATCATATTTTATTGATAATATGGGTTTTAAACCTAACCCAAACTAGTGGTGGGTACAACATGGAACCACCTCCCAAAATAGTAAAAGTATCCAATCAAGACCTATTAACAGCTATGAAGCTAAGGTTAACTAGCTTCTATACTCTTTGAATGTGAGCATAAAATCATATCAAATGCTCCCTCCTTTCTCCTCTTATCCATTTTCCCTTTAACTACTTGACATCCTTCCTCCAACCTTGCAGCCTCTTTCTCCCAGATCAAAGATTCACTAAAGGATGGAAACTCCACCTTGTCCTAACATCGATGTTGACTAGCCAAAGATAATCCATCACTCTTACTCATAGTCTCACATATTACTCATGAATCCTTAAGACCTCCTGAAACCTGTTCTACGAAAGATTGGGATCCCACAAGATTTTGCTTCTTCTATTAGATTGGAGAGCATACATTGGAGCATCCATTGGAATTATCCCTATTGGTGGCCTTTGGTGGAATACTTTCCTTTTTCTTATAACCCTCCTCATCTCTCTTACTAATGCCAACGTCAAGTGAACTGGTTGAAACCTGAAATTGAGAGTTGGACCAACATCTTCTACAACCTCCATAGAGTCTTCGTCCTCCTCTTTCTCTAATGAGTAGAATTAGTGAGAGGCTTCCTTCCACCAAGTAATCTATTTATGTAATCTCTTCCTTGAACAATTTTCCACCACATGTATTATCTGGAAACATCTTCCGCGTCTAAAAAGGATACCTTCATAATCCACAGGTTTAATCCATTCACCACCAACCAGACACAAAGAAAAATCTTCTAAGAGGTATTTTTTTACATCCATTTCAACAAGAATTTGAGCATAAGTAGAATGGAATAAATTTTTGGATCCCACATCCACCTCGAAGAATTTCCCCTAGTTATTCCCTATAGCTTCTTCAAAAAAACAATCAAAGCAAAATTGGAGTGGCAAATTTGGGTGTCTTACCCAAAGAGGAATCTTGTCAAAGGATTCAGTAAAAGGGTTGTAACTTAGGTACTAGGGTTTTAGCACAAATGTATGGTTATTCTCCTAGCTCCAAATATAGTCACAAAATATTTTCTTCCTATTATGCTCATAGTCAAATGTCACAACGAAAAAACCCTCATTCATCAAGGTAGATCTGAATGTTACCCTCTAGAATGGGGCCCCACTTCTCCAAAATTCATTTATGTAACTCACCCAAACTTAGTCAAAAACCCTTAAAAATCCCAATCAAGGCCATCCACCTGAAGATTTTTACATTTTATGCTAATTCCTTTTCAATCTCTTCCTCCAAGAAGACTATTAATTATTAGAGAGAAGGTCAAACTATTTTGCACCCCTCTCACTCTCATAATTCCCCTTCTTTTCTTCTTTTGCATACAACCCTAACTCATTTTCACCAGGCCCCTTCTCCTCCCTTGTACCTAGAGAAATCCTCACATGACTTCCATTGATACCATTCCATAAAATTTCCACCTTATGTTTGCTAGGGTACCCTTGAGAACCAATCGTGAAATTTGAGACTGAGGAGGATTCACCCAGTTCAAATCCTTTGAAATATATGTGTTGCATTCTTCTATTCAACTATTCTTCTCCTTTCTCAGTAGTATATTGAGCCACCACAACATTGACAAGATCCAAGAAAGAGCTACGCTCATCCCCAACCAACTAACATCCTCTTTCCTACAAATAGGAATCCACAAGAGGAGCCACTAATGATTTCCAATTATGGTAGGTAGAGGCATGAACATTCAAAGATTGAACTGCAACCATCCCCCCTGCGAGAAATCATTTGACACTAGCATGTAGGAGAAGCGGGAAGAAACCCTAGCTGAGGCGGAAGGAAGAGGATGAGGCCTATTCATTCAAAAAAAATCATGATTAGCATTATTATTATTATATATCTTTCAATATAGGTCTCTTCTATGCCCTCACTTGGATAATTCAGGTCAATTTTATTATGCAACACAATTTATAAGATCGTCACTAAGGTTATTTCAATGAGATTGGTTTCTCTTATTCCTAAGTTTATCTCTCAAGAGAAAGGGGGTTTTGTTTTGGGAAATGAAACAACAGAAGGTTCCCTTATGGTGAATTAAGTCCTTCAATACATCTCTCAACATAAGTTAGAGTATATTATCATCAAGTTAGATATTATGAAAGCATATGATAGAGTTAATTGGCAATTTCTAGTGTTGGTCCTTTGTAAATTTGGTTTCTTAGCCAAATAGTGTAAATGAATGTTATCTTGCATTTCATGGGAAAAATTATTCATGTTAATCAATGACTCTCCACATGGTTTCTTCTCTACTTCCCAAGGAGTTCATCAAGGAGGCCCTATAGCTCCTTATATTTTCATTATTTTAGCAAAGACTCTTAGTAGAGTTATTTCAGTGGAGCATGCTATTTAGAATTAAAGGGAGTGATAATCCCTCAAACTTAAGTCTCGATTACCCAAATTCTCTTTGTAGATAAGACTCTTATTTTTGGTGAGGCTACAATGAGAGAAGAAAATCTTATAATATGTGTTGAATCAGTATTGTTCTATTTCAAGGAAAAATATTAATGCAAATAGGTAAAAAAAATCTAAATTACTCTCCATCTCTTTGTAACAACTTCTTAGGATATTTGGGTTTTAAAATTGATAGGTTGCCTTGTAAGAATTTGGGAATTCCCCTCTTTGTTGGAGAAAATAAGGGCTCCTTCTGGACAACAATTATAAAATTAATCCAAACAACTTACTTCTTGGAAAAGTTCATGGTTATCTTTATTAGGTCTCCTAATGATAAAGTCTATTTTGGAAAAAAATATTGAATGATATCATGTAAATTCTTAAAGTCTCAAAAGGAATTTTGTCTAACCTTGATTCTAGTATGTGTAACTTCCTTTGGAATTACAATAAAGACAAAAAGAAACAAAATCATGTTATTTGTTGGGATTCAGTATGTTCTCCTAAATATTTTGGCAGAATAGGTCTAAAACACATTGTGAAAATTAACTTAGCCTTAGTATCAAAACTGGTTTGGAAATATTTTGAAAATGTGTAATCCAAGTAGACTTCGATCATCACCTAAAAATACCTAGATTATTCTTTGCCTCAAATAATATTTGCACTGGCTGCTCTTTCTTAAAGCTTTCTACTGTGGAATTTCAAGATGAAGTGTAGACAAATGTTCCTTCCACAACTTTCTTGGATAGTTCACAATAGCCTAAAAATATTTTTCTGGGGGGAAACTTGGAATGGGAATACTCCTCTAAACTCCTTGGGATTTTTTCAAGAAGTAAAATTGGTGTTAAAGAAATCTTGGTGAGTTAGAATAAGATATTATTTCTCTATTTCAGTTATTAATGGTTAAAATCATCTTTTTGGAGAAAAAAATTAATTTATGTTTCTAGAGGCCCAAGAAATTGGTTTGAAAAGGAAGCTAAAGAATAGAGTGATCTATTTATTAGATTTTGAGGATTCTCTTATTTAGCTACCTTATCCTCTAGGAGCTCAGGATTATGAGCTCATATAAAATTAACACTTTATTGAAAAGCCTAGGGGCCTCTCTTTTTATTGGTCAAATATAGTTCTTCCCAAAGAAGGGCCTTTTTCATGGTTGACAATGAAGGGTAAAATTATTGCTAGAGATATACTTGCTAAAATATCTACAGTATCTCCTTTTACTTTTGTTCTTTGAAATTTATAATTCGAATCAAGAGATTATTTGTTCCTAAAATGTCCTATCTCTCAATCAGTTTTGTCTTGGATCATAAATAAACTTAGTTGGAAAGCTCCTCTTCGAGATTCTAGAGGAACTCTTTAAATCATGTCCACGGTTGTATAAAAATAAATTTGTAATAGTGATTTGGACAATTTCACCTATTTTTGTTATTTGAAATTTGTGGTGGGGAATGCATTAAGAGAATCTTTGGGAAAGGGGTTAGCTCCGGGAAAGTCATTTTAGAATTGGTGAGAGAATATACATCTAGGCATAAGAAAATATCTTTGTGTTTCTCTACAAAAGATTCAGAATTTCTCACACATTGGAAGATTAACACTCTTCCCTTCAAGGGGAGCCTTATGCATAATCATTCCCCAAGAATTAATACGAAGTAAATTTGGTTGAAACTCCCTAAGCCTCTTTTTCTTGAGCTTAATTTTGATGGGGATTCAAGGAGTAATCCAATAATTTCAAGTATTGGGAATGTTCTTCACAATCATTTGTGTCATGTTAGTATTTTATTTGATGGAAATATCAAAATAGGGTCTAATAAATTAGCTGAGGCTACACCTCTTGTTTCTAGGCTTAAACTTGTAAGAAGTACAGAGTAGAGAAACTTGTCATTGAAGAAAATTCAATGGTCATTATTTTATCTTTAAAAATATTAGATACTCCATACTAGAAGTTAAAAAATGTTTCTCATAAGGGTTGGCAGCTACTTCCCTCATTTTTAGAGTATCAAATACTTCACTGTTATCTCTGGGTCTGTGCAGGATCATGGTATGCCAAAAAGTGGTGATATCAAAAAAATGAGTTTTTCACTCGTCCAAAAGCGCACCCAAACATTTGTTGACTTTTGAGTAGGCCTAGGTGTTAGTACACTTGGCCAAGCCAAAAGCTAAAGCTAAAGCATTATCGGATGTCCGATAATATCCGATATCCGATATCCATCAGTAGAAATATATTGTTGCCCGCAGCTGCTTTCAACATTTTTATTGTGAAAACGTTGAAGCAGCGATACCGAGCCAACAAAATCATATATCAGATAGGTATCTGATATCATATTTCCTCCAGTACACCAGGTAAGTGAAATATAGTTGTTTCGTTATTGTTTTTTGTTTTTGCATTGAAATTTATTGTTGTTTTAAAAAAAAACTAGGTTTTATATGATATTGTGTATTATTTTGTAAAATTTATGATAAACTAGAGTTGAAATTGATATTGTTTATTCTATATTGTTTTTGAATTAGACATGGATTCAGACCAATCCAAAAACCCTCCCTCTCAGTCCATAAACAATCCAGAACCACATCAAAACAATCCCCCGCCTTTAGAAGACCAACCGTTCTCAAACCCTCAACCAATACAGGATCTCATAGGAGATAATCTAAATCAGCTTAGAGGATACCAGAACACATATGTGAATATCCCCACCTTGCATCCCATGTTTTCCATGTTGACCTCCATTATTGAGAGCATGGAGAAACTCACAGAACAACACAATGCTGCACTTCTTTGGCGTTAATCCATGCACGCCCAATTTGATGATGGGCTTGACTACGATCAAGTTTCTGATCTAAACATAACAAAACATGACATATGTAACATTTTTGTTGATCCCAAAACTGGTTTAAAAGTGGACCCCAAAAAAACCAAGTTGTCAATTAAATGGTGTACAAATGAGGCAATACGTAACAACTTTTGGAATCGCTAGTGGATGGTTTTTGATAGACCACCCCACAACAATTTGGATGTCCCATTTTATTTCATACAGAAATTGTATGTTTAATTTGTGCTCGGTCACAAAGTCAATTAGTGGAGCATGAGACAGAACCAGGGCATGGGCTTAGGCATTCCCCAGAATAGGCCAGGGGCACATCGAATGAAATCCCGCACATATGTCCCCCCTCCAGAGATTTCACCACCTCCCACAGTGCAGTATCCTGACATTATTGCTGAGGCTGGCTCACAGACTATTCAAGCCATTCACCATTTGAGTGATCTACTCATTAGGCAGAGTGCGGCATTGTTTCCTCCTCATACTGATACTTCTGGTCCTTCCACGAGCTCACATGTTTGTGTGCCTCATACTTGTGTTATGTGCAAGAATATGTGCTTGGGTCCCCTGAATGATAGTGATGCATATAACTATGTGTTTGAGGTGGACGATACTACGTAGCACACTACAGGCACTGAAACACCCCATGGAGATGTGCATCAGGGGCATACAGAGCCATGGACTCCTACTGTTATGGTAAGAGTAAATAGTTAACTTGTTACATTGTACATTTAATTTTAAACGTTCATATTTTTAATAGAATTTTCTTATAATGATTACCCACTTATGTTTTTTATGTGTTTCATTGATGTCCAGTTGATGACAGAGGAGGAGATGACACAGGTGGAGGGGTCCACGCTTTCGGCCATTTCATTTGGCCTTGACACTTCCACGGTACATATTTTTTAATGTACTCATTGGTTTCCTTTTATTATAATATTGTAATCATGTATTTTCAAATTTTTATGATCATCTTATTACATACTAATGCAGGTTTCACCAGTTGCCACTGGGGGGCAATGTGAGGGGGTTCAGGCATCTCATGTTGACAAGGGGAAGGTAATTAAGTATTTTATATTGATTAAGCATACATAGTATACTTGTCACTTGTGCGTACTCATTTTTAATTACATGTTCTATTTGACAGAGGGTGGTGTCTGATGATGTCGTGAGACCGGTTCACCATGATAGAGCCATAGACATCTCAATTTGCAGTGATAGCCCCACAGTATGCATATTTCTAAATTTATTTGTGTGTAAATTACTATCAAGTATATATTTAATATGATCAAGTCATGATTGTATGAAACTTATCTGTTTGACTTTTGTAGGTCACCCCTAGTTTGAGGGAAGTACCACGCCAAGGGTTTGTATCATTGATGACCCAACCGACATTACCTGAAGAAAGTTCAACACAGGTAAGTTTTAATGTTAATTCAGTTATATTTAAAACATGTATTTGCTACCAAAGATTTAACATTAAATA
>MU224671.1:889070-899227 GCA_018584345.1 Thuja plicata
CATGTGTAGGAATCCTCTTAAGGAGGAATATCTAAATTCTTTAATAAAGGAATTACAAATAATATGACATGTCCTTGGTATATCTTTTAATTACATAGTTACCAAGGAAAGATTAATTCTAACAAAGATACTCTAATAGCATAAGTAGGTAGTAATGTTGTTGTAAGGAAACTCAGGTGCGGAAACAACTTCCTACACTAATCTCTATAGTAAAGTATTGAGAAAATTCTTTTAAATCCTTAGTTTTTCAGATTCGTTAACTACTTTAACAAAGATATTGCAGCCACATACCATGCATACAGAAAATAGAGAATGACACAATGATTTACCCTAGGGAAAACCTTTTGGTAAAAAACCCCAGCACTCCAAAACCTGCACAATGTATTATCTTCAACACAACGGTTACAACACACTTGCAATACAAGCTCTTTTAGGAGACAATCGACACTCTAAGACAAATCCAGTAGCACCAGATCATATCAAAAATAACACTTTTCGTATCCTTTCCTATAACGCTAAAAAACACTTATATCAAGCGCTTTCCTTTTTAGGGAAACTTCCAAGGATAGCCGTATCAGTTGCCACATGTCTTGCATGTCTTCACCTATCATTGAAATCTCCTAGAAATAGCTCTTATGTGTCATAGGAATATGTCATAATCATTTCAGCCATGATCTCCTTACACACAATTCAAGATGCCGACACATCAATTGGAGTGACACATCAACATGCCAACTAGACATGTACACTCACACTTAATTACATTAGTTGCAAGAAAATACATTTTACAAAACAAATAATAAGAATAGGAATTATCCAAGGTTGAGACACCGTATTCCTAACAGTTGTTAGAATTTTACTTACTACTATATATTCTTCTAGTACACCTCCAACTCCTTGGATACCATTGACTACCTCTTTGATTCTTGTGTTGTACCCTGTGATGTTTTCACCTTCTTTCATTTTGAGATCATCAAACTTCCCTCTAAGGTTGTCTTCCTTGGCTCTCAAAACATTATTGTCACCACCATGTACAAGCATCAATTTTTCCCACATCTGCTATGCAGTCTTGGAGGTTTTGACATCTTCAAATTCAACATCAGAGAGTTAGGAAGAAATCTCTATCATCATGCAGTTGTGCTCATGCTTCTCTCTAAATTGTTCAACTATTGATGCTCCTGTGGGAAACACATATTTAGTATCTAAGTATTGAGTAACATCATTTCCAATACCTGATAAGTGGAGTCTTATTCTGCTTTTTCATGAAGCAAAATTATCTTTGTTCAACTTGGGCACATCTCGTCTATTCATCTTGTGATCTTTAGCTTTGGTCTTGAAACCTTCTTCTAAGCACACAAGCTCTGATACCAATTTTTAGTAATAACCAAGAGGGGGGGGTGAATCAATGGCCTCAAAAATTAATCCTTAAATCAACCCTTAAAACTTATAACCACAGATTATGTCTCTAGTTATCTTTTGTCCTACAAGATGAATGCCTTGAAATACTTATATCAATTTTCTACTTGTCGGATTGCTTTGTAAATCTTTTTTCTGTATGATTACCGATAAGTAGTTAACTATTTACCAAAACACAGTAAATATGCAGAGTATACCGATAATTCTAGAATTGCTTATGTGAAATGTAAAACAGTAAAGTAATAAAACATTAACACATAACACATGGATTTTTAACGTGGAAACCATGTTAAGGGAGAAACAACTGGGATCGGTACCCCAAATTTTCACTCTTCTGAAGTGAGCTCTGTTAGGAGGCAACCCTATTAAAGGTTACAAACACACTGTTAGGTGTAACCTTGTTAGAGGATTTAGAAGATAGTTTATCACCTAGTATCTGGCATCTAATGCTACCATCCTTGATCAAACACTCACTTGGCCTGTCAATAAGTATCGACATATCCAATGATACTTTTATGATCAAATTTTTTGATACTCCTTGGGATGTATCTCAATTGTAAAAGACTTTTAAGTCCTTCTTGGTTAAGAGACTTGATGCTTCAATGGTTAAACTGAAACACTAATGATTTGTTCATACATACAACTCAATTACAAATTTTAAGATATATTGTAAGTCCATTACCTCTCTGATCAATATAATCACTTTTATACCTTTTCTCCACACTGTTCTACTCTGTGATGTTGTCTCTCTGTTCATCAGTGTCTGCAGAATATAGCTCTTTCCTCAGCTTGTTGATCAGGACTGAATGAAGACTTCTTCTTCTTCGGATTTTCTTTTGCATCTTTCCTCTTCTCTTGTCCACCCCAGACATTCCCCTTTTTTTGTAATGAATTGGGTTTGTCTCTATATAAACATGATTTACCTTTTCTTGGCTTTCTTGATTCTTGGCATGATCCACAATTCTTGCCAATTAGATTCAAAGCAAACTCCTATTTTATCTCAAAGTGATCTTCTTTCCAACTGGACAAATCAGCTTTGAATCAATTACTTATCTCTGAATTTATCTGGATGATTAAAACAATGATAAGTATCCGTTAATTCTATTTATAGCTCTTGACAGCTAAGCATTTTGTCATTTTTGAACTTTCTATTATGTCGGTTAACACTTCAGTTAGTCATCGGGATCTCTGTCCTTGTCTTTTCTGTCGGGAAACACTGAAATTATTTCCATTGGGTTACTCTGTGTTTTGATCATCGGGCAACACTGTAACTTTTCTCATTGGTAATGTTGTGCATTAGATCATCAGGTAACACTGTGACTCTGCTCTTTTCCTCTAACCATCGGCGTGCACTCCGTCGGTGTATATAGTCACTTAGCGAATACTTGACTATATGCATTACTGATAGCATAGCCTTTGATTCATTGGTTCTCTGAAGTCTTTGGCAGTATTTCCATAACCATACAAATTATATCAAGTTGACATTAATGACAATATAATACATTAACTAATTTAATGCCTTGCATGATCATCAACTTAACATCTTCAAACATTCAATCAGCTACATGTCATCATTAAGGTCATATCATTAGTTTTCAAAGCCACATTAGCCAAGAAATCTGCCATAATGTTTCTAGACCTTTCCATCCAATTTATATTAAAGGCATAAAAGAATACTATTCGGTCCCAAACAACATGTCTATACATTTTTAATTTGTCATTCTTTACAACATATTTGGACCTTACCTGGGATACTACTAATTCTGAGTCACCATAGACTTTTAAACATTTTATACCATGTTTATTAGCAATTTCTAGCCCTAGAAACAAAGCTTCATATTCTGCTATCTTATTTGTACACTGAAAAAATAACAGAAAAGAATATTTGAATGTGGTATCTGATAGAGATATAAGTAGGACTCCAGCTCCTGATCCTTCTTTTGAACAGGTTCCATCAAAATATATTTTCCACACACCATCACTCTGTATAGATAAATCCTTCACCAAGGATCAACATTTTCACACTGGTGATCACTCCTTTTGATTCTAAAAGTTTCCATGTCAATATCAACACAATAATTAATATTTGTATCTTCATGAAGTTCTATAATATGAGGTGTTCTTCCCTCTCTTGACACTTTTACATTATTTCCAACTATATTGAAAGTGGCATAATATGAGTCACATTGAATACTACCACCCATTGAAGTACTCCATTTTCTAGATAACAACATGCCATAATGTGGTGGTATGTCAACCAACAGTACACTCATGGTTAACACTGTATTTGGGCACATGGCTAATTTGTAAGGCAGGGCTTCAATAGTTCCAAAAATAGGGATTTCTCTCGAGTCCATTGCTTGACACCTCCCATGAGGAGTATCTACTTGTAAACCCATGGATCTCATAATTTTTGCAGGCATTACTGTATTTGATGCTCCTAAGTCTATCATACAGTTTTTTAGCATCTTTCCATTTATAACCAATGTTAAGAAAAATGGGTCAAAAACCCCTGCAACAGTATTAGTGTTTAAGTAAATCCGAGGGATCTCAGAAATAATTCCTTTAGGCTCTTTTCCCTTGTTGTTGAGTCTTTTTTCAATATGCTCTATTTTCTGAGGTTTCATTGGTGATACATTATTTAATACTGACAAAACTTTATCTTTGTGTTCTTTTATTCTCATCATCTCAAGGAATGGGACCTTCACAGTAATTTGAGATAAACATTGTCCCATATCTACTGGAGTATATTTTACATCAGAGGTTTTAGATTTTTCTACAATGATATTATTCTCTTCTACCTGAATATTCACAACAGGTTCTTCCCTCCTAGATTTCTTATTTTCCACTTTTGGGGAAGAAGAACCTGCTTCTAGCTCTTTAGCCTTTTCTACATGTACATATTTTTGTTCATTAGCTTTGTTTACTATCTTGACCTTAGGTTTGTTTGCATTTTCCCCAGGGCCATCCTTTTTAGGAAGATATTTGGCATCTATTTTATTTTCTTTTACAAAGATGCCTGATGGTTGACTACCAGCATTACCCACAACTCTATTTATTAGATGATAGTTGTTTCTTTCTTTGCTCACTAAGTCAATGGTGATTCTGGCATTTTCCTCATCAGAGGATTTTCTCACTACTGAGGGTTCCTAACTCTTTTGGGCATAACACCTTATGTGATCATCCCTTTCATCTTCTTCACTATTTGAAAAGATTTGTTGCTAATGAACTTCTATTCTTCCTTGCGAGCCATATATGTCATGATTTTCAATTTCTTCATCAGAATCCATATCATGACAAGAATATACATTATTCATACTATAATCACATGAAACATATTCATCCTTTTCTCACTCTTTGTTTGATTTTAAATCTAAGGAAACAATGCAAAAGTTAGGATTGTGTGGTGCCTCATAGGCTTCACACTAGAAGTCATCATTGCACATGTGAATAGAATTTTTATGTAAAGGATCAGGAGTCCTATTCTCAGGTTTGTCCTTCCTTAATAGAGAAATAGGTTTACCATCCTTAAATTGGGTACCATAAGGGTAGTTTTGCATCCTATTTTGTGGATTGTAATTATTATTGTAGGATGGTTTTCTAATTTGTGGATCCTTATACTCTCTATATTCAGGTTCCTTCTGATTACTCCTATTTAAGCGTGGATCTTCTCTTTTACTCAATTTCCATGATATCCTCCTATTCATTTCAATATTCACAACTATTTTATAGGCTTCTGTTAAAGTTCGAGAATTTTTATCTCTTAGTGCCTAGCCCATTTCTGAATCAAAAGCATTAAGATAGGTAGCAAGACATACCTTTTGATCCAACTTTATTTTCTGAAACAACTTATGCATAGCTCGCTGGAATCTTGTATTGAACTCAATAAATTCTTCATTTGAGTTATTCCTTATATTGTTAAATTCATTTAGCATAAATCCTTCATTAGTCTTGTCACCATATTGATCCTTGAATAGATCAATCAGTTCATCCATTGTTCCTACAGAACCATGAGATAAACTCCTAAACCATTCCCTAACATCTTCTACTAGAGATTGTACAAATAATTTCATAAGAACATATTCATGATTGATATTTAAAACATCTATTACATCAAAGAATTTTATTAAATGGTCTTCACAAGTTACAACATTATTTCCTGAAAATTTTGGAAGTTTTTCTCCCATGTCTTCTGGTATTGCATTAGGGTAACCTGGAATTCCAAAGAAAGAAAATTGCTTGTACCTTTCTACAGGAAGAGGTCTCCTTTGAAATTTGTCATTATCTTTAGTAGCAAAGAACTTGCTATGGTCTTTAAAAGAAGAAGCCTTGTTCTTTGATGTTGTAGTATTTTCTGTATCAGCAAAGGAGATTGTAGTTGACTGCAACAAATCAATTTTTCTTTTCATCTCAATAGTAGCAGCTTTTGCTTTACCTTTCTCCAACATCTTAGCCATATTTTATTTTTCTTTTCTAATATTTTCAAGGTCAATGCCTAATTTAGACATTTTCTCAGTAAGGTTCTTTTGAGTCTTTGGCTCCTCAACTTGTGTTTCTGTAACTTTGCTTTTTCCTTTATCTCTGAATTTTTGAGGACCTAGACTTTGGTGAGTGCTGGGAATCTCTTGGTCTCTTTGAGACCTCTCAACATTCTTTGCAACTTGATGTCTTAGGGTTATTCTCCTATACTTGTCAACATCTTTTTGCTCATGTTTTTTTCTTTTTATATTATTTTTCCCTTTTCATTTGTTGAACAAGGGCTAGTTGTTTCATGAGAATTATTTCTTCCTCTGCAAGCTCATCAGATGGAACTTCAGAATCTGAAATAATTGTATATGTTCCTTCTCTTTCACTAGAAGTGGTAGTGACTGTATAGGTGTCTAGTCCAAGGCTTGGGGCTTCTACATATTCTGAGGCGCTCTCTTCTTAACTAGACTGATTATTGTTTTTCCTTCTAGTGCTATTCTCTTCACTTCTTGGAGAAGAATCATTGATGCTTGATTGGTTTTTCTTTTGTCTCCAAGACATCCTAGTTTTCAAAGTAGTTGGGATCCCACTATCCGGCTAAACTTCTGGATTGTTTCTCATTCTTGACCTAGTATTCATATTTGAAAATATATACTTGACTTTTCCACTGATCATAGAGATTTCACTTTTAGAGTCACCACCCAACGCTAGTTTGGGAGAAATGCAGTAGAATTTTAATTATGAATACTATAAGAATGACTTAGGAAACTTGAACTACAAATTTGATTTTTCTTTTGAAACTAGAGATTATGAATACTTCAATCAAGAATTTATAATCACTATCCCCAGCGAAGTCGCCAGTTTGTTAGATCTTTTTCTTGTAGAACAAGTTTTATGGTGGCAGTATACTTGGATACTTGAATGCAAACTCCTATTTTATGCAAGAGAAAGGCTAATTGATGAGGGTATTAGATAACATCCGGGAAACTATTACCTCCTCCTTTTTTGAGATCCACTGACTCAGGCATGTATTACCTATGGATGATTACTCAATGATAGTATCTTTTAAGTGGATTATCTTCTTACTAATTTTCTGAAATGCCTTTTAATGGATCAATAAGTAAATGAATATGCAAATGACTATGAATATCCTAATATAGAGCTTAATGATCCAGACTAATATTTTGACAACAACAAGTAGTAATGCAATAAGGATTCTCATCCTTCTTCCTTTTTCAGTTCTTATGAACTTCAGGAGGGACAACCTATTTTGATTCTGTCTTAAAGGAATCAGTAAACTGAATTGTATTCCTTAAACACAATTACTTGAATAGAATATATATTTGAAATGTGAATGATTGGATAAATTAAAATATTGGTTGGATAATGAACAATTACTTAGCCAACTATAAACCAGTGCCTAATCCTTGGGCTATGAGTTAATATCTGGTATAACTCCACAATAAGGTGATCAATAAAATATTTGCAACAAAGATAAAATGCCTTACAGATTATCCTCTTTCTACTACTTTGTCATCAGATCCTTAAAATAATCCTAAGCTCTTTGGGGTCACTTGAAATAATTAATCCTTCCTTGAAGGAGCTCACAAATGACTGTACAACCACCTTGTGATCAGTATGTCTAAGTGCCTTACAAATAAATATACAAGAACTTTAACATAAATGAAAAAAGACAACCAAGATGCAGAAAAGAGATTGAAAAATATTTGTATTAATGTCTTAAAACTTCAAATACATTCACATAGACAAATAGTACAAAGGCTCAGACAAATTTTAGTAGTCTTCCTTGTAACTCTATTTCATTAATTTTCCAACTCCCTTACAAAATGATACAAGAGCTTTATATATATAGTCTCAAACCATCTTGGAATCCTTAAGATAAGGATGCAACAAGCTTTGTATGGTTTAAAAGACCTAACCCTAAAATCTAGAAAAGACAAAAGACAAGAAAACACCAAGCGATGGAATGACAAAACTGAAGAATAAGATATGATTTTCTTCTTGTCTTCTTATGGATGTCGGCACCTTTGTTTATATATGTTCAAGATAGCATCTGATATTTGTAATGAGATCTAGTGACCGCCAATATAGGCTAACGTACACTAATCTTTAAAATTTCTAACATTCCTATGCTCAAAGAACAGGTGCCATGTGTCCTCTACTCTGTATCCAAGATGTATAAATAAATGTCAACAACCTTCCTTTTCTTTGGTTTAGTCAATATATCCCATGTTGTGACCTCTGCATTGGTTGGCCAATCAAAATTCTAAATATTTTGAAGCTTTGTCTTTAATATGTCCCACCTAGCATCTGTAATATTCTTGACATCTATTACAAATCTATTGAAGTCTGTCTCTGCCTTAAAGGCTTCATCCAAAACTTTATTATACCTCTCCATATCCAACTCACCTTTTTCAGAGATATATACCTCTTTACTAGGCATTACTTTATCAAACTTTGAGATCCATGCTCCCAGTGGCTTAATCTATTTTTCCTCTGCCCTTATTGATGGCACAAATTTATTATAATCAGGCCCAAACATATGTATTCTGGCCTCAATCTGATTTACTTTACCGTTAAAAAATTATAAAGTAAATCCTATCTATTCTATCTCCTCTCCCACTTGGACACCATCTCTGGCAGATCTAATCTCAGTGGTTGCAAAGATGCTAACCTCTCAAATATACTTGTTCTTACTGACTAGGTGGCATAATAGGGACTCAAAATTGCAACAAAATTATTAACCTCAACTTGGAGGCCTATCAACTTACCATATGCATCATACAAAACATAAAATTTATCTTTTATTATCTTTATTCTATGCTGAAATATCTCTGTTAGTGCCCCTAATATAACTCCATTGTGATCTTTGACTGCTTTCTCTTTTTCCACTACATCACGTTCCACCTTTGGTATTTTGGTTTTTGCTTATTGTCATTGATGTCAATATAGCCTGATGGTTTGATGTGCAAATGATGGTCAGAGGTCTCAAATAGTTAAAGTGTATTAATGTCACATGGATTTTTAGTGAATTATAATCCTAATTGATTCATATATGGTTTGAATATTCACTATGCTAATTAGTGTTGAGTTTTAGAATGATTAACACTTTATATAGTTAGTTATGCTTAAAACAGTCTTAATTTTATAACTAAATGATTTCAATCTAATCAGTTTTGCGCATATTAAGTGTTAAACAAACCCCCAACTATTATACCTTTTCGAAAATCTAACAAAAGGAAATGAAATGGGTCATTTTTAGTTTCAGATTTAAGGATGATCATATAGTTCAAATATTATGTAGACCAAGACTGTTTTAGACAGTTATAACCGTTTCTGGGCAGTTTTGGTCTAATTTCAGTTTGGGGTATGTAACAGTCTCAAAAAATTTGACTTCCTTTGTTTATAAGTAGAGGATACATTCCTCTAAAACCTCCAATATGTGGATTTGGAAAAAGGTTCAGGAGTTGTACATAATTTGCAGTAGACCAGACAGATTACAGGAAATTTACATGGCAACAAAGAGGAGGGTAATGCTTTATATTTCTACTTTGTTATTTGTGATTTGATTTTCATTGAAGAAGTTTATCAGAGGTAGAAGAAGGGTTATATATTTCTATTTGAGTAATTCACATCATTATTTACTTAGATCTTTTAATGGAAAAAGAAAACATATTTGGGTACTTGATGTTTTGATGAGAAACAAGGGTTTATCACTTCAAAAAAAGTTGACAGTTTGAAAGAAATTAACTCAAGTCATCCTATTGCATTCAAATCTATTGTTTTAAGTCTGATTATAAATTTCTTAATATGATATATTCATTGTAATAAATCTTGCATCATTTAGCGTAATTTGTTGATGTAAAGAGAATCAGTAAGAGAGAGAAGAAGAGAAGTGTATCCTGCTTTATGTTTTCAACTTGGAGTTGAACTTTTGATTCATGATTTGTATTGTAACAGAGATGATCCTCTGATTTTTATCTCATTTTTCATTTTTGAAGTTGGTGCTTCTTGTATTCTTGAAGTTGGTGCTTCAGGTGTAAGGGATTGGTGTTCCTTGAAATTGGTGTTTCTAAAACAGGGTGTTGGTGCTTCTCAGAGTTGGAGCTCTAAAAGATTTTCCCCCGAGGCTAATAAAATTTCAAATTAAAAGTGGTTTTTTACCCTAAGGGGTTTTCCACTATAAATATTGTGTAATTTTTTCTTCTTTCATTTCTTGTTCTCATTTCATAACTTAATGTTATATTTGTAAA
>MU224671.1:903481-931635 GCA_018584345.1 Thuja plicata
TATTCTTATCCCAAACTAAGTATGCAAAAGAAATGTTAAAGAAATTTCATATGGGAGATTGTAAGCCTATGGGAACACCAATAATAACAGGATGTAAACTTACTAAAAATGATGATTCTCCTGATGTGGATCAAACTACATATAGATCCATGATTGGTAGTTTACTATATCTCACTGCTTCAAGGCCTGATATCATGCATGTTGTCTGTTTGGTTGAAAGATTTCATTCTTCACCTAAGGAATCTCATGTTATGGCAGTTAAAAGAATTTTCAGATATATTCAGGGCACATTGGATTATGGGATTTGGTATCCTAAACATGATGATTTCATATTTGTTGCTTATACTGACTCAGATTGGGTAGGTTGTCTAGATGAAAGAAAAAGTACTCCAGGAGCCGCGTTCTTTTTGGGTAATAAATTGGTATGTTGGCATTATAAAAAATAGGACACTACTACTCTTTCTACTGTAGAGGCTGAGTATATTGCAGCATGTTCTTGTTGTCAACAGGTTCTATGGATGATTCAAACATTATCAGATATGAAAGTGACAGTTTCTAAACCAATTCATATCTATTGTGATAATCAAAGTGCAATCACTATTTATAAGAATCCAATTATGCATTCACGTACAAAGCACATTGATATTCATTATCATTTCATAAGAGAACATGTTTTGAATGGTGATGTTGAATTAGAATTTGTTCCTTCTTCAGATCAGTTGGTTGACATATTTACAAAACCTCTCTCAAAAGAAGTGTTTGAAGGTTTACGCACCAGATTGGGAGTTCTCTCTCTTTCTTCTCTTATATAAGTTAATTAGTGTGTGATTGGTTTCAGGGGGAGAATTTATGATATTTTTACAAATGAAACCTTGGTATATCTCCTTTTTCATTGATGTCAAAGGGGGAGAAAACACATGTTAACAAATGAAGTTGTGATGTTGATATGATGGATTGATATTATGTATTGATGGATTCTATACAGGTGATGATGTACATGTGACATAGGTACATGTAGGGTTTGTGGTACAGAGGTTTTTGGTATTGACATCAATGCCAAAGGGGGAGTATGTTGCACCTTTGGTATTTTGGTTTTTTCTTATTGTCATTGATGTCAATATAGCCTGATGGTTCGATGTGCAAATGATGGTCAGAGGTCTCAAATAGTTAAAGTGTATTAATGTCACATGGATTTTTAGTGAATTATAATCCTAATTGATTCATATATGGTTTGAATATTCACTATTCTGATTAGTGTTGAGTTTCAGAATGATTAACACTTTATATAGTTAGTTATGCTTAAAACAGTCTTAATTTTATAGCTAAATGATTTCAGTCTAATCAGTTTTGCGCATATTAAGTGTTAAATAAACCCCCAACTATTATACCTTTTTGGAAAGGTAACAGAAGGAAATGAAATGGGTCATTTTTAGTTTCAGATTTAAGGATGATTGTATGGTTCAAATGTTCTGTAGACCAAGGCCATTTTAGACAGTTATAACCGTTTCTAGGAAGTTTTGGTCTAATTTCAGTTTGGGGTATGTAACAGTCTCCAAAATTTTGAATTCCTTGGTTTATAAGTAGAGGATACATTAATATAAAACCTCCAACATGTGGATTTGGAAAAAGGTGCAGGAGTTGTACGTAATTTGCAGTAGACCAGACAGATTACAGGAAATTTACATGGCAGCAAAGAGGAGGGTAATGCTTTATATTTCTACTTTGCTATTTGTGATTTGATTTTCATTGCAGAAGTTTATTAGAGGTAGAAGAAGGGTTATATATTTATATTTGAGTAATTCACATCATTATTTACTTACATCTTTTAATGTAAAAATAAAACATATTTGGGTACTTGATGTTTTGAAGAGAAACAAGGGTTTATCACTTCAAAGAAAGTTGACAGTTTGAAAGAAATTAACTCAAGTCATCCTATTGCATTCAAATCTATTTTTTTAAGTCTGATTATACATTTCTCAATCTGATATATTCATTGTAATAAATCTTGCATCATTTAGTGTAATTTTTTGATGTAAAGAGAATCAGTAAGAAAGAGAAGAAGAGAAGTGTATCCTGCTTTATGTTTTCAACTTGGAGTTGAACTTTTGATTCATGATTTGTATTGTAACAGAGATGATCCTCTGATTTTTATCTCATTTTTCAGTTTAGAAGTTGGTGCTTCTTGTATTCTTGAAGTTGGTGCTTCAGGTGTAAGGGATTGGTGTTCCTTGAAATTGGTGTTTCTAAAACAGGGGTGCTTCTCAGAGTTGGAGCTCTAAAAGATTTGCCCACGAGGCTAATAAAATTTCAAATTAAAAGTGGTTTTTTACCCTAAGGGGTTTTCCACTATAAATATTGTGTATTTTTTTCTTCTTTCATTTCTTTTTCTCATTTCATAACTTAATGTTATATTTGTAAAAGTGAAAGTATTGAAAATTTGAAAAGAACAAGTTTTTAAGTAACCACTGATGCACCCCCCCCCTCTCAGTGGTGTTTGTATTCCAACACATCATACTCTATTTGATTTGTCTAGATCTCAACATCCTTTATCTCTTGAGGTTCAGCAGGGGCAACCTCAGGATTTTCTAACAATTGTTGTGTCAATTTATCAACCAATTTCTCTTGTGAGTTGATCTTGATAAGACACAATTCTTTGTCTTTAACAATGGCACTTGTTTCACCAGCCAATTTGTTGAATCTTTCAGATAATTGGGCAGTCTTAGCCTCATTTAATTGTGAAAAATGTGTGAGCACTTAAGAGATCTCCAAGTCCCCTGTGTTTTGGACAAACCAAATGATCTTGTCCCCTTCCATTTTTTCTTGTATATCCAATACAGATGGTTTTTGATCCTTTGGAGCTAGACTCCACATTGCCAGTGCTTGGGATTCTGGATTGTATCCAAATACCTTGATCATCTCACCAACTTGGACCTCTGATGACAATTTAACATCAGGTTGCTTCCTTATTTATTCTATTATGAAGGCCGAGGACAAATCCCATCCTTCTACCAATAATATACCACTGGATTTTACCAGTTGTCTAGCTTCTTCAGGAGTTAGTTGTTCTGATTCGGGATCATACTCTTGTAACTCTTGCAAAGCCTCCTTGGTTACTGGGTCACCTCCTGCCAATTGTAGCTTTGTACTCACCTCCTGTTGCTTGTTCCAAATAAGGAAATCCTTGAATTCCTTAGTTTTAATGAAATTATCATCATTTAAAAATTGTTGCTGGTGTAGCACTCTTTCATCAGTGCAATTTAGAAGAGGCAATTCAATTTCCTCTTCATTATCCTTTTGTAGCCTTTTACCCTACCTTATTTTCTTTCTAAGCTCATGGTCATAAGGCCTATCTCCTGTGATAAGGGAAGAAATTATGTCCTTTTTCTTCTCTTTCTTCTTCTCATGAGATGGCTCCCTTGTTACAATATTTTGTCCTTTTAGTGGGGGCTCATTTGTAACCTCTTCCTCAGGGACCTGTGTTAAGTCAATCATATTTTCTCCTTGTTCTCCCTTTGCTTCTCCTGTTGGTTGTCCTTCAATCAATGGCTGATCCATTGGAGGGGGGCTAGGTACTGAGTACCTTCCTTCACTATCATCATCATACTCTGATGATGAGTGTCCCTTGCGGCCTTCTCTGGCACTACAAGTGCATCTTCTAATTGGTTGCATAAGAGAGAGTGTGATTCTATCATGGCATCTAGCCTCTTCAAATATGGAAAGTCTAGGAAGAAACCCCCAAAATTAATGCCCTTTCTTTTCACTTGTCTCTCTAAGTCCATTAGTAATAACTGAGAGGGGGAGTGAATTAGTGGCCTAAAAAATTAATCCTTAAATCAACTCTTTAAAACTTATTACCACTTTTAAGCCTTTATTTATATTCAATCCTACAAGATGAATGCCTTGAAATACTTATAACAATTTACTACTTGTCGGAATGCTTTGTAAATCTCTCTTCTGTATGTTTACCAATAAGCAGTCTTTCTATTTACCGAAACAAAGTAAATAACTAGTGTATACCGATAAATCTAGAATAGCTTTATGTGAAATGAAAAATAGTAAAGTAATGAAACATAAACACATAACACATGGATTTTTAACATGGAAACCCTATTAAGGGAAAAACCACTGGGACCGGTACCCCAAATTTTCACTCTTCTGAAGTGAGCTCGATTAAGAGCCAACCATGTTAAAGGTTACAAACACACTATTAGGTGTGACCTTGTTAGAGGATTTAAAAGATAGTTTGTCACTTGGTATCTGGCATCTAATGCTACCATCCTTGTTCAAACACTCACTTGGCCTATCAATAGGTATTGGGCATATCCAATGCTACTTTCTATGATCACAATTTTTTATACTCCTTGGGATGTATCTCAATTACAAAAGACTTTTAAGTCATGCTCGGTTAAGAGACTTGATGCTTCAATGGTTAAACTGAAACACTAAAGTGATCTATTCACACATACAACTTGAATTGCAGATTTTTAGATCTATTATAAGTGCATTACCTCTCTGATCAATATAATCAATTCAATACCTTTGCTCCACACTGTTCTGCTCTGTGATGTTGTCTCACTGTTCGTCGGTGTCTGTAGAACCTAGATCTTTCCTCAGCTTGTTGATAAGGTCTGAATGAAGACTTTCCTCTCCTTCAAAATCTCTTCAGCATCTATTTTCTCTTCTCTTCACCCCACAATTTGTAATGAATTGGGTTGTCTCTTTATAGATATGATTCACCATTTCTTGGCTTTCTTGATTCTTGGCATGATCCACAATTATCACCAATTAGATTTAAAGAAAAACTCCAATTTTATCTTGTAGAGATCTTCTTGCCAACTGGACAAAGCAACTTTAAATCCTCTACTTATCTCCAGCTTTATCTTGTCGATCAAAACAAAGTTAAGTCTATTTTTAGCTCTTGACAGCCAAGCATTTTTTCATTTCAGAACTCTCTGTTTTGTCGGTCAACACTTCAGTTAGTCATCGGTGATAACTGACTATTCTGTCGGTGTGACTTCAGTTGTCTTTGGGATCTCCATCCGTCGGGAAACACTGTAATTCTATCCGTCAGGTTACTTTGTGCTTTTCTCGTCAGGCAACACTATGACTTTGCTCATTGGTAATGCTGTGTATTTTCTTGTTGGGTAACACTGTTACTTTTCTCTTTTACTCTGACTATCGGTGTGCACTCCATTGGTATATACAGTCACTTTGTGAATACTTGACTTGTATGCAGTACTGATAGAATAGCCTTTGATTCATCGATTCTTTGAAGTCTTTGGAAGTATTTACATGACCATACAGATTATATCAAGTTGACATCAATGAAAATATAATACATTAACTGATTTAATCCCTTGCATGATCATCAACTTAATATCTTCAAACATTCAATCAGTTATAGTTCATCAACCCCCAAAAGTAATGCCCTTTCTTTTCACCTGTCTCTCTAAGTCCATTAATTCATTGAACTTATTTTCCCTTTGATCAACCTCCTCATCATCCATCATATTTATGATGAGGTCCTCCTCCATGCATTTCTCATGTTCTTGGTTAAAGGGAATGGTAGGAGTCAAGAGCTTCCTAACACTTAATATAAACCCCTCTGTGTCTACAAATCTACATAAGGGAAACATTCATTTTGCAGTGGCTTATCCATTGATTTATCCGATCTTCTGCCTTCTTGTCAATTGTGAAGTTGAATATCTTAAATTGTCTTGGGGTAAAGGTACCCTTTCTATGAGGAGCTAAGTGTTCCTTGTCTATCAAAATCAATTGCCTGATGAATTCTATTGCTGCAATTTTGGGTGGCACATAAAATGGGAGAATGTGGGGTGGGTAATTGCAACCATACACCCTTATCAAAGTATAATTCTTCTCATATAATAAGTCTCCCCAATTATGATCTCCTAGACATTTGTCCATACACTGGCATGACCTCAATAGCTGCAGTACCTTTACTGGAAATCTCGTCTTGTTCACACCTAAACACTTAAGTATTGGATAAACTATCCAATTCTCAAAAGTATAGAACTCCTTCTCCCTGGAAGTGTAATTACACACTCTTAGCCAAAATTGAATAGGGTTAGGATGGCCCTGATGAAACCTCTGTGGCCTTAAACATTGATAATTCATAATGGGGAAGTTGTAGTATAAGATTAAATGCATAAGAATGGAATAATGCATAAATCTAGGATGGTGCTTCTTGTTCTGTATATCAAAAAAACCCTGGTGCATTTGATCTATGATATATTAGATATAATCATATTTGGAAGTGGAGAGCTCTGCATATCCAAGACCATCATCAGAATGTTTGAAGTAATTCTCTATGCTCCTCCATCCTTTCCCAATACTCTACATAATGCATAGGAGATGTACTTCATATAGAAGTTTAGGTCCTTGTAGTAGTATGGGGTGTTCCTTGGGATGGGTGCTATGTAGTTCTTCATTTTCCTTGGTACATGATGCTCCTTGATCAATTTAGCTGCAATGTCAAACTCTCTGGTATACCTATTCTCTAAACTCTTCAAGTTTATCTCAGTAGTCATGGGATAGTACACATTGAAAACATTCATGAATGAATTCTTGTCTAAGGTTACTAAGGTCTTTCCATCAGCCTTTTTGATTGTCTTAGTGAGGACATCATACCTACTAGCCAATTCTAAAATAAAATCAACATCTACAAAGATGTCAGGAACTATTAACCTGGATAATCCACAAGTCCATGGGTTTGAAACTAGCATAGCCTCATCACTATTATTAAAAAATTAATTGAACAGAGAATAACCGGATGAGCCTGGGGTTTTTGCATCTCTAATAAAACTCAAATGATTAGTGAGGATATCAGCACTTACCTTTCTATTCTGGCTTGAACTTGGCAGCAATGTGAGGAATTCATCTGAATAATTTCTTTTTCCTTTGTATCATCTTCGGCATCACCACTTCTCCCACTGGTTGAAGATACACTTAGTGCTTGACTCATTTTTCTTTCTATTCTGATCACACCTTTTTCATCGATATTAAAACAAATCTCCTGCAAACCCTCACCACCAGCTGTGAATTTATTTGTAATTCAAACTTCTAAACATTGCAAAGACCACCAATTATATTACTCTCTGAATTCTAGAACAGATAATCACTGCTTCGAACACTCACTAATTGGAAATCTTACTCTTCTCTGAAAATGCTAATCACATGTAAAATCTTATGCTCTGGAAACTTGAAAGCTGGTGAAGTGAAATGATTAACTGGAACCTCTATTTATCTTAGAATCATCAATGTGAAAAGCATTTATTTGCAAATTCACTCATTTCTGGCTTCAATTCCTTGTGCCGTGAAATTAATTTTCTTTCTAGCCGTAGTCAGTAAAAATGATAAGAAATCAAATTTGAATGATTGACTTTCTGTTAAAAACCCTTATTATATTTGACAAAGTATCAAAACCCAATTTGATTGGCTATCATGAATACGTCTCAGCTACTTTTTCCAATGTGGCATTTACCTCTTACTTCCAATTGGCTGGCAACTGTACCTCTTGACGCTGAAGAAAATTCATAATTTTAACTTTGATTACCTTTCTGGTGACCTCACGACTGCATGTCTCCTTATCACTAGGAAAATCCCTCAACTGTGGTTACTTCATGAGACTCGGCGACTGAAGCCTTTTATAACTCCTTTTAAACCCTTTGGTTTCCATTTAGAGACTTGGTGACTGCACCTTTATCTCTTTATCGCTGAATGATCTTGACTTTTCAAACCTTTTTAGCGATCACCCGACTACCATAGATCTTCTTTTATTTGCATCCAACAATTTACACCAAGTCTCATGATTCTCAATGAAAACCCTAATACATCATGAGATAATGCGACTTTCATCTCCAAGTCACCAGATGCTATTTGGAGACCATGCTATTGAATAACTTATAACTAATGCATACCTTTTGAACACATGTCCCAACATAAAACTTGTCTCCAAATCACTGCAAAAGCTTTGACTTTTCAAATTCCCCTAGCGACTTGACAACCACCATTAGATTTCCTTTTGATCTGATGGTTGTCGCTAGATCTCTTGATTTTTAACTTAACTCACACTTTATACTGAGACTCCGCGACAACATAAACTTTGAAACTCAAATTTAACCTTAGTTTGTTCAGGAAACCTCAAGACTGTACAAAATCAATGTCGCTTGATAATTTTGGAATTTTAGGGTCAATCTGGAGACCTCCCGACTATCGTAAGATTTAACTTTTGATCAACGATTGTTGGTGAGTATCGTGTCTTTTGTCTTAACTCACTTTTTATTCAGAGACAAAGTGACTATAGTGAAACTTTAACTTTTCAACTTAACTCATAACCCCGGATTACTTTGGAGATAACGCGACTGAGTAAACTCAAAGTTGCCATAAACAATCACTAATCCATATCTCATCTAGAGACAATCCGACCACCGTTAGATTTACTTTGCATCAAAAAATTATCTCTAAGTCTCCAAATAATTGAAGGCATATTCCTTTTCTACAGAGATAACCCGACTAAATGGAAATCATTAAGTCTCTTAAGACAAAAGAATATTCAGATTTTATAAAGAGACTTCATGACCATAAAATATAACACATGCTTTAAGTGGTTTCTAAGTTATGATAAAGTAACTTCAAAATTGAAAGTTTTCAAAGAATTAGGGCTTCTGACATTTTGAGCATAGATGACCTTGGACTTAGGGTTTTTTGGCATTTTTTACTAGGCTTAGGGTTAAAACATTATTTGCAGAGAAATATGAGCAATTTTCAGGCATGACTTTCAACTCTTAAGTATAGGAATGACTGGGAATTTCAAAAAAATTCAGGGTAGGCTACAAACAGGAAATACAACCAACAATGTGTACTTAAATTTCATGTATGTTTATTGTTTACATTACACACATTTACATTTCAGTAGTGACATTACATTTTTGGTGAATGCAATCTACTCAGTCGATTATAATAGAATATTTGATTACAAAGATTTGTTTGAAAATTTTTAAGGGTACTGATTCAGCCCTCCACTCTCAGTACACACCTTTCTATTATTCCAACAGTGAGGATAATTTTAGCATATTTTTCTTACAAAGGTTTTAAGGTATATCAAATGGATGTAAAATCTTCTTTTCTGAATGGTGTGTTAGAAGAAGTATACATTGAACAACTCGAAGGATTTGCAACTAAAAAAGGTAAAGACATGGTATGTAAATTACATAAGGAATTTTATGGATTGAATAAATCTCCAAGAGCATGGTATCAAAGTTTGCATGCATATCTTATTCAGATTAGTTTGACAAGAACTAGTGACAATAGCAATGTATATCTAAAATTTGAAAGTGAAGACATAACTTTGATTGCTGAATTTTGTTTTGATGACATAATATTTGGTGGAAATCAAGCATTGAAAAGGTCATTCGTAGAAGAAATGAGAAAGGAAATCGAAATGTCTATGACAGGAGAAATAAAATTCTTCATTGGACTTCAAGTATAATAGATAAAGAAAGGGATTTACATAAGTCAATCAAAGTATGTGAAGGAGATCCTGAAAATATTTGGCATGGAAGAATCAAAACCAGTGGGAACACCTATGGTCACAGGCTGCAAGTTATCTAAGGAGGATGAATCCAAAGAGATAAATGAAACTCTATATAGATCCATGATCTGTAAAATACAGTATGTTGTGCATAGTAGACTAGATATTGCACATGATGTTGGTATTGTTGCAAGGTTTTCATCAAACCCAAAGGAATCGCATTTGGTTGCAGTAAAGAGGATCTTTAGATATCTTAAAGGAAGTGAAGATTATGGCTTATGGTATGGTAAGGGTGGAAATTTTCTTTGAATGTGTTTACTGATACAGATTGGGCAGGAAATGTTGATGATAGGAAGAGCACAATTGGTGGAGCATTCTTTCTTGGTGAAAGATTAGTCTCCAGAACTAGTAAGAAGCATAATTGTATTTCTTAATCCACTGTAGAGGCAGAAGATGTTGCTTCTTCTCTTAACTGTTGGCAAGTAGTATGGACAAAACAGATTCTTGAGAGAATTAAAGAAAAGGTCACAGAAGCAATTTTTATCTATTATGATAACACTAGTGCAATAAATATTTCCAAGAATCCAAAGATGCACTCGAAGACAAAACACATTGCAATAAAATATCATTTTCTACGAGAGAAGGTACAAGAGAAAGAGGTAAGGCTTGACTATGTGTCTAATAAAGAACAAGTTGCTGATATATTCACCAATATATTACCAAAGGATACCTTTGAATATATTAGAGGTATATTAGGGTTTACTGCCCTCTCTGAAGTTAATTAGAGGATGATGTTGATGGTATTAGTTCATATGTGTTTATTAGAAAATCATATGTATGAATTGATGTAGTGGTGGAAAAATCTATGGGGGAGAAGTCTAAAGTATGATATTGTAATGGAGTGATAAGGAAATAACATGCAATGATAAATCAAGAGTACTCAAAGATGAGTGATTCACCCCTCCCCTCTCAGTAATCAGACCTGTATTATCAATGTCGGCTAGAACAATTACATTTCCCAAGACAAAGAAAATATAACATGTACAAATATAGTTCAGCACCAAAATCATAAGATCTTATTTCCAAGATGTATAAATGACACGTGATCCAAGAGAGACGTCATCCAAAGATCCAAGAACATCAAGATATGAGTCACTAAGCTTTGCATGATCGGTAAAATGCTTTGCAAGATCGGGAAACTCCATCTGACCATTGGAACATGAGGAACACATAGAGCTAACCATGAATGATTAATATCTTAACAAAAAATTATCCAAATGAGGTGTGAACCTAGACATAAGTACACCATGATGTCTAGAACCAATCCCGAGGTTCGCAACAAAAAATGATCTAAAATCAAGGAACACCACTAAAACATAGAAATAAGAAAATAAGAACAAAACTAAAAAGAAATATTTTTGGTTAATTGACACTGTCATGGAAAGAGTTTCCCCAATGGAGACAGTCCAACCATGTAGCAAGAATCAACAAAATGGAAATACACAACAAAAATTCATAAACAACTCAGAAACGAACAACAATTATGCCTTGCAAGCCATCATATTATCATCTGATCAAGATTTACAACATACATGCCCAACCACATGCAAGGTTCTTAGTATGAACAAGCACTAAGAGGAGGATATGAATAATTGTAAACAAGTACTTAAAAAATTTCACCACTGATCTAACAAAGCTAATCAACAACTTCCAAATAATGAAACATGCAATTGATAATATCAAATAGAATTAAACAACATCAAGCATCCACAAAAGAATCACATATGACACAGATTTTTTACATAGAAAGCCTTGTTAGAGGGAAAAACACATGGTGGGGATGACACCCACAAATCACCTTACTACAGTAAAAAAATTTCCTTGTTAGGAGCTACAATACCCTTTCTAGGGTGTTGGAATAATGTAAGGGTGAGTACTGAGAGGGGAGGGGTGAATTAATACCCTCAAAAACTTTTATCAATTAACCTTTAGTAATCTTAGCTTGCATAATCGACCATTTTTTCTTTAATAATCCATAGATGCAATATCATAGATTAAATGTAAATGTATGAAATCAAACATTGAAACATTCATGAAATTAATTCACACATGACACAAGTATTTGGTAATGCAAAAACCCTTGTTAGAAGGTAAAAAATGTGGTGGGAATGAAACCCGCAAAGCTTCACTATCTGCAGAATGGAAGGTGTCTGTTAGGGCTACAAGTTGTGATCACTTATGATGATCTTACCCTGTTAGGAGTAACATGTCATACTTTTTAAGCCTACTCGGTTAAGAGATTTGAGAAACACAATGTATGTGTGCACTCGGTTAAAAGATTTACATAAATACTATTAAGTCCACCTTCTTCAAGGATTTTTTTTGTTTTCTACAATTTTTAGAGAGTAGACAGAAATAAAGATGGCTTGATAGCTTGCAATCTTGAATTTCTGATTATAGATCCATTAAGTTCACAAAATTGTATATCACCTATTGTGATGGATGATACCTCTATCCTTCTCGATAGCCTTGAATGTATCTCTTCATAGCTGATTTATTCTTTTTCTATCCTTCTGCATGAAAAAAAAAATTTGATCCATAGATGTCCTTGTGCTACTACAATCATCATCTTCTTAATTTAGTATACATCTATATATACAATGTTTTGACCTAATTAGGTTTCACGCTTTTCTTGAATAACTCTAAGATCAAAGGTTTACAACTTGACCTTAATCTCCTAGTTTGCATGAATACAATCAGTTAAACTAATTAAATCCACCATTTATGCTTTTCTTGATCCAAAAGAAATGGTTGTCTAGCTAAGAAAGAAGATATTTTAAAGACTAAAGTGTTTTAGTTGACGTGTAGTTCAGATCCACTTTTTACAATGTAATTTTGTCTCTCGGTGTAGACTAGTGCTTGGTGATGTCTCTTCTCAGTTGATATACTCTGCTCGATGTTCAGAATGTTTCAGTGACCACTGTGCTTTGGTGAACATTGTGGTCGGTGATCACTGTCACTCATTGAATGTTGTTTCTCAGTGAATGCTATTGCTCGGTGAATGTTGATCAACCAACCAAAATAGTCTTCTTGAATACTAATGACAACTTATGATCCTTTAAGGATTATCAATCTCCCCTTTGGCATTAGTATCAAAAAATGATATGTACAGTATATACCAAGTATGTTATACTTTTACAATGACTCCCCTTATGTGCATGCCTTTGTATGTAGATACAATGTATGTACATGTTTCCCTTTGTATGTACATGTTTCCCCCTTTTTGGAAAGTAATGACAAAGATGTATAACTTACAACTTGTCAAGAATGTGGTTATGAGATCGCTTGATGCCTTCCATCAAATTTTCCCATTTATCCTTCAGGTGCTCTAGGGTCATGTACTCCAATGTAATTTGAGCGTGCATGTCATAGATGCTTTCAACTACTGACATCTCTAGGGTGGAAATTAGAGTCTTTTTCATTGTCATATATGTCATCAGCATTGTGAGATTCGGTAGTAACATGGCTTATAGCTCATTTACTTTATCTCTGATTTTTCTTTCTTCCTTTTGTATTTCAAGTATTAATCACTTAGATTCAAGTAGTTTTTCATAATGGAGTTTGAATGCATTTGGCTCGGTTGAAAGAATTTGTGCACTAGCTTTTAGATCTTCATTTAACTTATCTATTTGTGCATCATGCTCAGTGGTGAAGTTTTCAATAGTACATAAATTTTGAACTAAGGTAACTAATTTTGAAAGTAGAGGTTCTAATGTAGTTACTAGTTCAGAAAGTTTCACCTTGTTTACTGCCACTTCTTGGCTTATTTTATCTGTGAGCCTGTAGTGATACTTTTCTTCTACTCTTTCTTCAATGACCTTCTCAGTGTCTACATTCTACTATGTGATTGCCTTGGTCAGAAATTCTTGTTGATCAATGATGGGTACATTTTGATCAATCTGTGTCAGGAACTACCTGCAGTAGGATTTCCTTTGCTGTTTCTAGGACTTGTGTATTTTTGTGTTCCATTTTGAGCTTGTCCTGTTGTGCTTTCCTTTTGCATATATCTACATACCTTGATAATGACTCATTATCAAGTGTTCTTGGATCACAGTCAGGTATGTCTATTATCTCATCAAGTGTAACATGGGCTTTACTTTTCTTGTTCTTCTTCTTCTCCTTCAGAATGTTTCCTGATGCAGAGGATTGAGGTATGATAGAAAGAGCCTTTTGTTGCTCCGTTTCTTTCATTGATTACTTGGGAGGTGTGGTATTGTGGCTAGGTTTCTTGGTCAGTACCTATTGGTCGGTAGCAGACGTCTCTACATCAATATTTTCTTGGTCTATATCCTTGTCTTCCTTTCCACTATCTTCGGTCGGTGTTAGGATTGGATTATATTGAGAGGGGGGTGAATTAGTATAATGGCACTTTATTTAATTCTTCAACCACTTAAACATTAATCATAAATTTGCAGTAAATAGAAGAACATAAGCAGATTACACAGTACTCATAACACCATATTTGTTTTCGAAGAAACCTTGGCCAAGGGAAAACCCCAGTGGGGATGGTACCCACAAGCATGCACTAAAGTATAATGTCCCTGTATGGAGACCTATCCCTATTAGGAGCTAAATATTACATATTACATTTCCTTATTAGAGGAATAACAACCCTATTAAAGGTTCACAACACCCTATTAGGGGCCAATTGAGCTTACAACTCTTACAATATAATTTAGTTACAAAAGTTCTTAGTCATGAACAAAAACAAGCATCATTAATGCTTTGATAGTTCCTTTATAGTTCCTCAATGATCTATTTCATTCTCTGCTCTTCCATTCCCATATCTTCTCTTCCAGATAACTATTACAAACTACATTCAATCTTTACCAAAAACATCTTACATATATATCTCACAACTTTACAAAATCGGCTCTCAAAATGAATATTACAAAGTCGGCCTTCAATACACAATACATTTAATATAGTAAAAACTAAATGCATAGTTGACTCTCTTGCATAGTCAATTTAGAGGTTATCAACAGCCAAAATACTACTTTGATTGCTTGGAGTCCAAGTCATACTCTCTCAATCTTTGTTGTTGTCCAACTGCTCTGTATCATTGTTCTTCTGCAGTCTGTCTATCATCAAATCCTTCTAACTCATCGTAGACTTAACCAAATCCAAATCTATCTTAGGTGGAGGTCATACATACTCCATACTGTCTGCCTCTAAGCTTGCTTTCCCTAATTCATTGATCTCTATCTTTGACATCCAAAATACTTATGTATCTTTGCTACTATATTTAGTCGATTTATGAATCATCAAAACTTATCTTCAAAGTAATCAAACTTAAACCCAGATGTGTTTCCATAAATGACAAGCAAAAAGTGAATCATATTTACCAAATTTTATCACTTTCCAACAATCGCTCCCTTTGGCATTGATGGAAACACTTAACAAAAAATGACTAAGTGTTCCAACCAATCAAAACTATCTCTTCTTCTCCTTATCTCTTCTCCATATTTCTCTCTCTTTATTTTATTATATTATATATTTTTTATTCATTTTTTATTCTCTTCTCTTCTCCCCTTTGACAACAATGACAAAGGTTCATATAAAGCAATAAGTCTCAGTTCTTTCTTACCAGTTTTAGAATATCCTGAAAAGAATCTTCCAAAAGCTTGACTTTTGTGCCCCATGTCTTGAATGATATCTAACCGATGTGAATCAAACCATTCATTGCAAATGATGCATTTTTAGATTCTTTCAATTCTATGGGTAAACCTTTAGTCAAAGAATCTGCAACTTTCTCCAAATCTGAGAGATGAGCTTCAAGTATGGATAACTTTGAAGTGACAAAGCTCCTCAGCAAATTAAATCTTTTCAATACTCTCTCTTTCTCATTATCCAATACACTGAGTTTGGACAATATCCTTGTAAATTTTGTGTCTAGTTATTTTGTGGATTGTGAAGATGTTCCACAAACATCCATCAAACTATTCATAGTTTCCCTCTCCTTGGCAATAATGTCCTCAACATTCTGAACATGCCTAACCAGATTCATGCATTAGCTAAACAATTTTCTCCCATGCCCAATGCAGATCTTTGCATTTGTCAAACAAGTTTTTACAATGCCTAAGTCCCATGTGATGGACTTGTAGACTTCTGTCAGTTTCTTCTCTGAATATGTCTTCTTTGCCTTCTCCTCTGCAATCTTCAACAAATTTTCATAGTGCCCATCAAATTCATCAAGTGTAATTTTCAAGTTCTCAATGTCATCTTTGTGCTGGAAAACTATAGGTACTGGAAGCAATTTGTTCACAGTATCAATAGCTCTTGTAATTAATTTTGCCTTCTTGTCTCCTTTCTGTTTAGATCTTTCATTTGCTTTGTTTAATGCAGTAAATGCTACTTTTACCAATTCAACTTCATCTATGTTATCCACATTTACATCACTGCTTGTCAAAAATGAAATAGATGGTGAGTTTACCTCTTTCTTTTCATCTCCTTGTTGTTCTATCTTTTTTTCATCATCCTTTTTTTGCTCAACTTCCTCTTTCTATTCTGCTTCATCTACAATAGAGGTGTCCAAATTTACTGCAAAATAGTCCTTCTCATCTTGTGAGGGGTCAAGGGTCACTTCCACACCAGAGACATAGAAATTTTGTGGAGGGTTTGCTTCACTCTTCTCTATAGATGTCTATGTCACCTTAGATCTCTCACCCATTCCCAATTATGTGGGCGATGTGGTTTTAGGAGGTGAGGGCTTTCTAGAAGTAGAACTCATCAGAATATTCTTTAATGCCTTCTGAGTTTCCTCAGTCACTTCATCAGACTTCCTCGCCATTATTTTCAATAGTCTAATCTTGGTTCTTAACAAAGGTTTCAATTCTTTGAATATACTATCCCTCTCTTATACTGATAACACAGGCAACATGTTATCAATTTCCTTATTTTTGATCTGATCATCCTCAACCTGTACCAAGTGTTTTCTGTTCTCTAATTTTGCATACAGGTTTGTAGGTATACTTCCTTCAATTTCTAAAAGATTCTTCTTGAAAGTAAGGAAATGCTCTATCACAATGTCTTCTATCTTCAACTTATCTGATTCCTCATACCTGTCATAGTATTTATTAGTTGTAACCAATTTACCTTGCTCTAATGCTCTTTTCTCTAGCATCTTCATGTCTGGTTTCCAAATGTGTTTTGTTGTTTTCTTCTCTTCTCTTGTTGTGGTTTTCTCTTTAGGTGATTTAGGCTTACTTGATCTTGTAACTCTAGGAGTGACATCCTTTGCTTTCTATGTTTTCTATTGAGGAGGAGGTGGACTATCTACCATAACTACTTCAGGAGTGAAAGGGGCATCGGTAATTCCACTTGCTACTCCAAGAGATCTCTCTTCCATCTTCTTCTTGAATTCTTTCAATTCCTCTTCTGTCAGTCCATCTCTTATACCGCAATCATGAATAAGGTTAGCAATTTTCCTTTTCCTCGGTCCTCTAGACTGTTCCTCTTTCACCTTTGCTGATTTTTCTTCATAAGTTTCCCATCTTTCTTCTGTTGTATCAAATTCTGATGCAAGAACATATTCTACTTGCATGGTGAGTAATTCAAAACTCACTTCATATCCCATGGGGTAACACCACTTGTTTCTAGGTGTAACTGCTTCAAAACATACACAATCAGTTTCAACCATGAAACATATTGCATCCTTGTACTTTTCCACAATGTCCTCATGTAACCTGTATCTTGTCTTCATCTGTTTTAGTAGAATTTTTATCATAGAAAATAGTTCTCCATCTACCCAAGTAGTGTTCTGTCTTTTCTAACTCCGTGAAATCAGTATGCCAGTGGGTACTCTAGAATTCCAGCCACTAGGATGTAAACCAGGAAACTTGTGCTCAATATGAATGAACATATGCATCAACAACAAACCAAATATGAAAGTTTTAGTTCTATCCTTATTCACTAGCTTCACATTCTCAAGAAATTTCTGAGCCAGAACTTCGCATAGGTTATATTTTATGTTTTCCTTCACTATTCTCCATGCCATCATGATTACTCCAGCAGATACTGAGTTAGGTCTACTACTGTAGTAGAATTTATATCCGAGTATCATGGAAATCAATTTCACATCTTGCTGAAGATATTGTTTACTGTCATTGCCCTTCTTTCCCTTTTAGAATGTGTTAGGGTTTCAACTTCTTTCTTCACATGATTCTCCGCAATAGGTATAACTCCAGTTTTGTCTAATCCAGTGATCTCATGCATTAGGTCACTAAAAGTCTTCATAGGTTGGTCATCAATCCATATGAACTGGTCATGAAACCTGCTCATCAATATCTTAAACCATTCATTTTCATCGAATTCGCATAAATCCATAATCTTAATTATGCTCAACTGATTAATGTGTTTGAATTCTTCTTTCATGATTCCTTTTTCAGTCATATTTTCCATTTTAGTGAATATTTCATTGTCTCCCAATGTATCATACTTATAATGTATGTAAGCCCTAATGTCTTCTATGTGCAATATGCCATGTGGGGTTTATGAAAACAGTCCTTCCAGATCCTCTTCACAAGACTTATACGGATGTTTCTTGAATTTTTATCTAGGATGATCAACAACATCGAAAATGATGGGTGTATCCATAGCTAGATGATGTAGAATACCTTTCTTTCACTGAAATCTGAGTGTTATGCTCCAATCGATCACACATGGCAAATGTAGAATAGTCTGAATGCTTCTAATCTCTGATCTCCTTAGCTCGCTCTTTGCCAAATGGTGAATAGATAGGTCATCAAATGGTGCTTTATACAAGTTAGGTTATACCTTTCATTTTCACTTTATACTGTCCAGTCGGCTACTAGATCTCGCGAACAAAATAAACAAGTTGGCTGAGGGTGCGCTCTTAGGTATGTAATCCATGATGTCGGCTTAGTTCACACACAAGCTCGCATGAGCTCAATCTATGAATTTTGGGGTAGGATAAATTTTGATGTCTATATCTAATGCTCCCCCTAAGGCCATGATTGGCCAATTAGGTCGATTCTATTGTTGACAGGACTTAGGTGACTGGGTCCGCCAGCAGATGTAAGTTGTCACCGGGTACCAGGGTACCGACCAACTTTGCCTGCAAAGGTTATCCGGGGAAATGAGATTCCCCGAGTCTCCAAGCACCTGAGGGTCGGGTCTCGACAGTGCGGGGCTCAGTTGGGAGACGTGACTATTTTCGAGGGGGATAGCTAGTTTCTTCAACTTGTTCTCTCCGGGGATTCAAATAGGTGAAGTTTCTCCAAGTGCGCTTACACTTATCAAATAAACTGAAAAAGATCCTGTAAAGTTAGAAATACTTCATCTACCTATAGTTATGCTTAACATTAAAAACATCAACAATACTCTAACACACTATACTAAATACCGAAGAAACATACAACCATCAGTTCATATTTCATCAGTAGCAAGGAAAAGGAGGTCGTTAATCTACTTTAAGTGTTAGAGAAAAGGACATGAAGAGCACAAAGCATAAAATACCGTCAATCCAGAAGACAGAATGCTAACAACATCATTGCAAGAAATATCCCTTCTTCATTAACAATTCTTCCAGCAAGCACTGGTGCATGGTACAATGGCGGCTCCAAGGGAGCATCTAACTATTGAAAGCTTTAAAGACTAAGGAGCATTGAGCTCTGCAACTGAGAAATGAAAATACTTCTTTTCTATTACTATGGACTGCAAAATCATCAATTTCGCCCACCCTTGGAATAGGGCTGGACTTATTATTTATACACATTTTCCTTCTAACCCTAACCCTAACCCTATTTTACATTTTGCCATAAAATATATTATCCGGTGGTCGGTACTACCTGCACCACTTTACAAAAGACCTCGAGACGGAGAAGGTCTGACATGTTAGAAGAATAAGACAAGAAGATGGAGTGAAAGAATCGGCCTCAAGAAGAGAGCCAGGAAGGAGAATGAAGAAATCGGATCCCCCGGGAATCAAGGCTACATGCCTCATAAATGAGAAAAGTGGCACCCTATCTCCAATGTGCCAAGTGTTCTTCTGAAATGGCGCCTCGGGAAGACCAACTACCAGAAAACTTCTCACTGATCTGACGTGCCTTGATGTAGCTAACTACCTTCTAACCACCTTTATCAACTGCTTTGAAAGTGACCGGTCGGCCTTGGGGACCAGGACGCAAATCACTGAAAGAATACAAAAATGTAGGATCCGGGACTACGGGATCCAGGAACTTACGTTCTAAAAGAATAACGAATACAAAAACACTTAGGTTTCCTCTGGCCCCCGAAGAATTTTTATTGTTGCTTATTGTCATTGAAGGTCTGGAGGAGACAGGAGATTCCATCTTCATCAACTTCTTTAAGGCCAGCCCGCCGGTACTTAGCCACCTCAATTTGTTCCCCTAGGTCTGGAATATTCCCCTTAAATTCATCAGCTATCTTTGCCGCATCATGGCCATTGAGTACCATGCGAGTTATTCTCGTCATTTGGGCTCCATTTATTCCCTCCAGGGATTCATACCTTGACTCCATTAGCTCATCAAACTTCCCCAAAACATACTCCTCCGGTGTGCATGTGTCGGTGCTGAATGGATCAGCTCCGGAGACCTTCGTAACAAAAGACTTGTACAAGTTGAAAGAATATTGTACTGCATTAACTTTATCCCGTAGAGTCCCCACCAGTTGCTTGATTATCCCTAATGTGAGGTCAAGTCTGGAGTGTTGGGTTCTCACAAAATTGAAGGAATCTTCCCCCAAAATTCCTGATTCAAAAACAATATCTTCTCCGAGGCTGAGGAGCTCTTCTTACTCAACTTTCCATGCCTCATAATTCTTGATGTCCACCTCCCATATACTGATGGTGGTTTCAGCCTAATGTAAGACATGGCAGGCCGCATATAGGTCTGGGAGGGTAGACACCAGGAAGCGCTGGACATTTCCCAACTGTAAGGCGACCCATTCATTGACCGCTTGGGCCTTCTTTTTCATCGCCCGTAGTGAGTCTATGTCGCTCTGTGACAGCGGTGCATCAGATGTAGAGGCCTCCAGAGGTATAACATTGATAGGCCAGGCCAGCTCAGTTAGCAACCCCATAAGGTTTGCATTTTTCTCTTTTGCTGCCTTGAGCTTTTGAGCCTCCTTTTCATAGCGAGCCTCTAATGCCTTGGCCGCTTCTTTTAATAGGTCTACCTCACCCTATTTTCCCCTCTTCCCCAGTGACACCTCTGTGATATTATAATCTCTAGCCTTGGTCGCTGCTTCGTCTATGTATGGGGGAGGTGTTGCTATCACTGCAACTATTTCTCCACTTGGCCTGGTTCAAAGAGTGTGAACTGTCTAGGATTTCTTGGCCTTTGGCGGGTTCTGGGCCTAAGCCATCATCTCGGCTAGAGAAAGATGGGATATGGGGGTTGGTGGGGCCTTCCTTTTTCTAGTTTCTATTAATAATTATGGAAATAGGGGTGGATTATTAGCTAAAGCTTATTCTTGTGGCCTCTCCCCGACATCCTGATGTGCCTCCTCGGTAGTGTGGGTCTCGCCCAGCTCTTTTCTTGTATCCTCTGATTCATTGGCAACATTTCCCCTGGTGACATCTGTTTCTTTTGCCCCACCATCTGTATGTTCAACCATGCTTGGGTCTTCATCAGTCGCCCCGAGGGCTTCTTCTTCTTCTTGTTGTTCTTCCTCAGCCTCTACTGCTGGGGTGTCCTTTTCTACCGGTACATCCTTTAGTAGTGGGGGAGGCAATGGGCCAAGGTTTAACATTTGGGCCGTAGTGATTACCTCCCCAAAGGTTACCTTTGGGAGTGGCGTTTGGAGCACGTCAATTGGGGTCACGGTTGTTCCCGAAGGTCCAGTTTCCCCAGCCGATGCTATTTTCTCACTTTGTTCCTGTTGGTCCACTCTCGTATCCTGTATCTCCGGGACTTTGGAGGCAATCTCTTGTTCTCTCTTTCTCTTCTTCTATCTGCTCCTCCCGCTCATGTGCAGGTTCCTGTTCTGGAGCTTCTTCTTGCTCTGGGATTGTAGCCTTCGGCTGTTCAATGTCCCCCTATAAATTTTTGAACTTATCGGTTGTAAAAACATCATCAAATTCATCCTGCGGGGGAGGGTTGGTCGGGACATGAGCAGGCTCTGGTTCCCTCTCCGGCTCCGGGGAGTAGGAAGAAAGGATTTCATTTTGTCGGATCTGAGGCATCCCCAGCTCTGGCTTAGCCTTGGGCTTTGGGTTAAGTCTTTTCTTTCTCCTAGTGACTAAGGGCGGCCCCACATCCCTTAGTACTGCTTGTTCTTCTAGATCCACCCCTGTTGCCCTGACCATTAGGGCCGCTAGTGAAGGTGAGGAGGGAGGACAAACTGGTCCAGCCATGAGCACCGGGGTTGCCAACCATGTGATTATTCTATCTTTCATCTGCTGGGAGGCTACTAGCGACTGTTTTAGCTGTTGCTTTATTGGGGTCTCCTTCACAGTTGGGGTCTCCATTATTCCTTTTCCCCTATCTCCTCCTTGTGAAGAAGTCTCCGCCCCCGGGGTTAACTTTGGTACCGGTTGGGCAGCCCTGCGGACACTCCCGGGGCACACCTTAAAGTAGGCGTGGGTGCGTTCGACCACGTTGCGGGTAAACTCTTCAATGGTGGGCCCCTCTTGGGAATTCTAGTCCACTGGTGGGAGGGCCAACTTATCAATCCCCTTTGCTTTGTACTGGGGATCTATTGTGGATCCGGAGTCTGAGAAGTCATTTGGAAATCTTCAAAGCTTTAACCTTTCCATCATTCCCATGGTCATCTGGACGTAATGCCGGCCTCGGACTTCCATGTCATCCTAACAATCTTCCCAGAAGTCTTCCATGTGGTATTGGTGGGGATTTGATACCCGGGGAAGTGCCGACGCAATTTTACTTTGCGAATCAAAATTCTTCTGCGCCAAGTAGAATTCTTCTAAGTTGTAGCTTTTGAGCTCATTGTCTGCTTCCTTGGCCGCGGCCAAGCTACACGAGTAATTCCCACAAGTTATTGGGAATGGGATGTTTGTCACCTTCTTCAAGGCATAGAAGGCATGTAGCTACATTATTTGTCTGTAATATTCTAAAAGAATTATCTTGTTCCCACAATGTTTGGGTAACAAGTAAGGTTTCCTGGAGAAGTCGGTTACCCTTATGTATGTATGTTGTTGGAACTGTATATAATAATGATCGTAACTTCTGACCAGATTCATCGCCTCTAAGGAGAGGCGATATCCTGCATCTCGGGTAGGTGTGAGCAGGTTGTAATAGATAAAGGCATCATTCACATAGCAGAGACTAAGGAAACTGGCCTCCTATTGGATTTGTTAGAAAAAGTCACAGGGAGCCTTCTGACCCGGGCCAATCCCGAGTACGCCCAATGTAAGTAATCCATTGGTGGCGGGCCATTGTTGCGCCAGGGCCTAGAGAACATAAGAAGTCATATAGAACTTCCACTTTTGAACCACCTGTAGGAACTGAGAATCTACATGGTTGGAGATGATGGTGGCCCAATCAAAATATTCTCCCTTGGTGGAGATGCCAAGAAGAAAATAGTACATCCATGCTGAGAATTCTCGGGCATGGGGTTGCCCGAAGACCCAGGATAATGCTATTATTCCCATCTGGATACTTTCCTTAAATTTGGACCGGGGGAGTTCTAGCTTCATTCTCTTTGGATCCCTCTTTGGGGTCTTGAGCCAGTGGTTATTCATGTATATTCGGGCTGTTTCCTCCAACTGTTTGAACTGTGCTAAGGCATCTGCTCTGGTAACCACAGTTGGTTTGTTGAATTGAGGGATCCCCAAGCCCATTTGGAAGGTAGCGGCGTCAAGAGACACCATAGGGGTAGGATACCCGGTGGGTTCCGGGGTTGCGAGCATGACGGCCCAGATAGAAGAGTTGTAATGTGTTGCGAGTGTGAGGATTAACTCTGGAGACTGCACTAAGCATGGAAAATAGGCGGCCTTGAGTATCCCAAAATCCCCGACGTTGATCGCCAGCGGATCCCCGGACTGCCATTGAATGTACATTATTTTTACCAAGGCCTACATCTCGGCCCACATCTCGACGCTGGTGTCGGTGATCAATTGAACTTTGGAATCAATCTTTGATCCCATGATGGCGTTGTCCTTCACGTATTTCATACTGAGGGGCAATTTTTCCAAGGCCCTCTCCATTTTAGATTTTATGGCTGCCCTGGTGACCGCCACGGAAGGAAGTTCCGGACTCCCGGGTGGTGAAGATGCGGAATCCTCAGACATGATGGAAGTATATTGTTCTGGAAACCTGCAAGGCAAGGCGACCGTCAGAATGTATAGATAAATAATACTCCAAGATCCAGAGATCTTACCACCGTGGCGCTTGTTTTCCCTGAGAAGTTAGTTTAATTCAAAAATCCTGGAAAGTATATTTATTTTACAAACTTGAAATTTAACCAATATCCGGGCTCGGGGGTCTCACCATACTTAGCAAAAGAAAAAAGTGGGTTGGGTGGGGGTAGGAGACCCAGGGTCCAGAAAACTAACCATTGGAAGGAGTGTGAAAAGTGAACTGTCAGGCCCACGTGAGCGTCACGTGGCTATGCAATAAATAGAAGTTATGGCGACGGCGGTGGAGCCAATTTTCTGAACATGCGAAAAGAGGAGGCCACTTGGATAGTTTTGAATGCATACGTGGGACGTAAATGGGATAGGCATTAAGGCTGGTTTATGAGGAGAGAGAAAATTGCCTTGTTGAAACCAGTCGAGAGCCGAGTTTCAGCCAGGTGGTATGCTGCATGGAACGAGCTCGCAAATTTTGTGAATAAGAACAGAGAAAGCATGACGAGCTTGTTCCAAAATTGGGTAGATATACATAAAATATACATCATATATAACATATATACATCAGGGCTGAAAGGTATATACATGTAGAACGGAAGGATATACATTAAAATACACTAAATACTTAGCAGAGCCAAAACGGAACGACTACCTTAAACAACAATGCAAAAAAACTTACAAGCATATACACTACCTACAAAATATACTACACCTGCACAGAGGGCAGACAACCCTCTGGCAGAGACGACCCACCAATGGGTGGCAAACCAGATGAAGAAACGCAGAAATAAAAACAAAAACACAAGACAAAAACACAAACAAAACAAAAAAAACTTAAAGCCAGGAAACGGAGAGAAACAAAGGAGCCAACCTGAAAATTGGTGAAAGGAAGGAAGGCAAGGTGGCCACAAATGCTCTGCAACAACTTCTACCTTCAAAGGATCACCACTCAACACCAGAAATCACTCGCAATTATTCAGAACAACTTAGAAATAGCTCGCACTAGACTCTATTCAAATCGCTGTGATATCACTCAAATTGCTTAAGTGTTTTAATCAAGGTAATTTTGAAAATGACAGGTGATTTCTATTTATAGCCGGTGTAAAAGTAAGTTACCTTTCTTTCTACAAACTCTAGAATCAAGCCGACCTCTGGACTCCAGGCCCAGGGATTCTGTGCAGCCATATCTTCTTACGAAAGAAGACATCATGGCAAAGAATCTTGGAGTCAAAAATCTAACTCCGGGACAAAGAATGACCAACTCTAGGACCGGGTCCCGGAGACACGAGGGACAAAAACAAAAAGAAAAACCAACACCACAGGGAAGAAAACCCAGGGAAGGAAAATAAAGAAACAAGGGAAAGACAAGGCAAGAGCCAAAATAGAAAACAAAAAGGGGGGACCCAACATTTTGCACACAAAATGTAAGGACGGGGATGTAGGGCATAAAAAATGGTGACTATCTAGGATGAATGTCTTAGTGCATGCGAGAATTACAGAATCTCTGGTTAGCAAAAACTGGAACAAATCGTTACTCGAAGTATTTTACTTGCAAAGAGTAACCTGTCTGAGAAAATCTGGCCACACGCGATTTAGTCCGTGATCTTTTCATCAGTGGTGGAGTGTGTGCTTTGGAAGGAAACCAAGCCAATGACCTTTGGGAGAAGTAGAGAAGAGGAACTAAGTATATCAAACCCTGAAGTCATTAGATTTGCTCGTTTCCCCCGGAGACCGGAGTTTCATCCCATTTCTTTTTCTTGTTATTTTGTATGTTTCAGGGTGGGAGGGCGATACTTCTTTCACCATCAAGCTTAAGCTTAGTTAATATAATGGCAGTACTTCTTTCACCCTTCCGTCCACCTCAATGTGCTGAATGGGGGAGAAAAACTCCAGACCCGGAAAGAATCCTTTTAAAAGTTCAGACTTGGGTCAACCAACTAGTGCAACCGATCTACCCTCGATGTGTCTAATTACTTGTCCCTTATTTTTATTTCACTGATTACTAGACTTCCAGAGATAAACCCGATGAAGATTACTCAGTGTACTACCAAACTCGTAAAATGACTTCGAAGACCGAACCGATTCCATCATGCTAACAATAGATTCTTAAGTTTACCAATGTCGAAGGCAACGCCCCGGAGACCAGATGTTATGTGAAGCATCCCAATCCTCACAAGAGGGAGAGAGAAATGTCAAAACCCAAAAAGGAAGACAAGAAAATGAAAGATAGCAAAAGAAAAAGGGCGGTAGTCCCGGGGGATGGCCAACAAGACTATTTACAAGGAAAGGTACCTCCAAAATGAGGCATCGGGGAAAGAAATATTTACAAGCCAGGAACTTTACATAAAATACAACTTTGGGCAAACCAACCTCATTCAAAATAATGTTTGAGAAACTGTCCATTAACGGGCAACAGGACAGGTTCTCCAGTCATGGTGTTAAGGCGGTAGGTATTTGCCCCGCAGATCTCTGAGATTAGGTATGGTCCGAGCCAGAGCCATTGGAACTTGGTGTGCTTTCCTATCTTTTCCCGGGCCTTGTCCCACAACAGGACCAAGTCTGAAATCTAGAAGGCCTTGTATTGGGATCTATGGTCAAACCATCATTTTACCATTGCTTGGTGACGCGCAAAATATTCAAGGGCTACGTCTTGTTGTTCTTCCATCCGTACCAGATTCAAGAGCTGAACCTCCACAATGTTGTCTCGGTTGCTGAAATCCTGCATAAACTGCAAAACTGAGATTTGTAAGTTGATTGAGAATACTGGGTTCTGGCCATAAACCAAATGGAATGGGGATGTTCCCAGGGCGGCTTTAATTCAAATGCAATCTGCCCAGAGGGTGAATCTCAACTTTTGGTGCCAATCCTAGGGATTCTAATCTAGCAGGTGTTTGATCACTTCAAGTAGATTTTTGTTCGTCGATTCAGCAACACCGTTCTCTTGGGGGTAATAGTTGCTGAAAAACTTCAGAGTGATCTTCCAATTATAGGTCCATTCAAGTAATTGTGCCAAAGAAAAAGCCAGACCATTGTCACACACTATGGTGAAGGGCATTCTAAATCTCATGACTATGTTTTCTTCCAGGAATTTAATAACTACGTCTACCATGTTGTTTTTGCAAGGTATTGTTAGAATAGTCCCAAAGGATAACTGAGGGGGGGGTGAATCAGTTATTAGTTACTTCATTATCTTTTTACTTCTAACTTTAGTATACAATAAAGTAAATGCATAATCAGATAACACAGTACTCAACACACAATTTGATTACGGGAAACCAAATGGCAAAAACCTCGGTGGGAATTAGCACCCACAATAAACTATACTTGTTTGTAGTAATCCTTGTTAGAAGATATTTCAACCCTATTAGGAGTTGTATAATACAATGCAATAAGTATAGTGACCTGGTTAAGGGTCGGACCCTGTTAGGAGTCTTTTATAAATAACCTTGTTAGGGGTGGTGGACTCACTATCCAAAAGCTCACTGCTTGATGGTGAAGGCTACAACCTTTTGTATAACAGATATGCACTATATCTGATGATGAACTGTAGAGTAGACCTGCTGTCTTGATCAGTTCCAGTGTATTACAATCTTTCACTTCTTCTTCACATAGATCCTTGATGAATGAACCAACTCTGATAATCTGCTCTATACATCTTTCTTTTCATTTCGTATCATTCACACTTAGCGTATCATAATTGAACTACTATAAGTATCTTCTCCAAATTAGGTCATGTTGGCTCTTAGAAACACTTCATCAATATCTTAGTCAGCTTAACTAAGCACGCAAACAATATTAAGTCCGCGCAAGTCAATGCTGAACAGACGCGACGCTTCATTGAGTCGGCCTCACCAAATTAACCATAACTTTGCAATCATCTTGAAACACGTTTGGCACCTTTGGATTTATATCAAAAAATCATAATTAATCATGCATATACACATGCATATCTTGAAGATAGGCGCAACTCATGAGACACATTATATACGTTGGCCCTAAACTGTTATACATCTAGAACTATAACTGCTAATAACAGAATTGCATAACTTTACTGAAACATCATATCTAGGTCTGCGTGTATGAACATGACATAATAAACATGTCAACAACATGTATCTATCCACGCAAGTCTTCATGTCATCATTCACATAAGTTCATACAGAATTACTACTATGTATTATATGTTGTCATCAATGACAAACATACAATCAATCAACTGCTCTGAATCAAATCTCCAACAATCTCCCCCTT
>MU224671.1:936311-950827 GCA_018584345.1 Thuja plicata
TCATTTATCCTTTGATTGTAAGCTCTAATGTTCTCTTCAGGTAATATCTCAAGACTGTTGTATTTCTTCTTCCATGTCTTCCTGCGTGCATTCTTTGCTTGAACATCTCCTTCAAACATGTCTTCTAGATATTTCCATATGGAATATGTTGTGTCAATTTTCTTGATTTCAAAAAATTCACTGTCAGATAAGGTGTTGATTAGGGCTTCTTTGGAAATTGCATTATGTGTAATTATGTCATTTTGTCTGTCGGTAGCATCATCCTTTGCAAGGTCTTTCAGAGATGGAATTGCAACCTCTTGTGCGGCAATTTTAAAGATCTCAAATCCAATGCACTATAGATGTGTTATCATTTTGTTTTTTCAATCCAAATAATTCTTTCCATCGAACTTAGGGCTTTCTTTTCTGAAGTAAGACATCTGATCTACCTTAAGTTGTTAGGCTTCTTCTCCAAGGCACTTGGCTCTGATACCAATTGTTAGAATAGTCCCAAAGGATAACTGAGAGGGGGGGGTGAATCAGTTATCAGTTACTTTAGTCTTTTTTTACTTCTTTAACTTTAGTAAATGCATAATCAGATAACACAGTACTCAACACACAATTTGATTACGGGAAACCAAATGGCAAAAACCCCAGTGGGAATTAGCACCCACAATTAACTATACTTGTTTGTAGTAATCCTTGTTAGAAGATATTTCAACCCTATTAGGAGTTGTACAATACAATGCAATAAGTATAGTGACATGGTTAAGGGTCAGACCTTGTTAGGAGTCTTTTATAAATAGCCCTGTTAGGGGTGGTCGACTCACTGTCCAAAAGCTCATTGCTTGATGGTGAAGGCTACAACCTTCTGTATAATAGATATGCACTATATCTGATGATGAACTATAGAGTAGACCTGTTGTCTTGATCAGTTCCAGTGTATTACAATCTCACTTATTCTTCACATAGATCCTTGATGAATGAACCAACTCTGATAATCTGTTATGTACATCTTTCTTTTCATTTCGTATCATTCACACTTAGCGTATCATAATTGAACTACTATAAGTATCTTCTCCAAATTGGAAGGTCATGTTGGCTCTTAGAAACACTTCATCAATATCTTAGTCGGCTTAACTAAGCACGCAAACAATATTAAGTCCGCACAAGTCAATGTTGAATAGACGCGACGCTTCATTGAGTCGGCCTCACCAAATTAACCATAACTTTGCAATCATCTTGAAACACGTTTGACGCCTTTGGATTTATATCAAAAACTCATAATTAATCATGCATATACACACGCATATCCTGAAGATAGGCACAACTCATGAGACACGTTATATACATCGGCCCTAAATCGTTATACATCTAGAACTGTAACTGCTAATAACAGAATTGCATAACTTTACTGAAACATCATATCTGGGTCTACGTGTATGAACATGACATAATAAACATGTCAACATGTATCTATCCATGCAAGTCTTCATGTCATCATTCACATAAGTTCATACAGAATTACTACTGTGTATTATATGTTGTCATCAATGACAAACATACAATCAATCAACTGCTCTGAATCAAATCTCCAACAGGTATAGCTTCGGACCACCAGGTGCAGTAATCGATTGCAGTAAGGATGTACTGGTGGTTGGCAGATGAGTTGGGGTTGATTTCCCTGATGAATTCAAATGCCCATTGGGTGAAGGGCCTAGCCTCGAAGACTGGTTGTAAAGGCATAGTCGGGTTACGCTCATGGTGTGTCGCAGTCTGACAAGTGTGGCATCTCCGAACGTGAGTGTAAACATCTTTAAATATATAGGGTCAATAGTATCCAGCCCGAAGGATTTGATGGGCGGTGGCATCAACTGAGCCATGCCTGGTTCCAAACTGCCCGTGGAATTCTTTGATCATTTTTGCAGCTTGATCCCTGTCAATGCGCTGAAGGTACACTCCCTCGTAGTTCCTGCAGTAAAGCGCAAAGTTTTTGATCATGAAGTGAGCGCTTCTCATCTGCAGGGCACGATGTTTATTGGGAGGTAACCCCCCCGGGCATTTGTTGTTTAGCAGCAAGTACACCAAATCTGTGTACCACGGGTCTCGGGTGATGGACTCCACCGTGTAAGTTTGACATTCTATGCGGGGAGTTTCCTCCGCCATTGTTCGACTTAGTCCCTGGCCTCATACTATCTTCATGGGTTGCATTTCCAAGTCATATTATTGGAGGATGGCCATCCATTTCCCCCGTCTTTCACCCAATTCACTCTGCATCAGCAAATATTTTACAGCCTGGTCCGGGATGATAGCATGTACCTTGCTCCGAAGAATATAATGCTGGAATTTCTTCACAGCGCGAACAAGAGAAAATGTCTGCTTTTCCAATGATAAGTACCGGACTTCGGCATTCTTGAAGGGGGAGCTCATGAAGGCTATGGGTCATTCTTCCCCTTCGACCTTTTGAGTCAATACTGCCGCGGCAGAATGCGGCGAAGCAAAGGAGTAAATGTAGAACGAGAGGGAGTAGTCCGAACTAGCTAGGACAGGTGCCTTCGTTATTGTTTGTTTAATCTGGGCAAATTCCCGCCTTGCCTTAGAACTCCACTCAATTTTGGTATCCTTTTTCATCATCTCGTTGAGTGGTTTGACTATCTCGGCGAATCCAGTGATGAACCGTCGGACAAAATTGATCTTTCCGAACAAAGATCGCATCTCTTTCTTGTTGCCGGGCATTTGTAGATTTAGCAGCACTTCCACTCCCTCAGGGTCAATGGATATACCCTTCTCGGAGACAATGTTCCCAAGCAACTTCCCTTCAGTGACCCCGAATATGCACTTCTTGGAGTTGAGGGATATTCCATACCGGCGACATCTCTCGCAGATCTAGGCGAGGTGGGCGAAATGGTCACGCCTGTCCTAGGAAAAGATGGTCAAATCATCCATGTAGATGATTATACACTGATTCATAAGGCCCTTGAACGCAATGTCCATAACCTTATGAAATGTGGCTCCTGCGTTAATTAAGCCAAAGGGCATCCTCCGATATGCAAATGTTCCCCACTTGGTGGTGAACGTCATTTTCTCCCTATCCTCGTACTTAACTATGACTTGGTTATATTCGGAGTACCCATCCAAGAAAGACATCATTTGGGATCCATTCACTATTTGCAACACCTCATCCAACGAGGGGAGAGGGTGATTATCCTTCTTGGAGGCTCTATTCAAGTTTCAGAAATCCACGCAAAGGCGAATTTCACCGCTCTTCTTTCTCACAGGGACCAAATTGGCAACCCACGTAGTGTGCCAGATTGGAAAGATTATCCGGGCTAACAGAAATTTCTCCACCTCTTGACAAATCAGAGGCTCGATCAGTGGGTTGACTGGTCGTTACTTTTGCCAAAAAGGCTTAGCATCAAGTTTCAGGGGGATGGTATGAGTCATAATGGATGTGTCGTATGTTTTCAAATCCTCATATCCCCATGCAATCACGTCTATGTATTCTCGGAGGACCGCGAGAATCTTCTCCTTCTCCTCGAGGGAGCAAGACGTGCCAATGTGTATCATCTTTTCTTCACTGGGCTGGCCGATGTTTACTTTCTCAAATTTTCCTCCCTTAGAGGAGGATGACATCTTTTCCCGGCCCTGAGGATCCAAGTCAAAGATACATTCAAGCGCGACCATCCCCTTCAGGATGGTGTTAGTAGGTAATTCCATGATCCCATCATCTTCATCACCCTGCCCAGTGTCATCATGGTCTTGTTCCTCCACTATGTGGTCCTCGAAGACACCAACATTGGCCATGAAGGCCAGGATATGCTGATCGTCCTCAAAAACCTGAAAGTGGGTGACATTATCTGGGATGGACAGGGTGGGGATTATCTCAACCGAAAATTTTCAGAGTCGTGAGCCGGCCATGGGCTCAAGTGTGCTGGCAGAAACAGCGAGGGCGTCCGGGACATAATTCCGTCACCGGGGAATAAGATCAATGCCGAAGGCATCAAAATCTTCAATAAGGCTCCATGCCCGATTGCGGTATGCGCCCAGTCTCTTGTCATGGCATGTATATTGACTCCAGACCTGTTTGACAATCAACTTTGAATCACCCAGAGCCCGGAGGCGGGTGATCCCTTTCCTTAATGTAAATAGGAGTCCTAGGATCAAAGCTTCGTACTCTGTAACGTTGTTTGTGTAGTTGAACTACAGCCTGTAGGATGCAAGGAAGGATTTCCCTCGTGGGTTTATTAGTTCTACTCTAGCCTCACAGCCTTGTTTGGACCAGGACCCGTCAAACTTAAGGGTCCACAGATCATTGCTTGTTGTAACCACCTAAATTTGGTCTGTTCCAACTATGGACCCTATTTTCCTTAAGTGTGATCATACCCTCGATTATGTCCAAACGACCCCGTTACTGCTTGGCATAATTTTTTAAATCAATTTAATGTCCCAGGTGATTTTTATCACTAATTTATATTAACTATTATAGCCATATAATTTAAATCAATTAAAACCAATTAAATCATATCAAAATCAAATATGGCTATAGTATTTAATTATAAAGGAATTAAATAAATCCCTAAATCAATTATCCACTTGCAAAATAACCCATTCCCCTAGCCTATTTTATTTAATTAAAATGGCTATATTCTCCTAATTATTAAAAAGCAATTAAATTGTTTAAATAATTAATTCCTATATTTTTAAATAAATTAAATAAGTTTATTTCATTTATTTATATTCCCCTAAACCCCAACCTAACCTATCTCAACCACTTCTATCCTGGGTTCTAACCCTACTCAACCCATTCACCCTTGCTAATCTAATCATAATCCTAATCCTGGTTCTAACCCACCTCCTAATGTTGTCACATTTCATTAAGGAATGCTTAGCAACTCAACCCACTTGAGAAAGTCCACTTTCTCAAGCTTGACTTCCTTAAGGTCCACTTTCTCAAGCCACTCTCTTACATCCTCCCTTGCTTCTTTAAAACTTTCATTAATGCCTTATTAATAAAGATGTCTTAAGCCCATGTCTCTCTCATGCCTTATTAATGTCTTGGACATTAATGGCTCTTACACCTTCATTAATGAGCCCCTTCACTCATTAATTCACCTTGTCCCCCCTCTCTCTCTCTCATTCTTCTATAAATAGAAGCCAATTTTTAGAGTAAATAAGCCTTCACCTTAGATTGTAAATGCATTGTTATGTTGTTAGATTAATGTTATAATCATATTTCACTTATTGTTTCATGCTTGTTCATTGTTAAATATTCACATGCTTAGAGCTAGAATATTTGTTTTTCATCTTTTAGCTTGTTTTTAATCTAAAATCCTTCATACTAGGTTGTATTTGTCACTGATTGTAGCATATTCTGAGGGCTAATATGTTACCAATCACACTCTTCCTAGTTAGCAGGCAATAGGTCGATATTAGGTGGTTTTACATGCTTGTCTAACCATTTTGAACTAATGAAATGACTTATTGAGTGTTTGTGTCTTTCTTAACAGGTTCCCAAATACACACGCACATTTCTGGAGCCCACTGTGGGGCCTGATTTTCAACTTGGCCTCATTTTCTAACACTTTTTTGCCAATTTGCATGCTCAGGATTCAGACACAAAATCATTTTTAACCATTCAAGATCGCATCTCGGATATGTCATCGTACCGCAGAAAAGTCAAATCGCATCTGGGATTTCCCACATCGTTTCTGGTTTGGGCTCGCATCTGGTTAGCAGGGGATCGTATTTGGTGAATAAGCTCACATACAGTATGCTGCATCGCATTTAGTGAAATTTTAAGATCATATTTAGTTAAAAAGCTTATGCAATCGGTTTACCTAATCCTAACATTTTGACAAAGTGGTGTTTGTGGTATTTTGCAGCTTGATAAGTGTTTGTAGGGTATATTTGGAGGTTTTCACAGAGTTGAACTAAACAGATACTAAAATGGTTTTATAGGTCGCCAACCCCCATCTTGACTTCTATTTATTTGCTTTCCAAACTTAAGACCATTTCTCCACTTGATAAAACAATAAGATATTATGCTCTTTTCCTCTTAAGGAGAATCAGAAAATCAGACGTTGTCTTATCATTTGTGACGAAATTGGAGGTAAATGAACAAGCAAACAAAAATCACTTAATTCTTTTTGGATAGTAACTGAACAAAACAAAGCACTAAATATGTGGGATTAATTGAACAAGTTCAATCATATAATTTTCTTTTGGAAATCAGAAATTGAACAAAACAAATCATTAAATCATTGCAGTAATTGAACAAGGCAAATTTTCCCTTTCAAGCATCTTGTTCTTTAAAATAGGAACAATTAAATCAAGCTCAACATAGCTTGAGGGAATGAATTTTGTTTTAAGTGTTTTGGGAGAAAATGACATGGACTAGGAGAGTATGCTCTTCTTCTTTTGAAGAATCAGAAATCTAGAAATCTTAAGCCCGCCAATCCTGGTTACATATCATTTAAACAGTAGAGGGCCTGTCGGTTGAGGAAAAAATTTCCCGGGAACAACCCAAGTGAGGACAGGTCTTACACCGACCCTTCCAACTCACTATAAATAGTTGCTTTCTCATAGGCCAAAGCCTCGGAAGATGGAACTAGTTTTGTTCTTGGAATTACGACATCATTCCTTGAACATATCTGGGTATATGTAGAACGGAGCCGCTTGAATCTTGCTTGCGAGACTACATATATTCAGGTACTCATAGGGCTATACACCTCAATTTTTCCTTGTGCAATTCTATGGGGGACAGTTTCGAACGGATTGCCCAATAATCTACAACAACTTCAACTAAAAGAATACCCGATTCATCCCCAAAAGGGTGATAATATTTGTGCAAGGCAAAAAGCAATTGCCCCAAGACACTCGTCATATCGTGCCCTCACTTGTGTTTGGAGTCGGCTAATACAACATCATGACTGGAGCCATTGCGTGCTTGGTGATGGCTGTATTTTGATTAGCATTTGAGTGTGTACCTAAGTCAATGAGCAAAGATTTTCATCCTCCACCTAGAAAATAGGACAAAGTGAGTGTTTGTTTCACCCTCTTAACAATGCAAAATTGTTTGATGTGTCTAAAAGATCATTAAAAAGATATGCTCCTCAAAAACAATCAACAAATTTCAAACCCTGGAGTACAAGTGTTTTTCACACCTTACAACACCTCTTGATGCAATCTGGAAACGAACAAATTGCAAACCCTGGAGTACAAGTGTTTTTCACACCTTACAACACCTCTTGATGCAATCTGGAAACGAACAAATTCACGCACTTCAAAAACAAATTTTTCAAAACTAACCCAAACTGATAAGGACATCATAAAATCGTATCCCATTTTTTCCAAGTTGTATTCAGTATTTAGGATCATATTTGGTATTTAGGATCATATCTGATAAGCAAGAAGTCGTATCCAGATTCTAGGATCGTATATGGTAGCATCAGAGGCTCGTATTTGGGAGCTCGTATTCAGGACAGTGGGCATTTGTAGCAGTTTTTCTTAGGAAGTCTCAGTTGCTTAGGATACCCTTTTTGCTCTTTAGTTAGTCCCTGTTGTCTCTTCTGGTCTCCCTATTGTTATTTCAAAACACTTTTGAAACGTCCACCTTTGCATGCTTAGTCAATCTTTTACGATCAGTTCAATACGTGTGGTCTACCCATTTTCTATCAACAACTTGATTCTCAGCTCACTATCAAGGCATTCTAATCCTCTGACGTTGGAATCATTTACATCCACCAACAACAAACAGTTACTTCTACCTAGACACACCCACTTAAACGATCTAAAAACCATACTTGCACTATTGGGAAGCACTAACGAAGTTGAGAAACAAACTTCATGGTTAACATAAGACGCAACCAGTACACAACTAAAGGATCAAAAGTGTCTCCTAAAATGCCACACTTCCAAGGAGAAACTTCTCGCAGTTCCCTTTTTGACCTAGATTCACCTCCAATGGATAGAAACACTAATGAATGGAGTAAGGCTTTTGAGGGTTATAATGATGGCAAACAAGCACAATCCGAAGGCACGAAAGAAGAAGAAAGACCCAAGTTTGAACATAATCCGTTTGGATCCGACAGTAAAGAGGAAATTCCTGAAGACAAATACGAAAAACTTAAACAAAGCAAACGGATCCACAAGCTATTGGAACGGATCATTGGTGATGATAAAGAAAAGTACTTCCTACATCTAACATCCTCAGGTGTCAAGCTACCCAAGGATTATAATGTAGAAAATCTCAAAGAAAAAGAGGTACCAAACCCGATATCTATTCTCACCAAACAACTCAATCTAACGCAAACAGAGCTCACCAACCTCAAACAAGAGAAGGACAAACCCAAAACAAAATACTCTTTGGACACCATTTGTCCATTTCCTTTTGACAAGAGTATCACTATGGTCCCGTTTCCACCTAATGTGGCCAGGCCAAAGTATGACAAATACACGAGAGAAACTGATCCACATGACCATGTAAGAGAATTCTGTGCTCTAAGCATTGAGTACATGCACGAACCCACTTACCTCATGCAAATGTTTCCTTTTGAATGAGGGTTACAAAGATACATGTCTAATGAAGGGTCACGGTCTAGGTAAATAGGGATGCCCTTATTCCAATACATAGGGCTCCAATGAATCCTCAGAAACCAAAGAAATACAAAATGAACAGGTTTCATCATTATTTGCACGTAAAAAGAGGGGTTTACATAATGTAGTGATTGTGACTGAAGAAGAAGAGATTTGCACAAAATCTTACCGCCAATGATTCAAAGTATGAGTGAAGAATGTTTCAGGGAGCTGCAAGTACCCTCATAAATCTTTCTTTGGCGTCATTATACAGAGAACTCGCAAAAAAAGATAACAATATCTCCAAGGAAACCCTATGTTCACGGCTGCAAACTCCAGCAGAGAGGTGAAATGAAATAATGAAACATAATGAGACTTTGTTTGGTGCCTATCTTTAGGCTTTTTACCCTAATAAGTCCTCGAGACTATTTTTATGACATATTTTAACACATAAATTTTAATAAAGTAATGTTATCCTATTACTTTATTATAATTTACATGTTAAAATTAAAATAGATAATAAATATATTTATTAAAGTGTATTTATCAAACACTTTAATATATGTTTTTATTATCTTCATTTTTTTAAGGTCAAATAAAATTCTTTTGCGTATAATTTAATGTAAAATGTTCAAAAGATGACATTATATAAGTCAATTTTTATTGAATATTATTTCAAAATGCCAAAAAAATAGGAAAAACAAGTGTAACTGAGGGTCTAAGGAAGTTTTCACGAGTCTGGAGGTTGTTTGAGTTTAGTTTTGAGTCCTCGATGAGTTACACATCAGTTGAGGTGGCCTTTGGAGAAGCTATTTGCATGTTAGTTCCAGTTCCACCCCCATTTTAAGGGATTTTCCTTTCATTTACAACCCCGTGAGATATTTTAACTATTGGAGGAGAGATAAAGGTGGGGCCATCTGTCCTACTTCAGTTCATTTTAGTTGAAGAGGAGTTTACTTTTCAAATACCTAGGAGTTAGCTTTGGAGTTTGTGCAAGCCTTTCTATAAGGCATTCAGTTGTATTATTTTGAGGGGGTTCTTTTCTTTTTGGGGGCATGTATTACAGCTTTGGAAAAGCTCTGACATGTTTGAGATTGGTATTGGGACCCCATTTTATGGGTTTTGTAGCAACAGCACTTCTTGATTTTCAATAATATAGCAGCAAACTTCCTTCTAAATATTTTTGGTATTTTTTTATGAATGGGTGATTTGATGAATTATTGTGAACATTTCCTTTAATTTGTCTCATACAATCACAATGTGGTGTTAAAAGATACATGTTGGGTGCATGTCTTATATTGAGCTAGTTGACTCTAATGATCTGAAACCAAGAAATCCAACTATTTTTCCTTCATGCAAGCATTAGGTTCAATATTTTATAAGAAATACTTATGTATCTCATGTTCACATTCGGTGCATCACCTTAAAATTAGGTTCATTTTTTAAGCATATCTTTTTATCTCGTTCCCCGTTATCGCTTAGTATAGGTGAGTACCATAAAGGAACCTTCATTGTAATCTCGGAGATTCACTCTCTATAGCACTAGTACAAAAACAACAATATGTGACTAAATAAACTACTAAAAATTGCATATAAATGACTAAACTTAGTCACATTACTATTAGTAGTTTATTTGTAGTCATTTATAACTCGACCAAATTTATGACTAAACTATTTTACTTATTTATTTAGTTATTGATTTGATCATTAGTTTAGTTGTTAATTTAGTCATTGATTTAACCATAAATTTAGTCATTGATTTAGTCATAGTGGTGAATTATTTAGTCATTTATTTGGTCATTTATTTAGTTATATATTTAGTCATATCTTTAGCTATTAATTTAGTCATATATTTAATTATTGATTTAGTCATAGTAGTGATTTATTTAGTCATAGATTTGGTCATTTATTTAGTCATTAATTTAGTCTATATTTAGTCATATTAGTGCACGATGGAATTGAACCACTATTCTCCTTATAAAGGAGGTGCTTTTCCATTGAGCTAGTACCCTTTAAAAAATAATCATACCATGTATACTAGTACTTTTCATTAAACACGATTTCAAATTTTCCCATATATTGCTCAAAGGCAGCAATGCCTAAGGAGAGGATGACTAGCGATACTCTAAACTCAATAATATAAAGTTCCAATTGTTGAAATTCAAAATAATGATGTTTGAGCTCAATATTATTATTTTAATATTTTGATGTTGATATGATGCTATGATTACAAATTTATGGTGTTTTGTTATTTTTATGATACTATGTGACATTCTAATCTTAATTCATGCTTCTAGGTTGCATACATTTGTACATAGTAGTACAAAAACAACAATATATGACTAAATAAACTACTAAAAATTACATATAAAGGAGTGCAATCATCCTGATTTCAAAACACTTCGATAAAAATGTCAAAACAAGAGTTAAAGGAGTGGAATCATCCTAATTTAAAAACCTATTTCAAAACAAGAATCAACTTTTTTTATATTAATAATAGAGTACAAAACAAGGATATTACGTTATGAGGCACATAGCTCTAGCTATCCACAATAACTAGATACTACATACTAAACTTGCTGAAGCTAGTTACATGAAAGTAAAAATAAACTTGAGAATAGAATGGTTAACATTTAAAAACAATGAAGAGAATGTTGGCTCATCTGTCTCAAGGAAACAAATACTTGTTTCCTTAGAAAACATTTGACAGTAAAAAACTTAAAACTAGTTACTCCAAATCTGCAAGCACAGTACCTTAACTAGACAGGGTAGCAAGTTTGCCTCGTCAAGTGGCATGTTGGGATTAAACTCAATTTGATTTGGCTTTCTTTCACAAGTTTCTATTGCATAGCTATCTGCATTGGTGGCAACATATTCCTGGAATGATTCCCAAGAAAATCCATTAACGGGTGTCATTTTGAGTTGAGTTATTTGGACAGCGACCTGCCATAGAGCATGTGAATGTATTAGTGTCATAAATTGTGCAGCTCATGTACAACCAAAGTTATTCAAATACATTCAATCCATGTACGGAAGAAATACAATGCAGTTTCAGATAAACATTGAGATTAAAGTGTAACAAAAGTAGCAAGGACCATTCCAAAATGTTCTTACTTAACAATTAAACTCTTAAGTTGCTATTCTTTGATTGAATTTTAAAATAGGACAGAGTTTAAAGAAGAAGCATGACATGAATCAATGAAGGAAAAAAAAAATCAGAAAAATCCTCCACACTGCCCCTTTCAGATAAGCATCAGGATTAAATAGTAATAGGAGTAGCAAGGACCATTTCAAAATATTCATACTTAAATATGAAACTCTCAAGTTTTTATTCCTTGATCAAATAAGAATATGTTAATTAGCTATCACCTTGGTAGTATTGAATACTAAATTTCTGCAGTCAGGGAGAATGGTAGTGGACCAAGCAGGGATGTGATGATGTCAATTGTTTAAAATGAATGTTGTGTCAGAGTTTGCATCAAAATTTGCAAGGAAAGCAACACCACTTTGAGGCCCTGCAGAATACACATAAGAGTGAAAAAACAATGGTGTCAGCCCATTCTGTATTTATAATAACATTATCAACTGCTTAACTATTTTGTTTCCTTTTTCAATTGAGACTAAATAATGTTTTATCTAAAGTAGGCCATCAAGCAGTAAACCAATTAACATGGTCACCTTACTTGTTGATAAGTCCCAAGAGAATTAGCTTGAGGATCGCCACTAATTAAACTAGCCTCAGAGAGCTTTATAGCCTTGTGTAATTCCTTAAGGTGTCCCCACTACAGTTTCCTAATAAGGCATACAAAGCAAGGTAAAAATAATAGTTCATGTTCAGATTCGTGAAGAATTTATAGCATTTTTGACATGGAGGAAAAATGCCAAGCTCAAAACAATTGATATGTTTAAAAATCTTTCAAAACAATTGATATGTGGTGGCTACTAAATTCCAAGTCTACTCAATATTCGTACTAATTTAGATACCAAATAGTATCAGATGATAAACTCATTCTGAGGCAACTGACAACAATATCATGATAAACCGCTAATTAGTATCTTCATTTTTCTCTTTAAAAAAATTGATTGCATTCCCTAATTAATGGGAACTAATTTTTTTGGTTAAATGATCAAATCTTTTATTTTAAGAAAAAATGTGTGCCTTCATTGTTAGCTATAATTTATTTACGTTCATTTTATGATTGTGACCAAAATAGCACATCAAAGTTTGAAGCCAAAAGATTTAGCAGCCATGAAAAAGCACCAAAGTAGAAGAATGCCAAAATGGACTGATGACAAGTTTCCATGGCTATTGTCAATAAATACTAAGCATTGTATAATTAATCCACTAAATGTCATTTGAGAAGAATTCTACAAACTAAATTGTATATTTCTTGGATAGTAGAAATTAGAACAAAAACCTTCAAACATATTTGTAATGGTAAAACATTGACTTGATTTAGAATCATTGCTTATATTCTAGAAATCTATATATTAACAGGTCTAAATAAGACCTTAACATTAAGCTTCTAGAACATTACCCTAGAAAACCTATGTCTAAAGGTCAGGGTATCAATGCTCTAGAAAATGACCACATTTAGCATAGCACAGTTGAAATTGCAGCTACAAGATGAATTGTAATTCTATCATGCAATAGAAGTAAACTGTACACAAATGCAGATATAGCATACATGCAAAGTTATAGGTCAAGAGCCATAAAGGAGAGAATGAAGCCAACATGTATCAACAAGTTGATGATTGCTAATCCATATATGCAATGTCTTAGGACTCGCTTCAGTGTTCAGCCTTATAGTGAGAAGCCCACCTTGTCTATTAATAATTAGATTGTAGAATTTCAATTGCCTTGTAACAAGTGTTTATTTTTGACAAACCCATGAAAACTTTGAGCAAAATAGAAATTACAAAAATTGCATTATAAACATGAATGGGAAAAAAATTTAATTTCAGCACCAAAAACAATTAATTAATAAAATGGCAAAGAAAATGGGCACAAATAGGGACCATTAACACCTAGGAAGTCGAGTTCGGCTAGAAGGGCACCCGGACCAAGCCAAGTTTGAACAGGTTTGTGGTCCAAGTTCGGTTTGCCTGTGGGTCCGGGCAGGGTACGGTCCACAGGGACCAAGTTCGAACCACAAAGCAATCTGTTCAGACCCAGGCAAACCAGCCAGAAAATGACGAATTTGGGACAAACTTCGCCGAACTTGGGCCCACAGACGGTGTTCAAGGCATTTTTTTCCATATTTTATAAAATTTTGACATCCACAACCCTAAAAAGTGGATTTGAAAGGCTTATGTTGACTTCTCCTTCTCATTTGTGGTGTGCAAATAGGTTATTTTGTCTTGAGCAAGAGGAAATAGGTAGTTGAGCAAGAGTTTGATTGTGCAAGGAGGAGTTGGAAGATTGATTTGTGGACCTTCTTCAAGTGTTTGTGCCTCATTTCTACACCTTTGCAAGCTTATGAGTGGAAGAGGTGAGTTATTGTTCCATTTTCTTTTTGTTTTTGTTTAAGCATTTTATTTTTTTCATTTCTCTTTCATTGTCCATAAGATCTACCATTTTTTTTTCAGAATTTTTCATTCTCTTGTTTTTATATTGAATATGTATACAATTTCTTGCCATAGGAAAATGAACTACAATGGCATCTACCACTTCCTCAATATGCAATATTGAACAAAGAGTAGAACCCCCTTATGATTCTCCTTTGTGGAAGTATAACACACCTTCCAAGAGGTGGTGCATTCCATTAGAAATGTTGGGGTTGTGATGTAGAAAGGAATAGTTCATATTTTTGTGTGGTAAGCCATTTGTGTGGATACTGTTGTGAAGTCTTTCACACATCGCCCCAATTCTTGGGGACCCCCTAATTTTTGAAGTTGAATTTGAAGGTGTTTGTAGCAAATTGGTGGAATCCAACTTTGAAGAAGTTTGAAATTTGAATGGA
>MU224671.1:954268-980263 GCA_018584345.1 Thuja plicata
GGTGATGTTAGCAAGTGTTTGATAGGGACTTATATACTAGGCCACTAGCATCCTAGCGGCTTGTTAGGAAGCCTTGTGTGGTACTCTAGTCTCGTTTCCCTTGAATCATTGCATCTATGGAGGTAGCACCGCTGGTAAGCTTTCATTGGGTTTGATCCCCGTCCATTTGCTAACTTCTTCATCCCTAGGAGTAGTAGTAAGGCAGTGAGTAGCTTAATAGTGAGAGTTTGATGAGTGAAGTTGGAAGTGATGTAAATTAAGGAGGAGGAATCAAGGGAATATACATTGAAACGCTAAATCCTATCACCATCATAGCAAGAACTGAATATCCTTTAAGGAACAACGTAAGCCCGCCGACGTGATTACCAGCAAATCACATCATTATAACTGAGTTAGGATCCACAAGTGTAAGGAACCTTGGAGTGTTTCCTCACGTTCCTCATGAGTATATACTTTTCAAGAGAGGGTTGAGTGTTTGATATCCTGTATCAAGTGTTTAATCCTATATGTTATGTAGTGGTACAAAACTCACATCAACAGATACCCTGGAAGAGGAGTCAAGAAATGCCTTGGAAAAAAAGATGCACCTATACCAAACGCAACACTATTAAAATATATTGCAGAGCATGAGACAGCAAAGAGAGAGAAGAACGTAGTAGGCAAATTTCAGCAAGTGGCAGTAAAAGTTTTTTTTTAAAAAGCAAAGGGAATGCAACCCCCCTCTACAGATGTTGTGATAGAAGACCACCCCTTTTATACTACCTCAGTTGCCCTTGATACTGAAATTGAAGCACCCCTTATACACAAAAGAAAGGGGCCACTAGAAACTGCATTTCAAAATCAGAATAGAAAAATTGCCGACATTGATGTGGCAAGATGATTGTATGCAAATGGGCTTCCTTTTAGTATTGTTTGCTCTCCATATTGGAAGAAGATGTTGAAAAGTGTCAATGAAGCTCCAAGAGGGTATAACTGTCCCGGTTATGAGAGAGTACGGACCACCTTGTTGGATCAAGAGGTCAAGGGGATTGATGATCAGTTGAAGCCCATAAGGGATTCATGGATTGAGACAGGGGTGTCAATTATTTCAGATGGGTGGAAAGATGTTAGAAATCGTCCCTTGATCAATGTCTTGGCGGTGTCCCCTAAAGGGGCAATGTTTTTTAAATCTGTATATTGTGAGGGGCAAGTAAAAGATGGCTCATTTATTGCTAATATTCTCATCTCTGCCATTGAACAAGTGGGTGCTAGAAACGTTGTCCAAGTCATAACGGACAACGCAAAGAATTGCAAAGCTGCTGATTTGTTGGTTGAAGAGCGATATCAGCATATATTTTGGACATCTTGTGAGGTACATTCACTCAATCTTATTCTAAAAAAGATTGGGAACAAAATTGGGTGGATCAAAGAGATGTATGCAGATGCTGAGGACATCCAAATGTTCATCACAAACTGCCACATGACTCAGGGAATATTCAGAATGTTCTCACATTTGTAGCTACTGAAGGTAAGTGAACCTGAACTCAAGTTAATAATTTAATTTTTTTTTTAATTAGTATCTTACAATTTCTGATTTTCATATTTTGATTGTGTAATGTGTGTTTTGTTTTAAAGTGTGTATCTAATAGTTGTATTTTTTTGTTCTAATTTATGTTACAGGTCGCTGAGACTCGTTTCACATCAAATTTTATCGTCTTGAGACGACTTGTGCAAGTGAAAGAGACACTTTGCAATATGGTAATCATCAACAATTGGGCTATATGGAGGCAAAGCAACAATGAGAGGGCAACCAAAATAAAGCAAAGGATATTGGATGACTCATGGTGGGAACGTGTAGAATATCTCATTAAGTTCACCGACCCCATTATTAATGTGCTTAGGTACACTGACATGGATAGGCCTTGCCTGGGAGAGAACTATGATGGCATAGACTCAATGCTTGAGAAGATCAAGCAAATTGTAAATGAAAAAGAGCAAGATCCCCAAGAGACCTTCAAACAATTGCAAGCAATTGTTGTAGAGAGATGGAACAAAATGACCACTCCTCTACATTTGCTTGCTTATGCATTGACACCCAAATACTATAGCACCCAATTTACTGATCAACCAGAAAGGTTGCCACCCTGTAGAAATGTAGAAGTGTTTGATGGGTACAAGGCAGCATTTAAAAGACTCTTTCTCGATGATGGTATGAGAGATCTGATTACGGATGAGTTCATAAAGTTTGTGAATGCAAGAGGTCTAAGTAATGATGCTCTTCGTCATCGGTTTAGGAAGGATGCTAATAGTTGGCGGTACTTCCATGGCCAAAGATTCCAAATGTTGCAGCCCCTTGCAGTCAAAATTATATCACAAGTAAGTTTTATAATTAATTTACTTTATCTTTATGACTAGAAAGTAATTTTTATTTATAAGATTAATAATTTTATTTTAATTGTTTACTTTGTCTTGTCTTCATAGGTTGCTAGTTCATCTGCAACAGAAAGAAATTAGAGCACATATGTGTTCATCCACTTAAAGCACAATAGGCTGCAATCAACTTGGTATTTGTGCATTACAACTTGTGTCTCGTCTCACACAAGAGTAAAGAATTCAATGAAAGGGACACAAAGAGGTTGTATATAAATGCAAAGCTTGCGCACTTGGATGCTTCCACTTATCGACTTGCACTTGATGAATGTGAAGATTTTGACGCCAATACTATTATTGGTGCAGCTGATCCCATTGGCCTTAGCTCTATTTGTGACTCAACTAATGCCAATGAAGAAGAAGAAGAAGAAGAATAGAATAAAAATAAATTTTTAATCCATTAGTTGAACTTCAAACAATGATAGTTGAGTCTTGAACTGATGTTATGATTTAATTTTAATGCTCTGAATTTTTTATGTTGAACTTAAACGTGAAGTATATGATGGTATGAAGTATATGATGGTATGATTCATGATGCTATGATTACAAATGTTTTTGTTGTTTAAATGTTTTTATAATACTATGTGACATTCTAATGTTAACTCATGCTTCTAGGCTGCATATGTGTGTGTGTGTGTGTGTGTGTGTGTGTGTGTGTGTGTGTTTTGTAAAAATGAACCCGAACCCGAACCCACAAACCCTTTTCAAAACTTTGTCGTACCAGCGAACCGGTCCTTCGTACTTGAACTTGAACCCGAACCCGAACCGGCATCCTAGATTAACACAAATACAGGATATCATTAGCAATGATTTTGTATAAAGCACTACAGCAACAATAAAGTTGATTTAGACCAATTATGTTACCACTAAGCATGCTAGTTATTCAAATTTTGTTACAAGTATTTTGGTTTTTTTATTTCATTAGTTTTTTAATACTTTCTAAGGCAACAGATCAAATCAATTTATCTCACAGCTTAGCTACAGAGGTTGAAAATGCTTCCGTGGTAATAGTAATAGTTCCAAGTAAATCATAAAGGTACACTTGATTACCATAAGCTATATGTAATTAGCTTACCTTGTGTCTGTCGATACCAAACTGAAAGAGTTGAATCCCACGTTTATGCAGAAATTCTGTACCATCTTCAGGATAAGGCTCTGGACAAAGGTATCTAGAGAAACAAAGTTCATGACAAACAAAATTTCAGTTCCAACACTTTTAAACATCAGCAGTGACTTATAAAGTAGCAAGTAACAGTGTTGCACAAAACTGAATTACAAATTGAAGTAACATGAATGGAAATGCTAGAATGCATATGCCAAAAGAAAACAAAAGAATGTTCATTTTAATTTCAGTTCCAACACTTTTAAACATCAACAGTGACTTATAAAGTAGCAAGCAACAGAGTTGCTCAAAACTCAAGCACAAATTGAAGTTACATGAATGGAAATGCTAAAATGCATATGCCAAAAGAAAACAAAAGAATGCTCATTTGAATAGAAATTTAACAAAATTGTCCAACATTCTAATATAGAAACTCCTTACCCAATATTTAGCCATTGTAAAGTGGGACATGCTAGGAGCTCAAATAGAAACAAAATACGTGAATTGCGTCATAAGCCAAAATACAAATTCTACCTCTGGATCATTGCTATGAAAACTCACTCAAAACGTATAGACATTAAAAGTTTTCCAATAACAAACAGTAGGTAATCTCAAGGATTTAACAACCTACATTTAGACAATATTGGCTTATCTGTTCATGAGGAAAAGAAATTATTTTAGTTCTCATGGAATCACATGGACTGTGCTGATTGATGGGTTTCTCAAAGAAGGTGCAATTGATGTCTGCTTGAAGCTGCTAGAGAGGATGGAGGAGAGAGGATCTCAGCCTAGGAGAGAATTTTTGTCTTTTTTATCTACAATAATGAAATCAGTGTTTTCCTGCAGATTTTGCCTACGAATTATCCAAAATCAAGAAGTCTTTAGAGTGAATGACAAACAGCTCATTGTTTTTTTCAAGTCAATAAACTGATGAGTTGTCAGATATTATAAGCCTACCATTTAAAAGTATAAATGAATATTGTAACATACACCCCTAATTTTTATTTTTATTTTTTGTTTGTTTTGCCAAACAACACAACAACAATCATCATAAGATATGAAAGGTCACTGCTGTAGAATTAGTTATATTTTTTGATAATATAAGCAAGGGTTCCCTGCTGATGCAATTTTCTGATTTGATATTTAGCAATCTTCTTTCAAATGCTTACATGGATCATGAGTTTATTGCCATTACAATGAAATATAGGAAATGAAAACATGATGAACAACCAACTAATTTGCATTCTTTAGGTGTATTGTTGCAGTCCAAGTGAACAATCAATAACAGGTCTGAAATTCAGCATTTCATAGCCATTATGCAAGGCTCCAAAGGCATCAAACAGGTCAGAGAAACTTTCCACATCAACACCCAACACTCCTTATGCTCAGAATGAATCTTCGGCCTTCCCAACACCTGAAAATATCATCTACCAAATTGGATTCACACTCAGAAAGTCTTCAACGGTAAAATTAGGCGAAGGTAAATAATTGATTCCCACCAAACTGGCTTACAAACAGTATTCTGAAGCTCTTTTTGATGGCGCAAGGAAAGGTTGTTGAAAAGAGGTAAGTATTATAATAGCTCTGAAAATTCTCATAAGTTGCTGCTTGGTGTGATGGAAGCATTTTGTAACCTTCAGAACTATTTTTCAAATGATAGCAAATGCCTCTTCAAGTTTTATTTTTTCATATTTTGGTTTTATTTATTTCAAATGTGGGAACTGCCATGATTTTGGTTGGATATTTGATGCCAAATTTCTTTGAGTTTTATAGACTCAAAATGTACTTATGTTTATTTTGGGTAGAGTTTTTCCTTTCTAATGTGGAAACTGACATGTTTTTGGTTGGATAGTTGAAGCCAAATTTCTTAAAGTTTTATAGACTCAAAATGTACTTATGTTTATGGTATCAAAACATTTTTGCAGCTAGGATTACAACTGGCAACTGCGAATCAACCTCTTACTGAAGAGGAAAAATGACAAGCTTTAAAGGACCGTGTTTACAGCACATTTTCTGAGCATATTTTTTTTTAGAATGTTGTTTGTTATGTAGAATATATTTTTGATTGATTGAATCGATGAATGCTGTCAGTAAAAAGTATGAAAGATCACAGCACAAATATTTTAGAAAGAATTCTCTGTTGTTTGTATCCCTATGTGTTATACAAAATTTTTAGGGACCTTTCAACCAAATGATTCTTGCACTTGATTGCTCAAACATTGCAACAATTTCTTCTCGCCATTTTTTGAAAACATCTTTCTTGTTAATGCAAGTTTGCTGATGATGCTGCCTTATTTGTTAAAATGGAGAACAATTTTGATAATGTTATTCATAGATTGGATATTTTTTGTGAGGCATCAGGGGCTAGTATCTTTACTTCTAAGTCCAAGATCATAAGTTGGGACCAAGAGCCCCCAAATTGGATGGCAAATAAAAATTGGCTATGTATGGGACTTAATCAAATTGTGAGATACTTGGGGATCCCATTTGCTGTATCTACTTCCTTGAAAGACATGTGGAAATGACTTTTTAATTAAAATTGAAAGAAAACATCAAAAATGGCAAACATGTCCTTTTTCCCTTGCTGATAGAGTTCAAGTTATGAAAAAGGTGATTGCCTCTCATTCTATATTCTTTTCATCTGTCTGGATTTTTTCTAACTGTCATTCTCAACAACTTCAAAGGATTTTAAAAACAAATTGTGGTTAGATAATAAAGGCAGTAAAAAAAGGCATGATGTCAATTGGACTTGGTGTTGTCTGCCTAAATGCTGGAGGGGCTGGGTCTTAAGGATCTCTGTTTGCAGGCTATTACTTTAGCTGCTAAATGGATCATCAAAGCCTGTGAAGGCTAGGAACCTTGGAAGGTTCTATTTGGATATAATCTTGCTTTGGCTACGCCAAAGAATGGGAGAGGGACAAGTCATTGGCCCTTACTCAAGGATGCTCAGCTAGGCGATGGGCCTTAAATGGAATCACAGAACTTAGTTATATTTTGAATGGAGGACTGTTAGAATCTTGGGATAAATCGAAATAGAATTTAGTATTATCGACTCCCAAAGGAGAACTTACTCGATGATTAGAAATGTTTCAAATGTTGCTAATTCTGATAATTCACCAAAGATGGCTCAGAAATGTTATCTGTTGTTTCTTGGAAAGATGGCACCGTGTTCAATCAAATCACTGTTAAAAAGCTCTATGTTTGGCTAGTTGATACGAAGGAGGTTATTCTTTGGCTTAATTATTGGTGGAATGTGGAATGGTCTTTTGATAAGTGGTCTAAATGTTCTATTTATATCTGGAGTAGGTCTAAGGAACCTAAGAAAGCTTGTTTCAGATGGCCGTTTTACCATGAAAAACTTGTTGTGCATAATGGATTGCATGGTATTGGTATCCATGATAATACTTGTTGATTATGTGGCCAACCTGAGTCTATTGAACACTTGTTCTTTTCTTGTAAGTTTGCTTTGGCTTTTTGATCCTTATTCTTATGACATAATTTTGGTTGGGCTGATAAGAAAGGATTTTCATGGTTTGAAATTATTGCTAGTTATGTGCAGTCCTTTAATGCTGAACTTAATGTTTTTGGACTATTTTGTCTAATGAAATTGTGTGGTATATTTGGAAGAAGATGACACAAGGAGGGATACTACATAGGGCCAAAGGCACTCCCAAGCACCAAACCAGCTTGCAGATACACAACTCGGAAGCTCAAACACAGAGGAGAGAAGGAATACAGATACTTGTCATTAATTCATCAAACTTCATACATGCCAGTCTGTAAGGCCTTCCCAGTTACGGCCAATACAATCTGAAAATATTACAGAACAATCCTCATACATGTGAGATCCACAAACCCTAGATCCCCAAAACAACTATCCAAAAACTCCCCTAAACTAAGAACAGAACACTACATTTATACAAGAGGCTACCGAAAAGGTCAGCCCAAAAGATCCTAAAGATCCAGCATAGGAGAGAGCAAAGATTTAGGTCCACATGTTCCCCAATGAGAGATCCCAAATTAATACTACGACCAAAATTAAATGCAGATGTCGGCCTGAAGATCCAACAAAAGAAAACACACTTAGTGAAACAGGAAACAAGAAACCACCGAGCCACCGAAATCGTTCGGTGAAACCACGCCAAGAACAGTAAGCGAATTCGGTCAGTGTAACAAAACAAAACCTTTAACCGAGAACTCCAAAGAATCGATATCAAAAGCAAACATATTTTTTGTTGATACAGGATTGCTATGAACCCAAGATGCTCCTGCATCAGACACCTGGGGTTGAAAAGAAATAATTCTCTGAATCATGAGTTAGGTATAACCTGAGTTGAATCCAACTCAGATTGAGAAATCCATGTAGAGTCTTTAATCAGTCTGTTCTTCCACTTTACCAAGTATTCCATGTAATCCTTTCCCCTTGTGCTCTTACCAATTCTTTGCTCCAAAATATGTTCAACTTCTACTATCTGTTTCTTAGGATAATCACTCGAAACTGTCACTTCTTCATCAGGTTCATGATACTCATACAAATCTGAAATGTTGAATATACGTGATATATCCATGTCATCAGGTAACTCTACTTCATAAGCATTTCCACTGTCAAACTTCCTCAATATCTTGCAAGGACCAAATTTCTTCATCTTCAATTTACCATATGTTCCAACAAGAAATTTGTCTTTCTTCAAATGAACCATCACTTCGTCGCCAACCTCAAAATTCTTATGTCTTCTTGATCTATCTGCACTATCCTTGTATTTCTAATTACATTGCTCCAACTTATGTTTCACTTCCTCATGCAATGACTTCGTAAACTTAGCAAATTCTTCTCCTTCAGCACTCCTCTTCTCTTCTCCAGCAATATCTCTCAAGTCTAATATACCTCTCGGCTGTATGTCAGTAACAATCAGAAAAGGTGTCTTGCCAGTACTCCTATTTACTCAATTATTATATGCAAACTCTGCTTGTGCTAACATCAAATCCAATTACTCAGTTTGTCTCCAGCTAAGCATCTCAACAAATTACCCAAACTTTGGTTTACAACCTTTGTTTGTCCATCAATCTGTGGGTGAAATGTAGAACTATACTTCAACTCAGTGTCCAGCTTCTTCCAAAGATTTTTCCAAAAATAGCCAACAAACTTACTGTCTCGGTCAAAGATGATACTCCTCGGTAATCCATGCAATCTGACAATCTCCATGAAGAAAAGATCTGCTATATGTACTGCATCTGATGTTTTTCTACATGGTATAAAATGAGTCATCTTGGAAAATCTATCCACAACAACAAATATGGAATCATTACCTCTTCTTGTCCTCGGTAAGCCAAGAACAAAATCCATGCTGATATCACTCCAAGCTTTCTCAGGATCATAAATCAGTGTATACAATCCAGTATTCTGACTTACTCCTTTTGCAACTTGACAAACTCCACAACTCTTCACAAATTTTTGAACATCCTTATACAACTGAGGCCAAAAATACCTTTCCTTAAGTAAACTCAATGTCTTATCAATGCCAAAATGTCCAGCCAAACTACTACTATGCTTTTCCTTTATCAAATTGATTCTCATTGATCCTCTCGGTATACATAACTGAATACCTTTGAACAACATATCTTCTTGAATGAAATAGTCTTCAAACCTACTCGGTTGATCTGGAATAAGTACTCTGCACATTCTCCATGGCTAAAAAAAATCAAGGTAAGTTTCATACAAATTTTTCATATCATCAAAACCAAGAACCTCAATTCTCATTCCAATCAACAAAGATCTTCTACTCAATGCATCAGCAACTCGGTTGGATACTCCACTCTTATGCTTTATCACAAATGTGAAATTCTGCAAATACTCTACCCATTTCATATGTCTCTGATTCAACTTAGTCTGACTACCCAAATATGGTAAAGCCTTATGATCAGTATATAACACAAATTCACTCGGCATCAAATAATGTCTCCATTTCTTCAAAGCTTGAACAATAGCATAGAATTCTTGATCATACACAGAATATTTCCTTTTAGCATCATTCAACTTCTCACTAAAGAAAGCAACAAGTTTACCTTCTTGACTCAACACAGCTCCTATTGCACTGTCACTTGCATCACATTCAACTTGGAATACCTTATTGAAATCAGGTAAGGCTAACACAGGTAACTCAGCAACCTTCTGTTTCAAAGTTTCAAAACTCTTAGCAGCTTCATGTGTCCACTTGAATTCTTTCTTATCTCCTCTCATTGTCTTAGACATAGCATTACAAATTGAACTGAAATTTCTGATAAACTTTCGGTAAAAACTTGTTAACCCATGAAATGATCTTACCTCACTGATATTCTCAGGTGTAGGCCAATCAAGTATATAGCTTCAACCTTCTCAAGATCCATCTTCAAGAAATCACAAAACCTAAATACACAAGTTCTTTCATGAAGGAACACTTTTTCAAATTAATCAATAACTTTTCCTCTTTCAACATCTGCAATACCTGTCTGATGTGCAACAAATGATCTTCTCTGGTCTTACTGAATATCAGAATGTCATCCAAGCACACAATCACAAATTTACCCAAGAATTTCTTCAAAACCTCATTCATTAACCTCATAAAAGTACTTAGTGCATTAGTTAAACCAAAAGGCATAACCAACCATTCATACAAACCTTCTGTTGTCTTGAAAGCAGTCTTCCATTCATCACCTTCTCTGATTCTGATCTGATGATATCCACTCTTCAAATCAATCTTTGTAAAATATTTTGCTCCACTCAAACGATCCATTATATCATTCATTCTCGATATAGGGAACCGATACTTAACTGTTATCTTGTTAATAGCTCTTGAATCAATACACATTCGTCATTCTCCATTCTTCTTAGGTGCCAACACAGCTGGTATACCGTATTGCACATGGACTCAAACTTTCTCTGATCAAACCCTTCTGCAACAACTCATGAACTTGTCGGTTGAGTTCCTCATTCTTGGTTGGTGTCAATCGGTGTGGTGCCTTGTTCGGCAAACTAGCTCCAGGAATCAGATCCATACAATGACTAATATCTCTCATCGGTGGTAAACCATCAGGTAGATTATCTGGAATGATCTCCTTGTACTCGGTAAGCAACTTCTCAACTTCTTCAGAAACTTTATCTTCTGTTTTCTCACTCGGTTTGTTAGGAATCAAAGCGTAACAGACATCATTTCTCTTCAAATCCTTAACAAACTGCCTACCTTCCATCAAACAAACTTTCACAGATGTACATACCTCACCAACAGATTCTTCAACCAAAGGTAACAAGATTTGTCTCTTTTCATCAACCCAAATAGCATATTTGTTCAATCTTCCATCATGTATAGCATGTCTATCATATTGCCAAGGTCTTCCCGACAAAATATGACAACAATCCATAGGTATAATATCACACAACACCTTATCATAATACTTTCCAATTTTCAAATTCACAAAACATTGTTCACTTACCATAAGTGTATGATCATCCTTGATCCATGAAATCTGATAGGGCTTCGGGTGCTCCAATCTTTCCAACTGCAACTTTGTGACCATTTCCTCATATGCCAGATCCTCCAAACTCCCACTATCAATAATCACTTTCCAAACTTTGTCTGCAACTCTGCATCTGGTCTTGAACAAACTTTTTCTTACCGGATCTTGCTTATTATTTTCACTCCACAAGATTCTTCTGACCGTCAGGTTTCCTTCCTTCTCAGGTTCATTCAGTGAATCTTCTTGCACCAAAGCATTTCTGCTACTACCGACCTTCTTGCTTGCATGTGTACACTCAAATGATCTATGTCCCTCTTCTCCACAATTGTAACAAGTTCCTTGAAATCCTCTTCTGCTATATTCACCTCGGGAGTAATTACCTCTTCCTCTGAATGAACTTCCACCTTTCCACTCGGTCTTGCCTTTGTCTTGATATGTCTTGTCCTAATCATATCTATTATTCTCACCATAGGATCTACCTCTTCCCCTAGGGAATCTTCCACCTTTTCCTCTTTGTCTTTACTCATATCTTTTATTCAATTTCTCCTCAGCTTTTAGGGCAAACTAATAAGCCTCCTCAATACTCTCCATCTTTACCAAACTGATCTCTTCTTGAATAGAACTCCTTAAGCCATTCAAGTATCTTGCAATTCTTTCCACCTCATCTTCAGCATGTCCAGATCTGATATCTAACCTGTAAAATTCATCAGTGTAATCCTTCACAGAGTTATCTTTATGTTTCAAACTTTGCATTCTCCTAACTAGGTTAATCTGATAATCACAGGGTAGAAACTTGCCCTTCAACTTGTTTATCATCTTATCCCATACCTTGATCTTGTCTTTACCTTTCTTCTTTCAATCCAATTGCAGATGCTCCCACCACAAGGATGCATGACCTTTCAATTTTGGGCTTGCAATCTTCACCTTGTTCTCCTCTGATATGTTCTCATACTCAAAGTATTTCTCCATCTCAGTTATCCAGTCTATCAATTCATTTGAATCCAACTTTCCACTATACTCAGGAGGATTAAACTGAGGTGTGGACTTCAAACTTGTCAATGCTTTCAGGGATCTTTCTTCTCCTTGATCCATTATAGGCGCAAGTGCGGCTTCTTCCTGCACTTCCTCGGCTTCATCATCATCACTAACATCCTTAAGATGTCTTCCTCGGCACTGGGCTGCCTCAACAGCTTCCAACCTAGCAGCAATCTGTCTTAAGCATATCAGCTAAAAGCCTAGATCTGCATTTCGCTTCCCTAAAACCATCTTGAAACCCTCTACAATTGCAAGTCAGATCACAATCTGCTACCCCACAACAAATAATCAACTAGGATTCACAAGAAGGAACCTCTGATCTAACCTTCGCTCTGATACCACCTGACGCACGGAGGGATAGTACTTAGGGCCAAAGGCACTCCCAGGCACCAAACCAGCTTGCAGATACACAACTGGGAAACTCAAACACAGAGAAGAGAGAAGGAATACAGATACTTGTCATTAATTCATCGACCTTCATACATGTCGGGTTTTAAGGCCTTCCCGGTTACAGCCAATACAATCTGAAAATATTACAGAACACTCCTCATACATGCGAGATCCACAAACCCTAGATCCCCAAAACTCCTATCCAAAAACTCCCCTAAACTAGGAACAAAACACTACATTTATACAAGAGGCTACCGAAAAGGTCGGCCCAAAAGATCCTAAAGATCCAGCATAGGAGAGAGCAACGACCCATATTTAGGTCCACACGTTCCCCAATGAGAGATCCCAAATTAATCCCACGACCAAAATTAAATGCAGATGTCGGCCCGAAGATCCAACAAAAGAAAACACACTCGGTGAGACAGGAAATAGGAAACCACCGAGCCACCGAAATCGTTCGGTGAAACCACACCAAGAACACTAACCGAGTTCGGTCGGTGAAACACAACAGAACCTTCAACCGAGAACTCCAGAGAAGATACCGAGCTCAAAAGCAAACATATTTTTGGTTGATACAAGATTGCTTTGGACCCAAGATGCTCCTGCATCAGAAGAGGAACGAATAGGTTTTCCAAGGCAATAGAAGAAACCTTACCGAATTTCAAAGTGAACTCACTTTTATCTCTATCATTTTGCGGGTCTGAACCATAATGGAGTTTTCAAAGATAGATTCATGATCCTACTGAATGAAGGCTTAATGGTAGTATACAGAAGAGAGGTTAAGAAATGCTCACTTCTTGTAAAATTTCGATCTCACTCATACATATGCAGTATTGAACATTAATCATTAACATCAACTCCTTTAATCACAATCTGCACCTGCAAATAATTTCTGGCACTGTTGTAGCTGTTTTACATCTGCTAGAATATTCAGTTTGAGGATAAATGTCCACTTCCATCTCTATTTGTTAAGCTACAGGTTTGCTCTCTTAATAGTTAAAGAATGAATGTTAACAGTATAATCAGCTTGCCCAGCCAAGGTCTTTAATCCCTCCTACACAAAGCTGTATCAATGTGATGTCCCCATCTAATCTAGCAAACAATTAGATTGTATATCCTTGAGGGTAGAGACAATTTGCATTATGGAGGATATAAATTTGAAAGCCGAAAATCGTCATATTTATAAGACTTCACGATTTCCCCATCCAACGTCTTCAACTAAAGCATAGATAATAAGATGGAATGTTTGTCATAATGATGCCAAGTGATCAAATATGCCCAATCTCTACTCATCCATTCACATGATCAAGGTTTGAACTTTGAAGATCTCGAGCAAATAATCTTGCTTGTCAAACAGCAGATGATATTCGACAATAAGGTTATTCCATTTACCCAAGGGAGCATGATATAGACCCAACTATTGTGCTAGCAAATGTCTTTATTGACCAAGCATGATGATCTTGTTAGTCACCAATCATATCACTATTAAGCCATTCCGTATATAGATGTTACAATAAGAACCATTGACTACATCATGATCAACTTAGTAAACAGCAACTCCATTCCACATATCAATCATGAAGATCCTTTCAACAATATTTCCAAGGCAACTATGGTATCGACAGTATAGCCTCCAAGGAAGTATGATGCAGATTTGAAATATTACTTTGATCAAGCAATGCAATCAGCAAAACATAATATTGATGTCCTCATCTCTAATAATGCAGAAGTAACAAGCCTCTATAAAACGATATGTAATATTCATGTTTAACAACCAAGCAAATACCATTATTGCATTTGCCACCAAAAGGAGGATTATAATCAGCTACTAACTAATCACTGATTAGTTATCCATGGGGGTGCAATGAAAAGTTTTACATTAAGGCTGCCATGAAGAGTCGCCACTCTTCCATTCCTATCATATGATATTAAAGTGGCAATGATAATCAATCCAAATAATTATCGAACATTTTCTTGTTTCTATTTCATATCCATTTAAGGATCACTCAAGTTGAGCAGCAGACATTTTAGGCTTGGACGCATAAATACAAGTGTTATAAATCAGAAATAGTGCCATATAAAATCACTATTATAATCAGGCATATCAGGCAAGCAATCATACCAGATCGGAAGATCTTAACAGACCGAAAGAAAGTTCATTTTTGCATATTTATAAAGCCATATCAGACGGCAAATAGTAGAGATCGACCATTTTCAGCATATTGCCGTGTCTTAAGAAGTATATCAGATAAGCAATTGGACCGATCAAAAGGGATCATTTGCATGATTATACAGTGATATCAGGAACAACAATATCCTTATATTATTCAAGGAAAACATCATAATTTAGATAAGGATTAGAATATCGCATATTATTGAGTATAGGATTCATATAGAAAGGATTAATCATAATCTTGTACATCGAGTTATATTTCATTCAATACATATCAACATATCCAGATTTATTCTATATATTACTAATTCATTGCAATCACATTCAATATACATATCAGTTCCACAAGTAAGACCTACACAATTTATTAAGCATAAGAATCATTATCATTATACAAGTTTGATCATCAGTCTAATTCTGCATTTGCAAAGGTTGTAATAGAAAGAAGTCCCATGCAATTAAGAAAGTAGTCCCAAAACCTAAGAGATTATATAAGGGGATATTACAATCAAAACCTATTCCAGCACCTGGCACAATTATAGAGGTCACAGAAGTCTTTCAGACTAATCAGTTGGCTTACCAATGACCCACACTTTATAAAATTAGCCAAAAAAATCCAGCAATGATCCAAGACTTAATTATGATCTAAACTAATCTCTCTTAATCTGCCCAGTGCTAAATGCACAGGTCTTTAGTGCTATTTGTGCCTGGAGCAAACACAGTCATCTACATAGCCATCAATCTGTGTATATAAGGCCCAAATCTTTCCCGATAGCTTCCAACTATGCAGCACAATGATTTCACCCAGCTAGACATAAAATATAATTCCAAGTGCCACAATATGCTTAAAAAATCTCAGGCCAAGGAATGTCTTTTTACACACGTGCAATAGAAGAATCTCATTCATGCCATATTATTGCAGAGATTTGCATTTGCTGTTCTCGGAGTCACATCAATCACGAATGTTCACGCCATAGAATATTAATTACATCCACGCCATAAAATACTAGCCACTCAACCGGCTGGTATAATGTCCACTTGCCTAAATAATTCATTATCTCCATGCCAAACTATAACCTCTCAATCGGGAAAACATTAATAGCTTCCACTCAATTCCAAAAGATAATTGGAGAGAATCCTGCCCAAGAGGCATATTTGTGCGATAAGAGTTTACATTAAGGTACAAATACCAATAACGATATACCAGTGCTGAAATACTATGGGTGATAAGGATATAAAAAGCAATAAGAATGGTCTTCGAATAAATTAATGATGCTCAATTTTCTAATATTATCCATATATGCTTAATAAAAGTGACGCAGTCAAGGATGAAGAAACCTCAAGGAGAGTGGTCCAACCTTGTAGCCAATATAACACAATGGAAGAAAACAAGACAAATAGCAATAAAATGAGAGATTAAGCCTTTTATTATCATCGGAAATCATTTACAACATTTCTACAACATGTTGTTTCACATGTCAGTCATACATGCCAAGCACACAAGCCTAATTACACTCAAAACCCTCACAATCCTAGCCAAGCTAAGCCAAACAATCTTATGAGATCACCCTGTCCCTTAGGAACAAGTACATAAGCTTATAAAGTCATCACAACATCTAGTCGGCCTAGATAAGATTACATTCCCCAAGAATTGAGTAAATACATTACAACCAAATAGGTCAGGACCCAAATCTTAAGAACAACCTCCAAGAAAGAATTTAAGAGATGCGATCACACTAAAAGGTCGGCCTCAAACATAACAATGAGCTAGCATGACAGCGTACGGAAAATCCCACCGAAAGATTGGGAAATGATCGGAAAACACAACCAACCGGAAAAATGACAGGGTAGACACGCGAACAATCTACCATAAATTATGCACGATGAAACCAAATGATGTGCGATCATAGGATAATCTCCACGAGGAAGTCAAGAACACACTGTCACGATCGCAACACGAAATACCAAGCACAAATCGGCCACTGACCAAAACACCAGGCTGATCAAACAAGAAAACACAATATTTTTGTTTGATGCAAGAATGCCAAGATCCTAAGATGCTCCTGCATCAAACACCCCAGGTAAAATAAAATGTTCTCATAAGAGCAACTTATGAACATTTGACAAGTCGTGGAACATAAATCCCATGCTTTTTTCTGAACCAAACAGCCTCTTTATCTGCAACTCTCTGCCTCTGTACCTCTGCACTCTCCTCTGTTAGATCCATCAACTTACTCCTCTCTGTACTCACTCTATCATATCTTCTATCAACACCAGAGCTCAAATTACTACCTCTTCCCTTTTGCATAACTGATCTACCTTTGTTGCAAACCCTCATATGTTCAACAACCAAGGTCCCTTGTTGCTCGACTTCACCCTTCTTACAATCAGATACCAACTTGCCTTTATCAGATTTACCTTCAAGATCCTTCTTCTGATCCAAACTAACCTCTGTAATCTGCTTCTCTGAACAATAACTCTTCACCATACTCAGATTCCTTGCACTTCTCCCTTCTACTTCCTTCAAAGGAACAAGAGTAAACTTCTGCCCATCTTTCTCTATTGTGACCAAGTTTCTTCTGCAATCATGAATAGCTCCCATATCAAATTGCCAAGGTCTTCCCAAGAGGCATGACAAGCACTCATAGACACCACATCACATAACGCTTCATCTTTGTAAGGTCCAATGCTAAAGTTAACCAAACATTGCTCTTTCACCTCCACCGTGTGATCATCTGGAAACCAACCTATCCCATAAGGACAAGGATGTTTAAGCCTCTTCAATCCAAGCTTTAGCACCATCTCTTCTGATACCAAGTTGTCAGTACTACCACTGTCCATAACAACCTTACAACACTTACCTCCTGATTTGCAAACAATCCTAAACAAATTCCTCCTTTGTGAAGGTTCAACTTCTTTTTTACTCAACATAACTCTCCTAAGCATAAGAGACTCTCCTATCTCAGGCTCAACTTCATTTTCCACAACTTCACCAGCAGTTTGTTCCTCATGTGCCATAAGATTTTGTTTACTCATGTTCTTACTAGATCCTTCAGAACATTGAAAAGCCCTGTCATATGCTACAACATTTGAAACAAGTACCTTTGAACTCCTTGCTACCAATCCATCTTCTAGGTATTCTCTGATCAGATTCAGCTTCAATGGGTTGCTTATCTTTGTCATTGTTGCTAACTTGCTTCTTTCTTCCTCGAGGGTTACTTTATCTTCTCTTCAACTCATCTTTTGCCCTTAATGCATACCGATAAGCATCCTCAATAGTAGAAATCCCCAACATACTCAACTCATCCACACTCATGTCTTTTTGCCTCAAAATCTGTAACTTCTTGAACAACTCTAATTCATAATCCTCGAGAATGAATTTAGGTTTTAATCTACCAACCATCACCTTCCATCTAGTGACTTTTGTCTCACCATGTTCTTCTCTACCTTTCTGTAATTCCTTCCACCATAAGGCAGCATGACCCTTCAACTTAGTCTGTGCTAACCTAACCCTCTGTGGATCTCTGATATCTTCAAGCTCAAAGTAGTCTTCTAGTTCTTCAATCCAGTCTATCAAATCCTTAGAATGCAATGAACCGCTAAAAGTAGAAACATCCATCTTATGACTTTTGCTTACTTGTGCCATAGCTCTCATCAATCGCTCCTCATCTGCAGGGATCTCAGTGTCTACTGTCTCAAGATCTTCAGCAACTTCCTCAAATTCTTCTTCAGTCTCAGGATTCCTTCTCAGTCCAGTCAACACATTTCTGATCTCATTCCTCATCTCAACCCTAAAGTCTTCCATCATTTGCTCTAGCCTTCTAGGGTTCGTTGTTCTAGGCGGAATCTTCCAATCTTCAGGTGCAACTGTTTCTCCAATCGGCGATCTATTACAAGATGCTTCTCCAACCAGTGATCTATAAACACACAAGCAACCGTCCTCCAATCGGTATGCCTTCAACACTTAACAACCAACAGAAATCCTTCTTAGCCACCTTGCACAAGTCCTTTGTGATTACAAGTCAGATCTTCACTCTGCCACCTCACGATCAACAGGTCTAGGGATCCACAAGTCGGGAACTCAGATCTACCAACACAAGAATATCAAACTCATTCAACCATAATATTGTTCAACCTTATGCTCAACCATGCTTCAACTCTGATACCACCTAATGCAGTCAAGGATGGAGAAACCTCAAGGAGATCGGTCCAACCTTGCAGCCAATATAACACAATGGAAGAAAACAAGACAAATAGCAATAAAATGAGAGATTCAACCTTTTATTATCATCAGAAATCATTTACAACAGATCTGCAACATGTTGTTTCACACGCCAATCATACATGCCAAGCACACAGGCCTGATAACACTCAAAACCCTCACAATCCTAGCCAAGCTAAGCCAAATAATCTTATGAGATCACCCTGTCCCTTAGGAACAAGTCCATAAGCTTATAAAGTCATCGCAACATCTAGTCGGCCTAGAAAAGATTACATTCCCCAAGAATTGAGTAAATACATTACAACCAAATAGGTCAGGACCCAAATCCTAAGAACAACCTCCAAGAAAGAATTTAAGAGATGTGATCACACTAAAAGGTCGGCCTCAAACATAACAATAAGTTGGCATGACCTCATACAGAAAATCCCACCGGAAGATCGGGAAATGATCAAAAAACACAACAACCAACAGGAAAAATGAAGAACAGGGAAGACACCCGAAAGTGAAACTTTTGCTCAGTGAATGTCTTCATGAAGATGTCTTCAATCTGGTGAGACGTGGCACAATAGTGCAAATCTATGATGCCATCATGTATCAAATCTCGGATGTAGTGCATGTGGATCTCGATGTGTTTTGTTCGTTGTCGTTGTACTGGGTCTCTACAAATTGCTAGTGTACTCTGATTGTCACACCAAATGAGAGTTGGACTATGAAAAAGGATACCTAGCTCAGTGAGGAAGTTTTGCAACCAAATAGCCTGAATGATAATATTGACTGCACCTCTATATTCAGCCTTTGTAGAGGATAAAGCAATGGAAGATTGCTTCTTACTTGACCAACAAATTGGACCAGATCCCACACTGTGTACATATCCTAAAGTGGATATGCGATCAATGCTATCACCAGCCCAATCATAATCAATATTGCCAATGAGATCCAATGTACATCTAGCTGAATAATGAATCCCATAGCTGATGGTTCCTTGAACATAGCGAAGTATACGCTTGGCAGCTTTCCAATGTAGCTCATGAGGCTCCTGCATGTATCTGGAAACAACACCCACTGCATATGATAGATCTGGACGAGAGTGAGTGAGATAAAGAAGACTCCTCACAAGCTGACGGTAGAATGTGCAATCAACCAATGGTGTATCCTTGCCATCCTCAAGCTTGACCCCCGATAGGAAAGGTGTGGTGGCTAGCTTACAATCAGTCATTTGAAAGCGAGCCAAGAGATCCCTTGCATACTTGGATTGAGAAACTTGGACACCTAATTCAATCTGGTTGATTTCAAGGCCAAGAAAAAATTTGAGGAGACCCATATCTGTCATGGCAAATTGATTATGCAAAGATAGTTGTGGTTGAATCACCTATTATTAGTAGATCATCTACATAAAGTACTATGAGCAACAAAGAACCCATTTCGTGAGCTATCCAAAGCTAAGTTACCAATTCGTTGGCTTGGAGGCTGGATGTGGGGGCGAATGCGTTCGGAGGCACAAGAAGCGCATCCATGGCCCCCGGATGATCTCTGGATGCGTTCTGCGCACAGGAAGTGCATCCAGGGCCCTTGGATGCTCTCTAGATGCGTTACAACGCATCAGAGAGCATCCAGGGGCCATGGATGCATTTCCTGTGCGCATCCACGGGGCATCCGAGAGCCTCGGTCAGCCTAACTCTCATCGGATCAACTCCACTATAATAATTGGCCACCCTCCCTCCATCGCAACAATTAATGGAAAGGGAGTATAAGAGGATTAGGACTACTGAGTTCAAAATGCTCACTGCATCCATGATTGCACGGGACCCTACTTGAAATTATAGCCTACTATCCGTTGTTTCTATAGACTCTGATTATTATTAGAAAAAACCTAAGCAAACAACATTAGCGCTTGTTCTCAGTTATGCATGACCAACGTATATCTTTGGTGCAACCTTTTCTCGTTTATAAATAGAGCCTTATGATTCTGATGAGTAAACCTTGATTGATGAACATTGAATCATGAACTACATTTTGATTTCATATATGATATGGCTTATTTGAATATTTGTGAACTATTGGCATTTAATATTTATCTTGAACCTTGATCAATGATGAAGTATCATACTATGTTTATTATCAAATGATTTAATTTTGTATATTTCTTACATTTCTTTGCATTTGCATATATATATAAACGCATCCAAAAACCCCAAAAAAAAAATTGTGCATATGCGCACCCGCATCTGCATTTGCACCCGAATCGACAACTTAGATCCAAAGCAGCAGTCTCTGCATCATTCTCCAAAATACTATGCCACCGTGTATGTTTTGGTTTAAGAAGGGTGCTTGATGTATTCTCCTCTGCTTCTTGTTCATAAACTTCATCCAGCTGTCTGATTGAATGCACCAACCATCTAATACAGCAAGCTAGAGCAGGAGCCAAGAGCAAAAATAACAGAGTCCCTTTAACCTGAAATTAAATCATTAATCTTTTGCAAGACAATTTGGCAATTATAATAGTATCCAAAACTGATGCGGACAATAGTAAATGTCATGCAAAGCTATGATTCTAGATTCTAGAAGGCGCAAAGAAGTAAGGACTTGTTACAAGTGGGTATAGAAAATTTCAGCAATGAGTTTGTAATTAACATGTTTGGAAAACTACATTCAACCTTGACTTAAGCAAAGAAGAGAAATTCAATCCAAAGCCTTTGCTACCCACTAAGGTTCATTGTACGGATGACCCCGTGGGGTCGCTAGGGCATCTAATGGTTCACCAAAGTTTCACTCTAGACATGGTTTAGCCCATCCAAATGGCAACAAATTGAAAAATATGAGACCAAGTTCTAGTCTCAAGTGAGTTCTAAAGATAGACAATGCCCAAATAGGGCATCTAAGTGTTGTGTTTCCCCTTGCTGTAAGTTTTAAGAAGCTTCTAACAGAAATAAAAGTCATCGGATTTCAAACCTAGTTGTTGGTGAAGGCCCTTCGAAGTCGTGGAGGATCGTTGTGATGCAAGCTTGCAATTGTGCCTCTGGGGACAACTTTGCATCCTACTGGATTGCCCAGCTTTGTCATCTTTGATGGATTAATCATATGAAACTAGGATTGTAGAGGCTTAATTGGATTTGGGCATCCTTCTTTGTTTGGACAATGTGTCTCTCTTCTGTCTAGAAACTTTTTGATGGCGTTCGTCCATTCTCCACTATTTTCTTGGCCATCTTGACCTCAACAAACGAGTTGTATGTGCCATCAATAACCATGTCTAAGTGGAGTGTGACATGATGATCATGGATGACACCAATCACATTTTTTGCAAGAAAAGTTTCATGGAGTTTAGCATTAGATTCAATCTGGTCCATGTTCTCATATTTTGTTCCCTTGACCATCAGAATTCCACTTAGTCCAAGATGTATCACATATTACATTTCACTTTGCTGTCATAATCTTGTCTTCTTACTTCTAGATGACAAAGGCTTCGTACGAATTACTGATGAGAATCAACTTGTCAATAGGGTTATCTGGAGAAAGATTCCACATTTACAAACCATGATTCAGATAAGACAATCAGTCTGAAATTCCCAATCCACAATATAATCATAATCTGCAACACATGCTGACATGTGGACTACCAATGTCACCTTTAGTCTTGCTTCTATGTTCTACAGATAATGAAATTGCATAAGAAAATCGATTGCAGTGCAAACAAAATCAAAATATTTTTCTCCAACAATCTCTTGCTTACCAAGAACCACAGAAATTAATCAGTGAGTACCAACTTCCAAGAAACAACCTTTATACATTTAGTTTTTTTCTCTGTAAGACTCCTATATAAAAGAAAATTGCAATGAACAAACTGATGCCCTAAACAAAATTAAATCCTAAAAATTCTCCATACACTTAACATTTTGAGATATGTATATCATATGTGGCTGAGAAAAAGAAAACTGGTGGATAAGACAAGACTAGATATTGATCCCTCTTGAAAACATTCATCATTTGTTTTTGAAAGGCATGTAAATTGTAGATTGATTCCCTTTGAGCCTTCACCTAAAATGCCTTCTAATCAAATGAAGCTCCAAAAACCCAGACTGTCCTAACACAAGTAAGACTCCTATATAAAAAAAACTACAATCAACAGACTAATTATGCCCTAGACAAGATGGAATCCTGAAAATTTTGGGTTCACTTCAAATTTTGGGAGGTGCATATCACATGTGACTGAGAAAAAGCAAAGAACTGGTCAATAATACAAGAGTCACAAGACTCAATATTGATCCCTTTTGAAAACCTTCACAATTTTTTTAAGTGAGAAAAATAAACAGTGAAACTCGGGGACTCACGCCCCCACCAAAACCTCGAAGTACCTGTCCCCGGGACGTCCCCGCACCGGGTTCTTGGAGTACCCGGGTACCCCTACCTCCGCCATTCTACAACCGCAGGGATGGATACTTGAATTTCCATTTGAATTTTCATTTTTTAATGTTACTATTAGGTATGTAATATGTTACTATGTTGAATGTTCAATGGTTATGGTTTGTGTTGCAATTTTGCTATGTTCAACTATTTCAATTTGGTATGTAATATGTATAGTATGCACCCCTCCCCCCCCCCCACNCCCTGCCGTCCCAAAATTGAGGCCTTTTGTCCCCCCGTCCCAGAAACTCGTCCCAACGTCCCCCCGCACCAATGTTACACTGAAAATAAATGATAGATAAAAATATCTAGATATTGGTCCCCTTTGAAACTTCACCAACTGTTTTCACTCCAACCAATTCAAAAAGTTGGAAAGGAAAAACAAACGGAATATCATAGTCGGGCAAGATGACGGGATGTTTCACTTTTGTGCATTGCCTAGAATATGCATGATAATGAATTCCCTATGCTTTCAAGTCCATCTAACTAATAAAAATGGATTGTTTTTATGGAAACTAAATTGTAGAGATTTTTTTAAGAGACTCTTCCTGAACCTTAATCAGAAACACAAAACCATAGGGCATAGTGCAACTTAATCTTAGCAATATTGCTTTGTAGAATGTAGTGCAAACATCCAAATAAAAAATATAGACAAGAAAACCTACCTCCATGCCTGAGATTCGACATTTTGTATGACACCAAGAAATATCACTAGCATATCTTTCAAATATGCAGAGTCTAAATGAACAACTAGCATTGTATGCACAAGGTTACAATTACACAAAATTCCAACAAAAATAAAGGAAGATTATAATGGAGATAGAAGACAAACAGTGAAATTATTCTAAAAAAATAAACTTATAGTCAACATGAATTATTCAGCATGCAAAAAACACCCAAGTAGATTCTCTCTTTAACAATTTGCATTCCCTGACACAAAAACCAGCCTTATACCTCCAAATTGTCAGTCCATTCATTATAAGATTTTATTTAAGCAACTAATTGTGGTGACTCTTGGAATTCTCTAGAGAATTGAGACACAAGATCAGCTTCGTCGTGGGTAGGATAAAGCATGCAATTGTCACTTCAAGGAGTTGAATTTGTGGTCAAGAAGATGTCGCTTCAGATTTTGATCAAAGTTAATTTTGTGTTTGCATGTAACACTTCTTCAATAAAAGATTGATTGCATGGAATGATTGACAATTGGACTAGTTACCCACCAAAAAATCTTTACAACTATTACTACTGACTATGTAACAGTGGAAATAGTATGAAGGTCTTTGTGGACCAAAATGGCATGGTGCAAAGGTTTTTATCAACCAAAATTTTGTATGGGTATCTGTAATACAATCCAAACAAGTCTGCCAACTTGTGCAGTAATAGAAAAATTGCAATTGTTGCATAGAGACTTGTGTGATAGTGTTCAAGATGCATAGGGAAAGTGACATTCACCAAGGCTTACAAACTCTAAAGCCATAGATAATTAATAAACTTGCAAGCAAAGAATAAATTATATAGAATGGGATAATGAACAAATTGCCAAAGATGCAATTGAGATTTGCAGAGTACTAGATTTGTGTGGAGCAACCAACTATCCAAATCCACAATCAAAAAAACAAAAGTTTAATGAAGAGAGCTTTTTCACATAAATCAAGGAAATAATTTTTGGGGGTGATACAAGGTTGCATGAGCTCCAGGATGCTTTTGCTGAATTGTTTTATGTTGCTAGCTTTTATGTTAAGATTTTATCTTGCATATTGCAACCTTATGTAGGATATTTACACAGGCTTTTTGTATCCTGTATGGTATGTTTTTCTTGGCTGCGTAGGGACTGGGGTCCCAAAATATAAATTGAAAAAAAAAAAACTGAAAAGGTGGAAAATAAGAATAATAAATTACCCTGAGTTTTGATGGAGTATTTCTCTTTCCAGTAGCATCCCCTTGGATAATTTTTCGGCCCTCCATAGAACCACTGGAATCTGAAGAAGGAAATAACAGCGTCGCCATTCTCGCGGTTGCAACCTCCCCCATTTCACAATATATCTTGGTGACTGAATTATGGATTTGTAGTCTTATTCTTGGCCAACATATTCTGCTTCAAATCAATGAATTAGGGTTTTTGGATAACAATTTTCTAAAAGAAAAATAGGGCATTAACCTAAGTGTTTTTAACAGTAAGAGTAGCTAGGGCATTTCGTTTAATAGATCTCTGCCTGGTATGGTTCGTAACTGTTATTTGACATAGCATACCTGGAGGGGATCGAACCTGCGACTGCAGACTTGTGTATAGACAAATTACATTCCCACCAACAAGGAAACAAATCCGTTGTATTTGGTGAAAATAGAGGAGCCGGAAAATTCGAAGGTAAAATTTTGAATTAGAATCTCTTGAAAGGAAATCTCTCTTTCACTCTAAAAACTTGCAGAGATTCCCTGTCTCGCTTTCCACCATGCAGATGGCTTCAACTCCTTGAAAACTGGGTTCACATCCAACTTTTAGGGCCTGTTTGGTAGCAGGAATTGGACCGGAATTGGCATTATCTAATTCTGGATAATGCCAAATTCCATGTTTGGGTCCTTGGAAAAAAATAGAATTGGAATTCCGGAATTCTCATTTTGCCCCCAAAATGGGAATATCATCTTCCACTTAAATAGGTGGAATTGGAATTTCGAATTCCAATTCCAATTTTTACAAAAGCAAATTTAATATTTCGTGGGACCCGTGACTATAAAGATGTATATTATATTGCTATAAGGATGTATATATATACATGT
>MU224672.1:0-16123 GCA_018584345.1 Thuja plicata
AAATGAAGAAATGATAAGTGTGTTTTTGCCACTAATATCAAAGGGGGAGATTGTTAATCTCTAAGTTTTGTTGATGATTAGTGACCAACACTTAGTCATTTACTTAGGCAGTTTTAGTTGGCTATCATTGTGGCCAAGCTAAAACTATCCAAGGCCAAGCAACATTGCCGAGCAGTATTCAGTTTTTCGAGTTACATCATGTCAAGCTGAGTAGGATACTTAGTGCCAAGTGACAAAGATGTTAAGTGCCGAGCAGAATAGTTTTTGTATACATGTCTAGATTGTTTCAAACTTTGAGGATAAGTGTTCAAGCCGATTTGTATAAGATTTTTGGGCCAACTTATGTACACATTTAATATTTTCCTATGGAGTTAATTATGCATTTAAATGTTTTATCCTATGCATGACCTATTGTAATTATTAATTGTAATATCTTGGAGGCATGAGTATTAGATCTTGATCATTGATCTAGATCTCGCTACCATACTTGAATAGATATATAAGATTGCTTCTTAACCCTATTTTGTACGTGGAGAGAAGTGTTGACTGCATTTTCAAGTGAAATGCATAGAGGGTTATTTTATTAAGAAGCAAAGATCAAGCAGAGTTACAGAATAGTGAACAACAGAGTAAAGACATATCAGATTGTGAGATCACAGAAGGTACTGGAAAGAGGAGATCTCTCATTAGCATTTGAGTGCATAACAAAGGATCATTACTTGAAACATTCTAATCATTGTATTAGGTGAAATCTCTTAACAGAGTGGTTCTAGCAGACCTTTCTAAATCTCATAACAGAGTGCTTACTTTATTGTAAGTTGAAATCCTTTCACAGGGTAGATTGTAATGATCTTTATCTCTTAACCAGGCAGACCTTTAACCAGGTAGATTACATTTTGTAATCAACTTTTGTAGCCCTAACAGGCACACTTTATTTCTGTAGTAGTGAAGAATTTTGTGGGTGTCATCCCCACACTAGTTTTACCTATTTGGGTTTCTGGGTTACCAAGTTCTTGTGTTATGAGTTATTTATTTCATTGTCTATGCTATTTGATGTTACATCAGATTCATATATGTATGAATCTGGATCAGTTTGTTTTAGGTGTTTAAATTTGAAGATCTGATTCACCCCCCCCTCTCAGTATCTTGATTTCCCATTATTGTATTTCCAATAGATGCTAGAGGGGGATTGTTGGTAGTGTGCCAGTGTCCCTCACGGGATTCGTGACATGGTTTAACAAGCTCCTGTGGATTCTATAAGTCTAGTGGTTGTATCAAGAATTGACAGGTCAATCTTTTGGTGCAAAGGAAACCCTATCTTGTAACAGAAACAAATTAGTTTCACATCCTAATTAAAATTTGAAAATATACACTAATCCTTTACCATCTCATTCAACCAATACCATTGAACAACCTTGTCCTCCCAGGCACATTTATTATGATGAGAAAATTGACAAAGCTACTCATATTGTCAACCAAATTAAACATATCCAACCAAAACCTCAACCTCCACCTTAATCTTGCATTACCTTTGATCCTGTTGAAACAATTAAGGCACCTGATGGTCCTCTATACATTGTCTCTAGGGTTGATGGTATTCATTCCTTTGGTACCCTTATTGATCCCAATTTCATGGTAAATGTGATAAATGAAGAGCATATTTTTAGTAAATGATTGCATAAATATTTCTATTATAAATTTGATATCTTGATTCAAACTTTCAATAGTTTCCTTTATCCTTCCCATGGTTCCATTTATTTTCCTATGGAAGTTGGTAGTAAAATTTTGGACATCACTTTCACTGTTATTTGTACTTTTGATCAATTTCAAGTTAAAAATGGTCATCCTTGGCTTACCTCCATGAATGCCATGGATTCTCCTATTCATAAATATTTTAAATTTCCTCATAACGGAGAGATTATGACTGTTAACCATAGTTTTTATCAGCCGTATGTGCCTTGAGACTCCATTGACCTTGATTTATTTTGGCCTTGCATTCCTCAACCAACTAAAGTTCATCCTGATTATCATTTTTGATCATACCAAGTATTTAAGATTCAAAAGATTTGTGAACTTAACAAACCTAAGGATGATCCTAGTCGTGGACTTCTTCCTACACCACCTATTCCTCCTTATACTTTTCTTCCACCTGTTTCTTTTCTGCATCCTATTCCTACCATCTCTCAACCTAGTGTGTTTCCTTCAGTTCTTCCTCTTAAAAAAGAAAATTACCCAATGTTTATTTATCCTATCCCAACCCAAATATATAGAAAAAAAAAACTTAACCGTCATTCTCGTGATCATCATCACAAACGTCATGCTAGAGCCCATGAATGCACTTCCCAAAAAATTTCTTCACCTCATGCCCCTCCTCATACTTTACTTTCCTTTTACCAACCCATGCTTGAGCTTATAGAGGAAATGAATTTAAAGAAAGTTAAAATGAACAAACATGACAATTATATTCATATCTTGGATTATATTACAATTAATTTTGATGAAGAAGATACTCTTGATGATGATGTTCATGATACTAACAATGATATGCATGCTAGTGATTCTGATGATATGTATGAGACTATTGAACTTGATAATGATTTACTAGCTATGCTTTCACAAAAACTATCTCACTCCTAATGACGAATACAGTAACCTCTCTTCACAACAGGGTCCTTGTTTTGCTATTGTTCCATCTTTTGTGCTTGATGTTGCTCCTCTTGCGAGTTTCCCCCATTCCCTAAACAATATAGACTGAGATGGGGGGGGGGGGGAAGATACACTTGACTACATCCTCTAGCACGGTGGATTCCTTTCTTTTATTTTATTTTCTTTTCTTTTCTTTTCTCCTTGTTTGTCATGATGTGTTTCCCCCATGATGTGTTTATTTTATGGCTTGTTTAGATTTCTTTAAATGACCCTTTTTACTCCATTGGCACAAGGTGATAAAGCAATCACAATGTTGTATTCATTGTTCTATTTGTATCTTACTTTTTCTATGTGTTGTTACATGTTATGTTTTACACATCCCATTATTCATAAATGTGCCTTTGTGTTGTCTGTTTGGGATGATGCAAAGCGGTAGAACCTATTCTTTTTGGTCTCTATGATGTCATCCAAAAAGACTCTTGTTTGTAACTCTTACATGCCTTTCTTCCATTGTGTTTTAGTACTACTTCCTTTGGGGGATGATGACAATTCATTTTGACATAGTTATGATATACATAAGTTATCATATGATCTAGTGACCCCAGAGTTGGTGGATCCCTTTCGTGCTCTCTTTTGTCATGTGCTCATTTCCCTTATTTTTGGATTTGATGAGGACTTAGGTCACTTAGGGATTGATGTTTCCTTGTTTCCTTAACTTTGGTGAGATCATCTTATGCATTTGATATACTTTACCATGAGCGTTAGCTTGTCTCATACTCTCGCTAAAGTGGGGGATAAATGTATAGGTCTAGAAAGTTAGCACCCATTAATTTGGAATCTTTAGGACCTATTGGGCCCCATTTTAGTGATCTCCTTGATTTTGAATGCATTTATGCTTGATTTTACCACTTTTCTCTCTATTTTTCCTCGAGCCTCTTAATACTTCCCAAACCACACAAACTATTCTACGAAGTTTACCCTTCCGGGTATAGGTTGAACCTGGTTTGACCTATACTAGGTATAATTTGAACCACTTTTTACCTATACCTCAGGGGTTTATATTTGGTGGGTTTTAGGCTTGATGTAAAGTATTTTCATTTTCCCTCCTGGCACAATCGACCTCCGCAAATTTGGACTCTAAAAGCTCTATAAAAGGAGGCCTCTTCCCTTCATTTTTCCATCTATGACATGTATATCTCTTATATCCACACCCATACAAGAAATAAATTCCAATGTGCATTCAAGATATTTTTTAATATTTGAAGGCTATCTTCCATCCATTCTTCATTCCTCTCCTTCTGCATTCAAGCATTTCAAGCATACATACATCTGTGATCTATGATTTGGAAAGTGTAGATCTATTGCATTGGTGAAGACATCCTACATTCTACAATTCAACATTCAATCAAGAAAGTATACATCTTTGTGGATATAGTGGATCCATATCGATCTACAAGGGTTTGACGAGCAAGGTGAATACTTACATTTGTATTTTTTTACATGATTTACTTAGTTCACTTCAAGGTTAAATCCTATATAGGAGATTGACTAATGCAAGCCCCTTCCCCCCAACAATTTCCCCTTCTCTTTTGTGCAGGTGCAAATTCACAGTTCCGGACTCAGATTTACAGATCTAGAAATACAGTATTAGTCATAGTCCCAAGATCTTAAGATTTTGACCTCCAAGGTATATGTCAAACCATCTTCAACCTATACCTAGGTATAGGTCAAACCAGGTTCAACTTGTTCCTACAACACTTAGATTTTCATAGTAGAGAGTTCTATCCTGTAGCTTTTTGAATCCCAGTCTATTTCGAGTTTCAACATAGTCTAACAGGGTTTTCATAGATTTGAAGTTGCATCCTCTACTAATATTCAAGGTGAGTTCTTCATCATCTCTATTCCTTTCTAACACTTACTTTGGTACACTAGATCTGATATCTTGTTGTTTATCATTGCATGAGTGTTTATTTTACTTTACTTGCATATATTTCATTTCTATCATATCATCTTTACATAAATGAAAAGAGGTCCTAAAATCACACATTCCTTCCAAGACTAGATCATGCAATAACATCCCTTCATTTACTTGGGTTGTGCTAATAAGATCACATTTTAGGGTCCCTTTTCAATGTACATGCATGACTTGGTGGTTTACCATTGATCACCATTTCACCATATATAGGTGGTAATGAAAGATGTTGGGCATTACATAAATTTATTTTCTTATTATAAATCTTCGTTCATATTGTTCAATTTTTCCAATTATATGTTGGTAGTTTTGGGACCAAAAACAATACGACTCAAAGAAATTCATGACACTTTTCTCCCAAATATTTTACACTTCTTGATGGATTCCTGTATGGAAATTCCTTTTAAGATTTCAATTTTATTTAAATTTTATGTGGAATTTTTTGGCTCTTTGTAAGTACCTGCATTCCTCTATTTTCCGTGTAAGCTACTTTTTCTTTCTACGTAGGACAATTGATATTAAAGTCTCCCAAGTTTTTTTTTTGGTGTAGAACCTCTTATTCATATGTAGAAAGTGGTGAATAAAAAAATTTCAATTGGGTTGAAAAGCTCCTTGATTTCATGACTAGGTTGTTTTATGTATACCCAGTAATAATAGTCATCCTTGACACTACATTTTCATTGAGGCATTTTGTCAAACCGTTTGTGTGCCTTATTTATGCTTCCCCTCTCCATTATTTTAGTTTGGTGAATTTCTATGTTCCATTCCAAAGTTCCCATCTTGACACACGCTGGAGGATGTTGGAAAAGGTTGAGGAATCCACTTTTGTATCCGCCTTTTTCTTTTTCTTGACAAACTCCAACATTTTTTTACAAACCCATTCTGTGCATATCCAACAGTGACTGCAAGCCTGAAACAAACGTTTATCTTTGGGTGTCTCTTCATTTTTTTTAACCTCAATAAAAATTCCATTTTATTCTTACCCTCTGATTATTGCATCCTATGAGACCAGTTTTTTAATTTTGCATTCTATCAAACAACTCACGCGCCTTCTCCTTTCTTCCACATTTTGTATGCATAACTGTAAAAGTATTCATCACAATACCATGTAACTGAAATCCACATCTTATGGATTTTCCATGGATCTAAAAGCCATACCAGGTTGGCGAATACAGGGTGGAGAAAGTGAAGTGACCGAGTGTTACAATTGTTTGTAGCATTTGTTAAAATAGTGGAAACGATTGATGAGTTTTTTTTGTGAAGAACTGTGGATGGCAGATGTAAAACCCTTGTCTTTTATGTGAAAGTGGAATTTCTTATATTATGTGAGAGCTCTATTTTCAAAGCATGCCTGCAAAAGATGAATATAAGTAGAAGAGTGTGCAATAGAAGTATATGCATAGCTTCCTTCAAATGACCCTCAGTACTCAGTGTTTTGATGCTTTGATTGAGATAGGCTATTGATGAAATTGTGCTTATATTTCTTGTAATAACATAATGTGGTTGAAAGAGTAATTTCAAGGTAACTTACATGGAAGTGATAGTATTCTGCTGAAATTGGAGGATGATGGCTTCAATTTGAATGATTGTGTTTATTTGCTTGTACAAATATTTATTTATCATAGATTCCTTAGTAATAGACATGAGACCATAAGCTTTGTTTTGGTCACTTATTTTCCTGTACTTGTTGATGTATTGGAGGGGAGTTCAAAACTTCAATTGTAGGAATGTTCTATTTCATTATGAGGAAATAATGTGGCTATTTGATATAATAAAATTTGCTTAATGACTCGAGTGTGTACCTTAATGAAAGAGGAAAAAGTTTGATTTAAAATTTATGATAGTCAAGTGAATGATGATTTTTTATTTTTTATAGTTGAGAATTGCATAGACTACTAATACATAGATGTATTCTTGAGTTTTCTCCATTTACTATGATGAATTCAAGTTATACTTACCATTTGAACCAAAAGATATAGGTGCAAAATTATGAGCTTGACATGTTTTGATAGTTAAGGGAAGAATTTTGCTTATGTTTCTTTATGTATGTTGAATGCACCCATGAATCATGATGTACTATGCATTAAGTGAGAATCTTTGCACAATATTTTCCATATGTGTGAAATGGAATCAGTTTTACAAGGAATTATTTTGGAAGTATATGATATATATATTGAAAATTGAATGTGGATGTATCATGTAGCACATATTCCATTACTTCAATCGGTTTTACTTTGTTAGACTACCTCTAGCTGGGCTAGGTATCTTTTGTGTCAGGAAAGATTCTGAGGAAAAATAACTACTTTCTGGTAGGGTGGAAACACACTCCTACAATATTCTCGCCCTTGATGTTTTGTGTGAAACATGTATCTGGAGCTCTTGTCAAGAAGGTATTCATGTTTAGCATTTTTTGAGTTCTTTGTAACCGATCAATTGTCTAGTGTAATGACATTTGCAACATTATGTTAGTCTCTTAAGTTCTTGTTATTGTTTCACTTTGATGGATTGGTCAAAGCCTCATATTGGATGTTGTTGTATTCAACAAGCTGGTTAAAATTGTTCATGATTATGATGTATTATATCCTATCAGTTTACAGAAGTTGCGTTTGACAGTTGGTCGACACTCTTCTTGATTATGGACTCATGGGTTGTTTGATATGTTTGACAGTTTTGGTTGATCCTTGTATTCTTTCCTTTTAATTCAATAGAAACTACTTTTGTCTTGTCATCATGTGGTTTTGACATTTGACTTAGTTGACTGACTCCCTTGTCTTGTGGATATTGCTGATGTGGCATTTGTGTCAGAAGTTCAGTTCTTACAATATTGCCTTGTTTTATAACTAGTAGGCCAGAGGTAAAAGATCAATTATTCACATTATATAGTGACAAGTTGGAGAGAGAAGAAAAATATTCTAAAATGAGGATTTTTTAAATTCTGAGACTACCTAGGGTAAAGCCAGGCTCAAAAAAATGAAAAACCATACTCAAACAACCAAACCAAATTGATCACAAAATTCATGAAACATCTCTTTCCTAATGCTTCTAAGGAACATTCCTAAATAAATATTGTGTCAAATAGATAAATAATTAATATTTATTATACTAAATAGAAAATTCACCCAACCATATCACAACTTTCATCTTTCAATCAAGTACATAAAAGATCTATGAAACATACAAACCAACAATTACTTATGCATACAAATACAACTATTTTATTTCAAATCTATCACACACAAAAAAGTATAGCTTTATTCTCCGCAAAATTAAATAAAATTCAAAACACCCACAACTTACCTATATACCTGTTAGGATTTGATAATACTGAGAGAGGGGTGAATCAGTATTATAGCACTTGATTAAATTCTTTAACCATTTAAACATTAACCATAAACTTGCAGTAAAGAAAAGGACATAAGAAAATGACACAGTTCTCATAACACCATATTTTTTTTCAAGGAAACCTTGGCCAAGGGAAAACCTCGGTGGGGATGGTATGCATAAGCATGTACTAAATTATAGTGTTCATGTTAGGAGACCTAGCCCTATTAGGAGCTGAATATTACATAGCATATTTCCTTGTTAAAGGAATTACAACCCTGTTAAAGGTTCACAACACCCTGTTAGGGGCCAATTGAGATTACAGCTCTTACAAAGTAATTCTGATTACAAAGTGTTCTCAGTCATGAACAAAAAAAGCAACACTAGTGCTTAGATAGTTCCTTTATAGTTCTTCAATGATCTCTATCATTCTTTGCTGTGCTATTCTCTCAAAAACTCATCCAATTGTCCATCAACATCATATCTCTTTGTCAAAAAAAAAAGATCTCACATATATATATATATCACAAATTTACAAAGTCGGCTCCCGATATGAATATTACAAATATTACAAAATCAGCCTTCAATACAAAATACATTTAATATAGTAAATATCAAATGCATAGTCGGATCTCTTGCATAGTCAATGTGTAGGTTATCAACAACCAAAATCCAACTTTGATTTCCTTGAGTCCATGTCATACTCCCTCAATCTTTGCTATTGTCCAACTGCTTTGTATCGTTGTTCTGATGTAGTCTATCTATCTTCAATTCTTTATAACTCACCATATACATTATCAAAACCAAATAGATCTTAGGTGGAGGTCATACATACCCCATTTTGTCTTCCTCTAATCTTGCTTTCCCTAGTTCACCGATCTCGATCTTTGATATCCAAAATACTTATGTATCTCTGCTTCTATACTTAGTCAATTTCTGAATTAGCAAAACTTATCTTTATAGGAATCGATCTGAAACCCAGATGTGTTTCCATAAATGAGAAAAAAAAAGTGAATCACATTTACACAAAATGATCACTTGCCAACAATCTCACCATTTGACATTGATGACAACACTTAGAAAAAATGAATAAGTGTTCCAACAAAACTGTCTCCTCTATGTTCTCTCTTTCCTCTTCTAGTCTCTTCTCCCATTTTCTCTCTTTTATATTTTTCTTATTAATTATTATTTTTCCTTCTTCTTCTCTCTTCTCCCCCTTTGACAACAATGAAAAAGGTGCATACAAAACAATAGGATTTAGTGCTTTCTCACCAATTTTAGAATGTCTTGAAAGGAATCTTCCAAGATCTTCACTTTTGTGCTCCATGGCTTGAACAATATCTGACTGATATGAATGATGTCATTTAATGCAAATCATGAGGTCTCAGATTCTTTCAATTCCGTGGGCATAGATTTAGTCAATGAATTTTTCACTTTCTCCAAGTCTGATAAATGAACCTCAAGTATGGATAGCTTAGGAGTGATTAAACTCTTCACCAAATTAAATCTTGTCAACACTCTCCCTTTCTCATTATCCAAAACACTGAGTTTTGTCAAAATTCTTGTGACTTCCTTGTCTAACTCTATTATAGATTATGAAGATGCTTCACAATTGTCCATCATACTATTCAGATTTTCCCTTTCCTTGGCAATAATTTCTTCCACATTCTGAACATGCCTGATAGGATTCATGCAATAACTAAACAATTTTCTCCCATGTCCAATGCAACTCTTTGCATTTGTCAAACAAGTTTTCACAATTCCTAAGTCCCATGTGATAGACTTGCAAACTTATGTAAGCTTCTTCTCTGAATATTTGTTCTCTATCTTCTCCTCTGCAATCTTTATCAAATTCTCATAGTGCCCATCAAGTTCATCAAGTGTTATTCTTAGATTTTCAATGTCATCTTTGTGCTAGAAAATAATAGGTACTGGAAGCAATTTGTTCACAGTATCAATTTCTTTTGTAATACTTTAGCCTTTTTGTCTCCTTTCTATTCTGATCTTTCCTTAGCTTTATTTAATGCAATAAATGCCAGTTTGACTAGTTCAACTTCATCCATGCTATCAACATTTACATCACTGCTTGCCAACAATGAGATAGATGAAGTGTTTACCTCTTTTTTTTTTGTCTTATGTTATTCTTCCTTCTTCTCCTCTTCCTCTTTATGTTCAACTTCATCTACTATAGAGGTGTCCACATTTCCTGCAAATCATCTTGAGATGTGTCAAGAGTCACTTTCACACCAGAAACATAGAAATCTAGTGGAGGATCTACTTTGATTGTCTTGACATTAGTCTCATTTTCTTTAGAGCTTTCTCCCATTCCTAATTGTGTAGGAAAAGTGGTCTTAGGAGGTGGAGTCTTGTCAGAAGTAGTATTCATCAATATCTTTTCTAGTGCCTTCTGAGTTTCCTCAGTGACTTCATCATACTTCTTTGCCATGATTTTCAACAATCTTACCTTGGTCCTTAGTAAAGGTTTTAATTCCTTGAATATCCTTTCCCTTTCTTGTAATGATATCGTAGGAAACATGTTATCAATTTCTTGATTCTTGATTGTATCATCCTCAATCTGTGCTAATTGTTTTCTTGTTTCCAATCTCCCATACAAGTCCTTAGGTATACTTCCTTCAATTTATAATAGAGTCTTTTTGAAATTAAGTAGATGATCAATCACAATGTCTTTAATCTTAAGCTTATCTGAATCTCCAAACCTGTCATAATATATGTCAGTTGTTACCAGTTTAACTTGTTTTATTGCTCTCTTTTCTATCATATTCATGTCAAGCTTCCATATGTGCTTCTCTATTTTCTTCTCTTCTCTCACTATGCTCTGCTCTTTAGGCGATGTCTGCATGCTTGATCTAGTTACTCTAGGAGTGATGTTCTCTATTTGTGATGTTTGTTGTGATGGAGGAGGTGGAATGTCTATCATAACTACCTTAGGAGTGGGAGGGGCTGAAGTACTTTCACTTTCCAATCCAAGAGATCTATCTGTCATCTTATTTTTCACTTCTTTCAGTTCTTCTTCTGTCAATCCAACTTTTACACCACATTCATGCACAAGGTTTTCAATTTTTATTTTCCTCTAACCTCTAGTCTGTTCCTCTCTCACCTTTGCTGATTTCTCCTCATATGTTCCCCATCTTTCTTCTGATGTATCAGCTTCTGATGCAAGAACATGTTCTACTTGCATGGTAAGTACCTCAGAACTTACTTCATAACCCATGGGATAACACCATTTCTTTCTAGGTGTGACTGCTTCAAAACATACATAATCAGTTTCAACCATAAAACATATTGTATCCTTGTACTTTTCAACAATATCCTCATGTATCCTATATTTGGTTTTCATTTGTCTCTGAAGGATTTTGATCATAGCAAGCAATTCTCCATCAAACCAAGTAGTATTATGTCTTTTGTAGCTCTGTGAGATTAGAATACCAATAGGTATCCCAGATTTCCAACCACTAAGACATAAGCTAGGAAATTTGTGCTTAATGTGTATAAACATATGCATCAACAATGAACCAAATCTGAATGTCTTAGTTCTGTCCTTCTTCACTAGCTTCACATTTTCAAGAAATTGTTGTGCCAGAACTTTGCATAGGTTATATTTCACATTCTCCTTCACCATTCTCCATGCCATCATAATTACTCTTGCAAATACTGAGTTAGGTCTACTGCTATAGTAGAATTTGTATCCAAGTATCATAGCAATAAGTCTCACATCTTGCTAAAAGATTTCATTCATGGTCATTTCCTGTCTATCCCATTTAGAATGAGTTAGGGTTTCAACTTCTTTCTTTACATGTTTCTCTGCAATAGGGATGACTCCAGTGATTTCATGAATTAGGTCACTACAAATCTTTACAGTTTGATCACCTATCCAAATGAACTGATCATGAACCCTGCTCAATAGTATCTTAAATCATTCATATTCATCGAGTTTGTATAAGTCCAGAATATTCATTATGCTTAACTGATCAATGTATTTTTATTCTTCTTTCATGATTCCATTATCAGTCATATATTCCATCTCAGTTGATATCTCATCAATTCCCAGTATATCATACTTACAATGTATGTAAGCCCTAACATATTCTACATGTAATACGCCATACAGGGTTTGATAAAATGCTCCTTCTGGATCCTCTTCATAGGACTTAAATGGATGTTTATTAAATTTGTACCTAGGTCAATCTACAACATCAAAAATAATAGGTGCATACATAGCTAGATGATGTAAAATACCTTTCTTCCGTTGAATTTCGTGTTTATGCTTCAATCGATCAAACATGGTAAATGTAGAATAGATTGAATCTCTCTTCTTTTTGATCTCCTTAGCTCACTCTTCATCAAATGGTAAAGAGATAGGTCATCGAATGGTGCTTTATACAAGTTTAAGTCATAAGTTTCACTTTTACTCAACACTGTCTAGTCGGTTGTTAGATCTTGCGAAAAAAATATATGTGTCCACTGATGTTGTGCTCTCAGATGTATGTTATATGATGTCAGGCAAGCTCATACCCAAGCTCGCTCGAGCTCAATCCATAGATTTTAGGGCAGGATATATTCTAATGTCTGTATCCAATGCTCCCCCTAAGGCCATGATCGGCCAATTAGGTCAATTTTTTTTTACTACCATCAAGCAAAGATCCAATAGCATCTACTGACTCTCCCTAAACTGATGTCTCACTTGTTTCTTTGATCTTCCATATCTTACCATTGTTTCTATCTTCTGCTTTCTTAAAACAACTTTCAAAATCAGTCTTCAAATCTGCAACACTCTTACCAATATCATTTCCATTCTTCTGTGAATTCATAGGAGGTGGTACTCTTATATTATCTGATCCATTATACCTACAAAACTTCACTATATGTCCTAAATTATTGCATTTTTAACATATAGGAGGTCTTCTTTCCTGATTAAATTTTAGTTTATAGTACTTTGCAATGTGTCCAATGTTGTTACATTTGTAGCATGTAGGTTTCACTATGGATTCTCTTCCATTGTCTTGTCTATATCTAGATTGATTATGTTTTCTGCATTCTCCTTTCTTGTGCCCATATCCATTGCAATTGAAACAATAACCAGAAAAAGTTCTAAAAGGGGCATTACCTCTGTAGTCTCTCTTCATGTGTCCAAATTTGTTGCAACCAAAGCATCTACCTTTGAAGGGTCTGATCTTCTCTCTAGGTTCTTCAGTAGAAGGTTTCTCAGCATCAATCTTCTTATTGGATTTCTCTTCTTGATTCTTTGAACATTCAGCTTCATTGAAGCCAATACCAGTCATATCACCTTTAGGTTTTTGCTTGTCTCTTTGTTCATCAATCAAGTCACTGCTGGTGTGAAGTTTCTAAATGTGTTTCTTTGCTTCAACAAGTTCACCTTTTATAATCTAATTGTATTTCTCAATTTCTAGATACTTGTTCTTGTAGTTGTCGGCCTAATTCTTCATTTGATCTAATGCACTGTTTAAAGCTTCTTCAACTTTCTTCTTAGCATCCTTCTATATCTATATTTCTTTAGCCATAGTCTCATTTTCAAGTTTCAGAGTCTCATATTCTTCTTTTAGTTGCCTCACCTGATCTAAATTGTCTTCATCTGAATCCTCTTTTATCTGAACCATAAGGTCTTGTCTTTAACTTATGGAAAACTTAAGTTGTTCCTTAAGTTTCTTTATAAATTTCTTATCTATTTTCATGTTGAATCTGAACTCTCCATTTTCTTCTTGTGCTTTGTCCAGGTCTTCAAGTGCAGCATCAAAGTTTTCATGCAAACTGGCCAAATCCATTATGATCTCCCTCAAGTTATTAGACTTTCTCTCCAAGGGCCAAAATATCTGATACCAATTGTTATGATTGGATAATACTAAGAGGGGGTGAATCAGTATTATAGAACTTAATTAAATTCTTTAAGCATTTAAACATTAACCATAAACTTGTAGTAAAGAAAAGAACATAAGCAAATGACACAATACTCATAACACCATATTTTGTTTTCGAGGAAACACTGGCCAAGGGAAAACCACGGTGGGGATGGTACCCACAAGCAAGTACTATAGTATAGTGTCCCTATTAGGAGATAAATATTACATAGAACATTTCCTTGTTAAAGGACTTACAACCCTATTAAAGGTTCACAACACCCTGTTAGGGGCCAACTTAGCTTACAACTCTTACAAATTAATTATGATTACAAAGTGTTCTCAGTCGTGAACAAAACAAGCAACACTAGTTCTTAGATAGTTCCTTTATAGTTATTCAATGATCTATGTCATTCTCTACTCTTCTATTCACTCAACAACTCATCCAACTATCCATCAACATCATATCTCTTTATAAAAAAAAAGATCTCACATATATATCTCACAAATTTACAAAGTCGGCTCCCAATATGAATATTACAAATATTACAAAGTTGGCCTTCAATAAAAAAACATTTAATATAGTAAATATCAAATCCATAGTTGGCACTCTTGCATAGTCAATGTGAGGTTATCAACAACCAAAATCCAACTTCAATTGCCTTGAGTCCATGTCATACTCCCTTAATCTTCGCTACTGTCCAACTGCTTTGTATCGTTGTTCTATTGTAGTCTATTTGTCTTCAATTCTTTATAACTCTCCATAGACATTACCAAAACCAAATCAATCTTAGGTGGAGGTCATACATACCCCATACTATGAATCTCAACTCTCCATTTTCTTCTTTTGCTTTGTCCAGGTCTTCAAGTGCAGCATCAAAGTTTTTATGCAAACTGGCCAAATCCATTCTGATCTCCCTCAAGCTGTTAGACTTTCTCTCCAAGGGCCAAAATCTTCGATACCAATTGTTATGATTGGATAATACTAAGAGGGGGTGAATCAATATTATAGAACTTAATTAAATTCTTTAAGCATTTAAACATTAACCATAAACTTGTAATAAAGAAAAGAACATAAGCAAATGACACAATACTCATAACACCATATTTTGTTTTCGAGGAAACACTGGCCAAGGGAAAATCACTGTGGGGATGGTACCCACAAGCATGTACTAAAGTATAGTGTCCCTATTAGGAGCTAAATATTACATAGAACATTTCCTTGTTAAAGGAATTACAACCCTGTTAAAGGTTCACAACACCCTGTTAGGGGCCAACTTAGCTTACAACTCTTACAAAGTAATTATGATTACAAAGTGTTCTCAGTCATGAACAAAACAAGCAACACTAGTTCTTAGACAGTTCCTTTATATTTATTCAATGATCTATGTCATTCTCTGCTCTTCTATTCACTCAACAACTCATCCAACTATCCATCAACATCATATCTCTTTATAAAAAAAAAAGATCTCACATATATATCTCACAACTTTACAAAGTCAGCTCCCAATATGAATATTACAAATATTACAAAGTTGGCCTTCAATATAAAAATATTTAATATAGTAAATATCAAATTCATAGTCAGCACTCTTGCATATTCAATGTGAGCTTATCAACAACCAAAATCCAACTTCGATTGCCTTGAGTCCATGTCATACTCCCTTAATCTTCGCTATTGTCCAACTGCTCTGTATCGTTGTTCTGCTGTAGTCTATTTGTCTTCAATTCTTTATAAATCTCCATAGACATTAGCAAAACCAAATCAATCTTAGGTGGAGGTCATACATACCCCATACTATGTTCCTCTAAGCTCTCTTCCCTAGTTCATCGATCTCGATCTTCAATATCCAAAATACTTTTGTATCCCTGCTTCTATACTTAGTCAATTTCTGAATTAGCAAAACTTATCTTTATAGGAATTAATCTAAAACCCAGATGTGTTGCCATAAATGACAACCAAAAAGTGAATCACATTTACACAAAATGATCACTTGCTAACAATACCTTGAATCGGTCATTCAAAGTGGTGACAAAAGCATTTATAATTTAGTCATTGTTGATTTTTATCTAAATTCTAGATTTCACCAAGCTGGCTCTAATAAAAACATTTAGTATCAAGTTACTAAACTTTATTTAAAATAATAGAATAGTTGATTAATCAATAATTGGGGTTTCTCTTCTTTCTATAGGCTATCTCTCAAACTTTCTTCTACGGCAAGGCTCCCTTATGTATTTATGGGCAAGGATCGAAGTTTTTCTTTCTGGTTCTTTTCTTTGGGAGCCCTTGGAACCAGTTTATATATATATA
>MU224672.1:16215-36764 GCA_018584345.1 Thuja plicata
TATATAAAGTGGTCCTGCCACTTTATTAAAAAAAAAGCAAGAAAATGATTCAAGCACAAACCATTAACACACAACCAACATTTCAAATGATTGTGGTAAAACTTTAAAGAAGATTCACTTCCTCACAACAATATCATAACTAAAATTTTCCACAATTTATTAAATCTCTTAAATGAATTATTACATAATTACAATTTAATAAATAAAATATCATGTCATACTTTTTACTGAAATAAAATACCACATCATACTTTTAACTGATTCCAATATAAACAACTTAACCATACATATTTACAAACATAGTGTGATCACCATTTCCATTCTCTTGAGGATATGCTTAATAAATCCCAGGAAGTCAATGGCTCCTTTATATGGAATAGCATCTACAGAGGAAAAGAGCTAATAAAAAAGGGAGTGAGATGAAAACTGGGAATTGGCAGGAAGATAAATTTCTGGCAGGATAAATGGCTGGAAAATAAATCCCTTAAAGAGAATGAAGAGTGGAGTCTTGCTATTCTTGACTGCCAAGATATTGTGGGAGAAAAGGTGGCAGACTACTGGATTAATGAAAAATAGGTGGATCTTGGTTCCTTTGAGGGTAATCTATCTCAAATCAATGCCCTTTTTTTTATTTTTGCTTAATGCGATTGCGATGAGCGAGTGGGAGCGAGCGGGCGAGGGAGAGGAGAAAAGAGTGGGAAGGAGTTTTTTGAATTTGGAAGATGGAGGAAAGCTAGGAGATGTTAGATCTGCGGAAGGACTTGTGCTAGCATCAGGAATCTTGTCGGGGGAAGCAGAGTTTATAGAGCACGGACTATTGTGTGCAGAGAAGAAGAAGGGTGGGCCAGGCTTGGGCTCCACAAATAATGTCAAATCTGCACTGGGACCAGAGGAAAAGAAGACTAACAACTTGAAACATGAGTCTGAGTCAGCGAAAGGTAAGGCACTTGGACTGCCCTTGCTTCCTGGGAAATGGGTGGGTCTTTTTGGTATCAAACCTATAGGGAAATCTCTTTTCCCGAAAGTAAATACCTTAAATGATCTTAACAAAGGAGTCTTTGGGATAGACATCCCTGATGAGATAATGGACCACACAGTTTCACTAATGGCTTCCTCCTTGGTAGGAAAATTTCTGGGTCCTAGACCGAATATAGACATTGTTAGGTCCTTTGTGGAAAAAAAATGGAAACTGAAAGGTCAAGTGGATGTTGTGGCTATGCCCAAAGGTTTCTTTTCATTCGAGTTTTCAAATGGAGAATATCTATCCAAAGTTTTGTGTGGGGGACCCTGGATGATGGGAAAGCATTCACTGTCCCTTCAAAAATGGATGACAAACCTAGATTACAATGATATCCTTTTCAAGGCAGCACCAGTCTGGGTTGGCCTTCCAGGGTTGCCCTTGGAATACTGGCATGACGACATCTTTATGGCGTTTGCTAGTGTCTTTGGTGAGCTCCTATCCATAGACCCTATGACAGACTCAAGATCAAGATAGGTTTATGCAAGGATCTGTGTGAATATTCAATAGAATGTAGAGCTCCCTCAAGTTTTAACTCTAAAATCTAAGTTGGGAACCTGGACCCAAGAAGTTGAATATGAGTCTATGCCCTTTGCGTGTTTTACATGCAAAAAATTGGGTCACTGGGTGAAACACTGCCCTCTGAAACTAAACAAGGAAAAAAGAAAGGAGCAAGATCAGCCAAAAGGAACTAGGATGGAATGGAAAAATAAAAATGAGGAAGTCAAGTCATTACTTCCATCTAATGAAGAACAGGAGAAGAGGGAAAGTGAAGAAGAGGAGAAGGAGCTCTCATAGAGTGCCCAAAAAGAAGAGCCTCAGAAGGAGACATAGCCCATCTCGGCTGTAGAAAGTAAGCAAGAAATGACTAAAGAACCAAAGAGTCAGAACCCAAAACAGGAAAAAAGAGGAGAACAAACAAAAGTTGAAGAGAAGTATAACAACCCTAGGATGGAAGATCAGAAGATGCCTAACAAGGAGGGCAGTAAGGAAAAGGAGATAGTTGGGGTTGGTAACATTTAGGAAAAAAAAGTAGAAATGAGCACTCCAACAAATGTTTCTATCCCTAAAATTTTGACTTCACCTCTGGGAAGGATGAATATTAGTGAGGAGGAGGACAAGGACAACTCTTGGAGAATAGTGGAAAAAAATAAAAAAAGCTCAGGAAAGAAAGGATCTACAACTCCAACAGGAAACATATATGGAAAATTATCTGGAAAGAAAAAAAAGTACACCTTAATGGGGAACTCATCTATAAAGCTGGCAAAGAAAGGAGGGAGCCAAAAATTAGGTGTTCTGACAAGAGGCCAACAGAAGGTAGACATAGGATCTCCAAAGAATGAGAGAGGAAGAAGATCTGAAAAATCACAAAGAGAAGAACAAGCAAAATAGAATATAGTGGATGGAAGGCAGCTCACCATCCAGCAGGTGTGCTCACCAATTTTATAATGAAGATTGTCTCTTGGAATGTCAGGGGACTAAACGGTCCTCATAAACAAGACGTAGTTAGAAACTTAGTTAGAGATTCTAAGTTAGATATGCTTTTGATTCAAGAAACTAAAATGTCGAAAGATAAAATTGAAAAAACTAAATTGATGAAAAATGGAGCTTGTTTGGGTAGCAACTCGGAAGGGGCTTTGGGGGGCCTCGCTATCTTTTGGAATCAAGCCTCTCTATTCTGTAATTTGATCAAAGAATACAAAAACTTCCTTGCAGCGAAAGTTCAAAGTACCAAAGACAAGTTTGAGTGGATCCTTATTAATGTCTATGCTCCAAATATGAAATCTAGAAGACTCTATCTCTGGAAAAAACTTCAGAGTTTAAAGCAGTCCTACATCAAATCTAACTTCTAGATCATGGGAGACTTTAATACTCCCTTGAAGCAGGAAGATAAGTTTGGAGGTAGTTTATCTCAGGTGGATAGTAGGATGGATCTGATGGACTTTATTTTAAAAGAAGGCTTGATGGATGTCGATCTGGAAGGCATAAACTTCACTTGGTCTAACCGTAGAGTGGGAGCAGACCTTCTTCAAGTCAAGCTTGACAGAGTGCTGATCAACCCAGAGTGGTACACTCGATTTTCCTGCTCCCTCTCTTCCATCTCTAGAATAGGTTTGGATCACTTCCCTATCTCTTTTACTTTTTCTCCTTTTGATGGTAAAAGAAATGCTCCTTTTAGATTTGAAAAAATTTGGTTAGATCATCCTGACCTGGAGATGAAAATTAGAGAATGGTGGAATATTGAGGTGGAAGGTACTGCAATGTTTATTATTGCTAAGAAACTGGTTAATGTCAAGAAAATTATCAAAAGTTGGAACAAGAATGTGTTTGGGGACATCTTCAAAGCTAAAGACAAAATTCAAATGGAGCTAAAGGAAATTCAAACTGAGGGATTATCTGAGAATTTGAGATCTAAAGAGCAGCAAGTCCTTGTGGATTACTACAATATAATTGCTCAAGAGGAAACGTTCTGGAGACAGAGATCTAGATCGTTATGGCTCAAATTTGGAGATAAGAACACTAAACTCTTTCACATCACGTCCCTCAAACACAAAGCCTCAAACAAGATTCATTCCTTATCAGCTCCTAGAGGAATCATCACCAAGGAAGAGGAAATTAGAAAGGAGATGATGGAGTACTTTGCAGGCCTTCTAACAAAGGACCAAAACCTGAGTCATGAGGATCAAAGAAAACTTCTTGACTGCATCCCTAGTATTTTGGATAGTTAGAGTAACTCTTTTCTCAAAGCTATACCTAAGGAAGCTAAAATTAGGAAGGCTATGCTATCATTTGAAGGAGAAAAATCCCCAGGACTGGATGGCTTTCAGATGTTCTTCTTCCGGCATTTCTGGGAAATTACTGGTAAAAATGTGTGCTCCGCTGTCAAGGATTTCTTTGGTTCTAAAACTATCCTCAAAGAGCTCAATGCTACTTTCATAGCTCTTATTCCGAAGAAACCAGGAGCTAATACTATGGATGGCTTTAGACCAATAAGTCTCTGCAACTCCTTTTGTAAAATCATTTCTAAAGTCCTTACTTCTAGATTGTTGAGCATCCTTCCTAACTTGATCTCTCCTCAGCAGAATGGATTTGTGCCAGGGAGACAAATACTGGACTCGATTATGGTTGTTCATGAGAACATCCACTCTCTCTCAGCATAAAAAAAAAACAAGGTTTTCTAATGAAACTAGATTTTTCTAAAGCTTATGATAGAGTGGACTGGGAATTCCTCCCCTGTGTCTTGAGTTCCTTTGGTTTTGATGAGGGTGTGATCAAAATCTTAATGCAGCTGGTAACTACGGTCTCCTCCTCAGTTTTGGTTAATGGGGGCTCCTCTCATTTCTTCCACCCTACTAGAGGCTTGAGGCAAGGAGACCCCATCTCTCCTATTTTGTTTGCTATCATGGCAGAGAGTTTGGGGAGATTTATCCAAAGCCTTGTGAACAAAGGTATGATCTCTGGGCTTTAACCCTCTTCTACCCAGCTGAGATGCTCCCATGAGCAATTTGTAGATGATATAATAATGATGGGAGAAGCTTCAGTTAAAGAAGCTAGAAACATGAAAATGGCGCTGAATACTTATACTAGAGCTCTGGCCAACTAATAAATTGGGAAAAAAACTCTCTCTTTTTCTGTAACACTCCTGAAGACAGACAAAGGATGATTTCTTCAATATTAGGCTGTAAGATAGGAATTCTCCCGACTCCTTACCTGGGCCTCCCTCTCTATCTTAAACCTGATGATGTCTTTTGGAATAAGATCATTGATAGATTTCACAATAAGCTTGCAGGCTGGAAAGGCGCTACCCTTAGCCTTGCTGGGAAAGTCCAACTTCTTAAGTCTACCCTGCAGAATCTTCCAGTTTATGCGCTGAGCCTTTTCAAGATCCCTAACAAGTTTTCTGAACTGATTGAAAAAATCCAAAGGTGATTCTTATGGTCAGGAGTGGAGGAAAAAAAGAAATTTAGTCTTGTGGCTTGGGATGTGGTTTTTAAACCCAAAAAATGGGGAGGATTGGGGATCATAAGCATAAAGAATACTAATAAGGCTCGTATGGCAAAACAGTGTTGGAGAATCTTTGAGGAAGAAAAGGAATGGAACTCAATTCTGAAAAGGAAATACCGTATCCATTCTCTTGAGGATATGCTTAATAACTCCTAGGAAGTCAATGGCTCCTTTATATGGAATAGCATTTGCAGAGGAAAAGAGCTAATAAAAAAGGGAGGGAGATGGAAACTGGGAAATGGCAGGAAGATAAATTTATGGAAGGATAAATGGCTGGAAAATAAAGCCCTTAAAGAGAATGAAGAGTGGAGTCTTGCTATTCTTGACTGCCAAGATATTGTGGGAGAAAAGGTGGCAGACTACTAGATTAATGAAAAATGGGTGGATCTTGGTTCCTTTGAGGGTAATCTATCTCAAATCAATGCCCAACTCAATTCTTGGTTTCCTACCAATGCTCTGGATTCCTTGATCTGGAGCCCATAACCTAATGGAAAATTCTCTGTTGCTTCAGCTTCGGCCCTTCTACTCTCCAGAAACTCCCATCCTCTCAGTGCTCAAGTTTGGAACTCCAACCTTATCCCTAAAATTAACATGTTTTTCTGGCTTCTGACACAGGACAAAATCCTCACGGTGGAAAATCTTCGTAAAAGAGGTTTCATCATGCCAAATAGATGTTACCTCTGCCTCTCTAAAGCTGAAAACAATAACCATCTGATGATACACTGTCCCTTCTCTAATCAAGTTTAGGACTTAGTGTTTATGTATTTTAATGTGGGTTGGGTCAAACCTTATAGTGCTCAGGAGCTGATTACTCAATGGTTGTGTCCTTGAAAGGGTAAAGACTATAAGGAGATGTGGAATCTCTTCCTACCTCACTTCTCATGGAGGATATGGAAAGAGAGGAATAATAGGGTCTTCAAGGAGAAAAAATCTTCACATACTGTTGTGGCCAACCATATAATCAGAGGTATGCTAGAAAACTTTAATGCGTCATTTCCTCAAAGTAATAACCTTTTGAATCTTCAAGAAATATCAAGCTCTGAATGGGGGATCCGCAGAAAACAAGAGACTAAGACTTTAGATAAGAGGGAAAATACAAGATTGTCTGCTCCACCTTATGGCTGGGCGATAGGCAACTTTGATGGAGCTGCTAAGGGGAATCCGGGAAAAGCTGGAGGTGGTGGATGCTTAAGAGATAGTGCTGGGAATTGTCTAGGGGCAGTTGCTGCTCCTCTTGGAAATCAAACAAACCATGTAGCCGAAGCAGTGGTGGCTCTTATGATAGTTAGTCAGGCTAAATAAAAAGGAATTTTGAAATTCTGCTTGGAGGGAGACTCATTAAACATCATTAACTGTATCAAAGGAAAATTAAAAGCATCCTGGACTATAGCTCACATTATAGACAAAATCAAATCTACTTTGCTTCTTTTCAAAGAAACCTTTATTTCCCACATGTACAGGGAAGGAAATAGGGTTGCGAACAGTTTAGCCAATGTGGGTGTTAATTGTGAAGCAATTAAATCATGGAATGGGGAGGTGGATTTAAGTTTAGATATTTCACATCTCATCAAGTATGACAAGGTAAATCAAAATGAAGGTTTACCGCAAACAAGCATTAATAATGATGATGACAGCTAATTTTAAATGAGTCACTTATTGTCAGTCAAGGCTTGTGGGTTTGATTGAAATTGTCTACTCACACGGATTGTGTGTCACAAATAGCAAGTGAAACCAAAGAAAGCTAAAGCTCTACTCTCTGCTAAACTGTATCATGTTCATTCAAAAATCTGCCACAATGGGGGGTGGTTTGAAGAGGGAGGAGCTGATGGACTGCTCAAAATGGAAGAAAAATAAAAAGGTTTGGAAAAGACTCAGGAAAGGAGGAGTTACAAACTTCATGGAGTGCCTGCATGGTGCGGATAAGGAAATTATGAAGAAATTTATAGATGGATGGAAGAATGGGAGGGTGAATCTGTGGGGTAAATCTATCCCTCTTACCCTGAACCTCATCTCTGAAATAATAGGCATTCCAGTGGATGGTATGAAATTTTACAGGGATGATAAGAGGACGAGCACCCAAGCCTTCAAAATCTTCCCGAAGAATGAAGAAGAGCAAGCCCTTCTGAACAAAAGCAGGGGAGATTATGTTGACATAAAAAAGATAAAAAGTCACTGGGAAAATATCCTTATAGTGATGATCAAATACTTTACTCTGGATGGTAGGTATTCTAAAATCTATAACCTCCATTTCATCCTCACAAATCATTTTAGGCACCAGAATCTTGTCTCTTTCCCCTATTATTTTCTCATCTCTCTGAATAATAGTATTGTGGAACACAAGAAAAAAGCTTCAAATCCTGTTCTGCATGAAGGTTTTATTCTGCTTATTTCTGATTATGTTAAAAATCAAGTTTTGGACCCCATCCCTCAAAGGGTCAAAGGGAATTTCAAGAAGTTGAACGGCGATATCAAGAAAGTGAAATCTAAGAAGAGGGTTAACAGAAAGATTAAGAAAATGGAGATCATTAGGGAAGAGATGGAGGTTAGCCCTAATACCCTGAGCATTGATGAGGATAAGACCCAGGATGAGGAAAAAATGGAAGAGCCAGAGATAAACGAGGAAGATTTTGGAAATTCTAAGAAGAATCAGGTTGAAGATGATGAGGAATTCAATAATGTGGATGATAACATAGCAGAGGAAGAAATCAATCTGAATGAGGAAGATGAGAATAGGGAGAAGGAAGTGGATAACCTCAAGCTAAATAAGGAAGAAGAAAATAGTGAGAAGGAAGAAGAAAAGGATGAAAAAGAAAAAGAGGAGGAGGAGAATAAGGAAAAAGAAACGGAGGAGAGTAGAATGCAGAGGATAGATGGTAAGAAGAAGAAAAAACAAAAACTTAACTTGGACTAAAAAATGGTGGGTTTTGAGGTTGATGAGAGAATCTCGAAGTGTACAGGGGACTATGGGGCTAATATGGAGAAGTGGATCGGGGAGGAAATGAACACGATGAAACTGCACCTCAAGAACATGCAAGAAGCTACGGAGCCTCTCAATTCTAGAATGGAAAAAATGGAGAAGGAGGTGAAGATTAAGGTAAACAATAAAAATAAAGATGATGACCTTAATGATAAGGTTAATGAAATTATTGAAGATAAGTTCAATGAGATGAAAGCCCAAATCAGTCACAATGAGCATATGATAAACATTATTCTGAAACACAGTAATGAAGGGCTGAAAGTTTCTGTCTAGAATCTCAAAGCTTTATACGCCTACCTGGAAATGAGTCTGCTGGAAAGAACTACTTTCACAGTGGAAGGTGATATTGAGAGCGTGGGCATGAGCACTAGAACTTGTAGAGGTGTCAAAAGAAAAGTTCCAGAGATCCCTAAGGAGATGCTTAAGCTGAAGGAGTCCATTGAATTGATGGAAAACATGTAGAAAGAGGCTGAGGAAGCCTATGAAAAAATGCATTAAGCTGCGTTATGTTGGGAGCAGCGCTGGAAGGTTTGATGTTGTTTTGCTGGTAGCTCTGCTGGTAACTGTGCTTTTTTGACTGGTTTTCTGCTTCCTTGGATTTTGGGTTGTTTGCTTGGGTCCTGCTCTTTTGTTCATAGCAGGCATATCATGTTTGTAAGGGCTATCATTGCTTATCTTTAATTTCCTCTTGTAAAAGGTTTTGGGTTCCTTTCAAAACCTATTTTTACCTTAATCAAAAGCATTAATGATAAAAATTCATACACAATCGAATCTAGAAACTAATATACCAATTGTATGGATTGTAGAAATCTAATAGCTCTTATTCATACCTATTTAATCATATAATAAGCTTTCAATAATAGTTCAAAAAGTCTACCTATTACAAAAAAAGTGAAAATAAAAAAAGAAAAGTTAAAACATTTCCATTTTTTAACATAAGAATATCCCGCTAACCATCTAAAAAGTGAAAAAAGAGAGAAACCAACCTGTAAATCCTCATAGAGGCTCCAGTTAGTGAATAATTTTCTTTTGGACAATATTTTGGCCACATATATAATGCAATTTCTAGGAGGTGGAAATATGGAAATATGTTAATGCAAATGTGGTAAACGATTGAATGGAGTTCAGAATTACCTGCATGATTACAAAAGATATTTATGGTGATGCAGAGTAGATGGGGAATAATATTTTTGTCAGTGAGACAAGACATAAAAGCCTCCTCATTAAAAAAGGGATAACAATAGGCTGCAAGAATTTAAATTTTTAAAAAAGCGATGTTAGCAGAATGAATAATATTAATTATTGGTTAAGAAGAGTCATTATTACTAGATATGGTGGTCGTACAGTGAAGTTTAAGAGAAAATATTGTTGGAAAGTGATGTTTTTGATGTGATATGAGACACTTGAGGGTTTTCATTTATGGAAACACATTTGATATGATGATCGCTTGAAGTACAGTTTTGGAGATACAGTCTCAAAATTGACTAAGTATAGAAAATGAAGTACAGAGTATAACAATATTGTTTTGGACATCGAAGATCATATATGATAGTTGATGACTTGTGAGCTTAGAGGAAGATACTTTGGGATATGTATGACCTTCAGTTAAGGTCTCTTGTGTTTTCGTGTTGATCACAGAGAGTTAGAATGTTTTGAAGACATGCGAAGACAGTGGAACAATGAAACAGAGCAGTTGAACAGTCGTGATGATTGAGGGAGTATAAGTTAGAATCCAAACGTGCTAAGTTGGATTGTTATTGTGAATTACCTATACTTTGGTAGTACAATATTTTTGACATTATATTTACTTTTTGTATAAGTATTTACTCTATTTTGTATTGTATTTGAGAGCTGACTAAATGATGTAACACATGTATATGAAGAACATAAATTGTGAAGCGAAGTGGAAAAAGAGATATTAGAGATGATTGATGACAGATGTGAGATCAGAGGTTGATAGATATTATAGAGAGCTACAACTGGAACTATCTAAGCATTGGAGATGCTTGTTTTTTTAATTACTGAGAACACTTTGTAACAGAAGTATTAATTGTAAGAGTTGTAAGCTCAATGTACACCTAACAGGGTGTTGTATACCTTTAACAGGGTTGATATTCCTTTAACAAGGAAATGTACTATGTAATACTCAGTTCTTAACAGGGTTAGGTCTCCTAACAGGGACATTATACTTTAGTGTTTTCTTGTGGGTACCATCCCCACCAGGGTTTTCCCTTGGCCAAGGTTTCCTCGACAACAAATAATGGTGTAATGAGTTGTGTGTTATTTGCTTATGTTCTTTTCATTTCATAAATCTTATGGTTTATTTGGAATTGCTTTAAGTTTAATTTAAAGTGTTGTAATACTGATTCACCCCCCCCCCCCTCTCAGTATTACTCAATCCTAACAAAGATCACGTGGGGATTTGTACAAGTTTTGTGGCAAGTGAAAAGAATACCAACCTTTATGATTATATCATGCCCGAGGACCATAATCGTTCTAATTTAAGGGCTTTTATTATTTTTATAAAGGCTTTACATGTGATCCGTACACCCATTTTCTTGAGCTAGCATCTTTTCAAAAAAAAGAAGGATGGCGTGAGTTTATTTCCTTTTTCTACTGCTTGTGTGACTCTGAATTTTTGTAACAGATGTCTGAGCTAGAGAAAGAGTTGGAATGAGCTATTTAGAGTTGGGAACTGGGTTGGGATGTCTATGAATAACTAGGAAGAGGTGCAAAATTTAGGCTACAACGTTGAAATGGGAGGTGACATGGTTAGGGTGGAGCCACTAAAGATTGAGGATGGGTTCCTCAAGAACTCAGGTGTGTTGTTATGTACCTTAAAGAAGGTGGATTTTTTCCTTATATGGAAGCCATGGAAGGTAGTGATGAGATCATTTCTATGTAGCTGGTGGACACTTGGGAGGAGTGTAAGGTAACCATTAATGACATCACCTTTGAAATAAATGAAGAAGTTATTGCTCAAGCCACGAGGCTGTCTATAAAGGGAAGGAAATGGAAGAAGGTGATGAAATGCAGGGATGATACCAGTGTGAACCGGTTCTTTAAGAAGACAGAGAATCTTGTCCATTTTTGTGGGGGTTTCAAACGTGATGAACTTTTGGAGCCTTGGAATGAGGTATGCCTTATTATTATGAAATATATGAGGCTCAAGGGTAGATTTTGGACATGTTACAATTATCATTTACCTTTGTCAAATCACTTTCGGTATAGTGAAGAAATTTCTATCCCTTTTTTCTTGCTTCATTCTCTTGAAGTGTGTGTGGTAGATGTGCCTGCTTAGAAGGAAGAACAAAAGAACTATTGTATTTTACATCAAGGCTTTATCCTTCATCTGTACAATTTCTGTCGTGCCTTATGCCCTCCTATATTTTTCTCATTGCAGGAAACCATCACTAATCCTACTAGTAACCGTAGGGAAAATGAGGTGATCCCTTCCCCTCTGGCCTTATCCTCGAAGACCCCCAATTCCTCGGGAAAAAAAATTAAAATTCCTACTTTGGGCCCCACTGTGAATAAAAAGGAAGAACACATTAACATTGATGATTCTACAGAAGAAGATATCGAAAGTCATAGAAGGTCCCATAAAATCGCTTCCAACTCCCATTTGAAGTAAAAAGCGATAAGAAAGAGATACATTATGGAGGAAGAGGAGGATTTGGAGTCAGGGGAAGGTGAAGGGTTGATGGAGGAGAAAAATAAAAAGAGTTAGAGGAAAAAGGATAGGAAGGAGGATAGCTCAGACATGGGAAATGGTAAGAGCACCTCAGCTATGGAGGGAGGAGAAAGCAGCATGGACTCGACCCATGTTTTGGCTAGTTTCAAGCTGAACTCAGTGGATTTGTTAGTTAAAAGGGACCCTAGGGAGGATAGGAAGGGCTCTCCTCTTACTGCTACTTTGTCACTTTGATTTCGAATCAAGGATACTAAAATGGATGATAATGAGAGATGCACTAAAGGGAAAGAGGAGGACATGGATGGAGCCTCAGAAATCAGGAAGGATGATGAAAATATGGAGCTGCAATAAATGAATATGAAGCTACAACAGATGGAGGATATACAAATGCTGAATGGTAAGGTCAATGACCTTAATTTGAGCTTCACAACATCGACGGACTTTGCTATGAAGGTAATGCACATGGTGACCATGACTCTCCATTTACTGCACCAGGAGAACTAGAAGGATTCGGTGACGATGAAGGAGGAGGGGAAGTTGTTTCAGTTCCTAGCTGAGGACTGGTTCAAGTTGTTGATTAATTTGGGGGAAATAACCCCAAGTGATCTTGTCTCATTTTTTGATGCTGGTTTTAAACTTTTCTTGGTTCTTGGCCCCTAAGGGCCTGGTTAATACTATCAACTCTTTTGCTAGTTATTTCAAAACTAATACTGGTAGTAGTAGTAGATGGTTGAGCTTCAGTTTTTTGGAAAGACTAGATTCTATTAACTTTACTGGTAGGATTATTCTTTTTGGTTTTCATTGTTTGATTGTCGACTATGTTGTTAAGGGTGGGTGTTGCAATACCATTACTTTGGGGTGGTTTGGATGGGTTGGTTATTTTTTTATGTTAAATATGGGCATTGGCTGATTTTTCGTTGTGATTGTTTGTGTGTTGTAAGTGGATGCACGTCTTGTGCTAGATTTACTTCTCTGTAATGGGTCAGCCCCCTTGCTTAGATTGCTTTAATATACAAAACAACCTCTTCATTAATTTTCGTGCTTCATCAACTTTTGCATATATATGATTTGATGTTAACAAAGTGTTGGAAGAAGGATTGATCTTATAAAAAATAAACTCAACATATCATAAACCAATAGGAAGAGTGAAAATTCTAGGAATCCCTTAATATTATAATTAAATAACATGGAGTGGACTAAACATGTAAATTTACTAGACAAATGACAACAATGTCCAATAGATCATTAGGTAGAGGCAATTCTATGAAAGGCCATTTTTTTAAACACTATATATACTATACCAAAATATGAGAATTTAAAATATTTGTAAATACTGGACAAGACTTTTTTCTAGAAAATAATATAAGAGTTGAATAATATAAGATATAAATCTGTGGTGCATGTAGAGTGTAGTAAGGTATAGGTTTTGAATTATATTTTATAACCCTCACCAATTAATAATTATTTTATAATTTATAATATATTTATATAGTTATATTTCATAATATATAATGTGTTCTATATAATGTAATATAAGATAAAATAATATATATTTATATTAATTTATTTATTTTTGTATTAAAGATTCAAAAGCATTTGTTTCATGGTTGGGATCCATCAATTTAATATAAATAAATGAAGTTAAATTATATATTATACACTATAATATTTAATATGTATACAAATTAATATTAATTATATACAAGTTATATATTTATATTAATATTTTTTTGATTGGCAATTCATATATATTTTTATTAATAACAAAAGATAGCATATACATTAACCAATATCACCAATTTTTTAATCTACTCATAAAAACTCCAGATAAACTTCACTATAGAAATCTAAAACCCTACCCTTGAACATCAAAATGTGCTTTTTATTAGAAAAACTGGCACCTCCATACAAAGACCAATTTTTTTTTCAAAAATGGCTATAAGCCCTACTTAAGATTGACAAACCCTACTCCCCGATCTTTCAAACAGTAATTGCTTACCATTAATAATAAAACATTAAAAAAGGAACTACAAAGAAAACTTATTTCCCTTGCCCAATATACCATTGTGCCACAATTCATCCACCTTGAAGTTGGTCTTGCCATGCTTTATCTCCTTCACTCTGTCCAATGCACACTCATTCTCTGAATGGTCCAAAACCCACCGCCATTGTGAAATCATAACCCAACCCCCGACTCTGCCACCACCATAATCACCTAGAGACCACCACATTGTTCAAATATTACATTCTCTCTCATCATACACTCCACCTTTGCCCTTAAACCAAGCTCCAATTCCCAGGCCAGGAATGCCAAGGCAATGTTGATATTGGAACAAAATCTATGCTTTGTCTTCATAAAAGATAGCCTCTCCCAAAATGACATTGATAATCTGCCAAAATTTAGGATCATCAAATTTGAAAATGTTCTTCAGCCATTTCAGCTTACCTTTCCTAAGAAAAATCGATGTTGTTGAACACAAATGAGTGTGAAATTTTCTTCCATTTCCTTCGGCTCTACACTCCCCAAATCACATACTTCCAAATGCAACTCATCTACTTTTGAAGCATGTGGAAAGTGACCATTTCAATTAATGATTTCATTGAATGCCATCGTCATATTTTTCATCCATTGCCAACACTGCTCCATTAATGTCTTCAAAATCTTTGTATAATCGTACATCCACCACCTCTTGTAATAAAGTCCCCACCCTTGAAAACATGTCTGCCACTTTGTTTCCACACCTCTTTATGTGGGATATTTTTAAATACCTCGAATGTGTCAATGATAAAATTAATCTGTTTGATATATTTATTTAAATGTCGCATACCCATTTCCCCATTAGCTATGGAATTAACAATAATTAATGAATTGGGGATGACCTCAGAGCATAATGGAAATTGTGATCCCTGTCGATAGGGAGGTCTGATGTTTGAATCTTGCCTAAGGCTGCTCGAATGAAGGAAGTAACCTACCCATGCGCTCACGGAGGATGATTACCAAGGTGTTTGACTGGACTTGTTGGTGGGCCCATATTTGCAGTGTGATGCCAGTCGTCGCAGTTCCCACATCCGGTTGGTGGAAAGATGACTTTGACAGTTGGAGAGATAAGGTCTCGGGCATGGATATATAAGGAGGGTCATTTTTTTTGGAGGTATTGGATTGACAACTTGGTGAGGGGAATGTGTACGCTCATTGGGAGGTATAAGGAGCTTTGTTGGGAGGTATAAGGAATTTTGACGTGTGGTTAGCTGAGAGGGAGGCATAAGGAGAGGTGTTGTCACATGAATGGCCTCACTAGTTCAAAGCTCCAGTCAAAAGTGATTACTGATAAAAAGAAAATAATAATTAAAGAATCCCCTTCTAAATGAATTTTTGAAAAATTTAAAGTTTTTGCCAACTGAATAGCCTTAAGGAAGACCTATACCTCAGTCTCATCATTTCTCCCATATATCAGGCGATTAACACCAATTGCCAAAATATTTCCATTATTATTTCTTGCCACATACCTGGCACTCAAAGGGCCCATGTTCTCCTTTGATGCTCCATCAAAATTCACTTTTATCCACCCCACCTCCAGAGATTCCCTGACCACTTTTAGATTTCTCTGAACTATTGGATCAACCAACCCTACCCATTAACCAACCATATTTAAATTAATATTAATTAATTTATATAATTAATATTAAGATCTTGTTATATCAATTTATATATAATTAGTAATATATATTTATAATACTTTAATTGATATAATATAATTTATGTGAATTAATATTTAAATTAATTTAAATAATACATATGATAGTAGAATATTATCTTGAACATATAATAATTGAAAAGATATAAATATTATACAACATTTTTATATTTAGTTTCAAGTGATATTTATGTTATTTTTAATTTTAAATTATTATGCAATTTAAAAAAAAAAACTTTAGAAAAATAATAATTAGAAATTTAAAAAAATTGTATGTTAACTTTAAAAAAATAAAATAAAAAATAGAATAAAAACTACTAACTTTTTGTTGAATGAAAAGGGTTTGGCCGATTTGCCCAGTTGAGTCTGTGAGGGCCACAGGCATATTTGCGGAAGGAATGCCTTGTCTGTTCGTGGTATTTAATAACCACGAAATGGTTTCCTGGGACAAGGTCTATTAGTCTGGTATAATTTTTAAAATTTTATTTGGAATTTTGAAATCATTTTCAATTTTTTTACATTGTTAGTGTTTTCAACTATTTCAATTCCAATCATACAAATTTTTTTGGGTTGAGATGCTATATTTTTCTCTATTTTTTCCCTCATCTTTATCTCTATTTTTTCTTGAAACCTTATCCCTATCCTCTATTTTTCCGTTGGCTAATCTTCAACCTTAATTTTTGAAAAGAAGATATATCTGCACAAATTGTCGCAAACAATATTCCAAAGGTTATAAAAAATAATATGTAGTAATTTCCAATTATGTCCATATTATGGATTTTTGTTCTGTTTGAATGAAATTTCATGAATATTTTGCTTTTATAAATGAATATTGAAAAACTCAAAATTTATTAAGTTTTTCTGTATCCGTATTTTATTAAGCTTGTTGTGCGCTGCTCTCCAGCAGAGATATCATTAATGATGCTTCACAAGGCCACTTTGTCTAAAGATATCATTCATGATGGTTCACAAGGCTACTTTGTCCAAAGTTCCCTCTCAATCCGAGCGAGTTAAGACACCACTATGTACAACATTTGTGATCTAATTTCTCCTTGAAAAACATATCTCCTATTGGCTCATTGTTTTGATGTTTATTTGTAATTATGATATAATTCAAAAAGAAGTTAGTTTTTCCTTAATTTTGTCTTAAAAATGTCTCGTCATAGTGAATGTTTTGTGATTCAACAAAATTGCATTTTTTATGTTTTGTTTTTTTGAAGTAGATTTGTAAAAATATAAATATGCTAGAGGAGAAAATTGTTGTCCATGTCAGTAATCTTATATCTCCAAATTACAAACATTGAAAAATGATAATTTAAAATTGAAAAGAGCCTTCAACCTAATTAAAAATAAAATAAAATGACAAAATAATCTCATTTAAAAAAAATGAATAATTCAATTAAATGAAATTTAGAATGATAAATTTAATATTAAAAATATTAAATAAAAATTTAAATGATCAAATATATTAAAAAAATTATATAACTTTAGTTATATAAAATAATTGTAACAAGAATCCCCATAAAATATAAAATTAATGTCTTGTCATGACTTGAATGAATGAATGAATGAAGGATTTTAATAACATCTACGAGGCCAAAGAAGCCTATGGGACCCGCCTGCTAACAACCAGCCTAATCTAGTTGTATCCCTTTGACTAATTCTTCTCTTCTTCGATGGATTTTGATGATCAAGTTTGCGGTCTTGTCTAGCTGCTTTTCTTCGAAGAGGTGGCTCATATTGCTTTTGTCTAACATCTCTGAATACTCAGATCTGATGTTGTTGTATGCTGGGCATTCCATGACAAAGTGATGTTTTGTCTCAATGACTCTTGTGTCACAGAATAGGCAGGTCCTATTTTCCCATTCTTCTTTCGGCACTTTCCATCTACATGTCTCGCATCTCAGCCGATGAGAGCTATTTCTAAGCTGGGCTATAAGCATTTTGGCTTTCCCCTTAATAGTCATTCCTAAATATGATTTTCCCTGGTGGCAAGTGTTGGGGTTAAATTCCTTAACATAGTATAATTTTTTCCTCCCCACGTGCCTCGTCCACATGATATTATAGAATCTTTCGCGAACAAATTTCTTAATTTCTTCGGTACTATCCGAGTAGTTGTGGAAGTTGATGTCCCATTTTTGCATCCATGTGTTTTTTCTCCTTTCAAGCCTTTCTTTAGTGACTAGCCTAGGCCAACGATGACTTCGCATATTCTAGTTTTTCTTTAAGTAGCATATCAGTTGAACCATTGCAACCACTTCTATGGGAAAGGTACCCACTTCTGCTAATAGGATCTCATAAGGCACCGTGGTTTTGATTTTAAGGCTGCTAATGATAAGGTGTTTCTATATTCTTTCTACCTATTTCCATTTCTGATCCGACAAGTTTCTGCCCCAAATTTCACACCCATACAAAACCACAGGAGTGACAAGCAGCCCAAATTGCATTTTCTTTGTCTTCCAATCCCAGAGTTTTACATTTCTACACTTATTATATAAATAATACATGGCCTTCCAACCCCTCTGAATTCTTTTAGATCTACATGTTTCCCAGCTAAGTTTGTTCTGTAAGTCTATTTCCAAATATTTGTATTTGCTCACAATCTCTAGAGGTTTTGCCTCAAAGAGAAAAGTGTTCGGGGGCCCCTTGTTTCTCTTTAATGAGAAGATCATGACTTTGGTTTTGCTAGTGTTAACTTCCATATCCACCTCCTGAAAAAATCTTTCTAATGCCTTCAAGTGCTCTCTCAAACTATTAGCCGTCTTGGCTATAATGATGAGATCATCCACATATAATAATAGTTTTATCACATAACTAGCCAGCTGAACCCCCTCACCACTAGCACTATTTAACCATGCTTCTAACTTGTCAATGTAAAGCCCAAACAAGGTAGGAGATAGAAGGAACCCTTGTTTGACCCCTATGTTGCTGCCAAAGCACTCTGATAACCCATCTGCAATTCTGATTTTGGCCTTAACCTGTTCATATAGTCTGTGAACTGCAGTCCTTAGCACCAGAGGGATTCCCATCTCTTCCATTCTTTTCCAAATTTTGTGTCAGGGTACCATGTCAAATGCTTTTTTGAAGTCCAAAAAATAGCAAAAGCCTCATCCCACGGAGTGTCCCATATTTTCTCAACTAAGTATCTAAGAGTTGTTCCGTGATTAATGGTGGAGTGTTTCGGTCTAAAACTTGCTTGTCCCTTTCCTCTTTTCTCCTTTGTTTCAACCCATTGTCATGCCCATAATTTACACCCAAAAATGTAACAATTTTTTTTTGGAAAAGGAATAATAATGTCTTTATGAAAGAAGTTGAGGGATTTGTTTCAAGTCTTCAAGCTAGGTTTAAGCATACAAGCTAGAGTGTTAATTACTTTAGAAATAAGAACTACAATTAGAGTCGATGGAAATCGTGACTACCCATTAACATCCCTCAACCCACTTGTTACATCACCAAGGTTAGGTTTGTTAAAATATTCTTCTTAGGATCTTGACCTAACTGTGTCCTAAGTATGGAGATGAACCATAAAAGGGGTATCTAAATTCATTTAACTAAGGTCTTCTCTATAGGGTAATCGCCTTGATATGATATTAAAACTAACACTAATAAAGTTGAAATAAATTATTTACATACCTTAAAATAGTTTTTGAAAATGTGAGAACCATTCACGATAATAGCTAAAAAGGGTTAAATCAATATTTTACCAATTTTATTATTTATATTTTAAATAATGTCTTACTACAATGTTTATGACTCTATATTTATGGTATTACAAAATCAAATTTAAAAGATAGATAACTTAATTAACATGAATTTATTAATAGATTTGGTTAATATAAGTTCCTTGTTAGTATTTCCTTATTGAAAACTCTATACAGGCAGTCACAAAAAAAATAAAATCCTAACAAAACTCACTTGATGCAAATAATCTATATGAATATTTATCATCAAAAAACACATTTCAAATAGTTTATTAATTATATAAATTAACCCCATTCCTTGAGTTCTTATTTCCATTTTAAATAAAATTCCAATAAATTAATCATTCGATAAATCTTAAACTTAGGCTATATCATTAATAAAATTTAGATCCAATAACAACTAAAGTCGAACTATAACATAATTAATTAATTTCATTCACCAAATTTATTAAATGAATGAATTTTATTATACATACATCTCTTAACCTAAATAACCAAAAATCCTTTAGAGGTTATAAATAACTTTTAATTATGATGACTAACTTATCTGATTCTAACTTAATCGCATTTTCACTAAATAAACTCTCAACAATAATCACTTTGACCAAAAACTTCTACATGTGATAATAATTATTTAAATACTTTATCAAATGTCTCATTAAATAATTTAACTACAAAAGTCCCTTTGCCAAAATTAATTAAAATTCAATAACTAATCATTAAAGTTATTTTTATATGAGACTAGTTAAATAAATTTGAAACATCTAGTTAACAATATTAATCTAAGTTATTCCAACTAACTCTTAATCTATTAAACAAATTAACATTCTTTAATTACCCCACCTTTCCCACCCAAAAGTAATTTTTTTAAAACTCCATAAAACATTATTTTAATTCCCAACAAGCACAACCCTAACCCTAATTTTGAAATTAGGGTTAAGGGGCTTTTTCAAGACTTGGAAAAATCATTTCATTTCTCTTTTCTTCTCCTTCTTCTCCTATCCCATTTTTCTTGAAACCCTAGGACTTATTTTGCCTTTTTTTTTTTTGATTTGGGTTTTATGGTTGCAGGTTGAAGATTGAAATCCATGAAAGACAAATATGAAGAGTGTGTATAGATACTATCTATATAAACATATATATACATTTCTATATATATGTGTTTATATACATAATATATATTAATGCAGCTAAGAAAGATGAAACCCTACATCTATTTGGAGGTTTAAATGTGATATTCAGGAGGCTGCGATTTTGTTTTTAAGTGGGTGCAGGGTTTGATATTTTTTTTGTTGTTGTGAGTTTTGTGTTTACGAGTGAAAGGCGTAGATAGATAAGGTTGTGCGGGGAGTTGGGGTTTGGGGAAGGCATGTCGCCCCCTCCCTCTCCACCGTTGCCCCTATAGAAGAGTCGTGACCCTCTCTATGGAGAGCAGCCACGTTGGGGGCAACCTCCATAG
>MU224672.1:37323-61861 GCA_018584345.1 Thuja plicata
TTTTAACAGAATGAGAATTTTCAGAAATACATGTACACATTTATATATGTGTGTGAAACTATAACTCAAAGAGATGAAATCCTTTAGCAGAAAAAATAAATAAATAGAATAACATGAAAGAAAATGCATATGTATGCAAGCTCACTTCGAAAGCATTTAACACTTAAATCAGAACCATACAACAAAGAAACAAATGTGTTATTTTAGAAGTTCTTTAAATGTTACTTCCAATAGTGAGTTAAATAAATCTTCTTGTATTTGTATATTTGTATATTTTTTGAGCATTAGTAAAATCACAAATCTAAATGAAGTTTGCAAAAATACATACAAACTTTGTTCCTAAATAGACTCAAACATATAAATAAAGGAGTACATAAATAACTTCTCTTTTCTCTCTAATATTTTCTTTCAAAGTGTATATATGAATGTTTTATTCAAAGAACAATCTCTTCATCAAACTTTCCTTACATAAGTTGAAAATTTTCATCAACATATGCAAGACTTTTAAAACTACTTTATATAGACATTTCAATTCTTTCCTTTTTCTCAAAACAAGTTTTCAAAATTTCTAAGTTTTGCACAGCTCTAGTTTTCCTTATTCTCACATACAAAACAATAACTTTTAGATTTAATGAAACAGTAAATAGAATGCAAATGAACATACATAAAAAGAATCCTTGTAAATGAAACATTCATACTTAGATTTATGAATTACTTCTCATACAAATCTATTTACACCTTTAAGCTTCTAAAAGAATTCAACAACTACACTCCTAGGGAAAAGGCTACAAAATTTCTAGCCTTCAAATTTTACATAAAATTTTACAAAACCACCCATGCCTTCACTATCATATCCCAGTTTAACTCAAATCTCCAAAAGCTCATAAATCTACAATAAGAAGAAGGAAACAAAAATACCATAGAGCTGCTCTCCTCCCAGCCTAGGTCTTTACAAGACCACCCCCGAGTTAGGGGAACCAAGATTAAATAGGTTTCTCACAAACATAACATTATAAACATTCCAACACACAACTAACAACTAACAAAATCTCATTTAAGGCTTGCACATAGGGTCTTCAAATGACCCATTAATGGGGTGATGGAGAACAATCACTATGAAGAAATAGTCCATTACAAGTGTTATATTGCCTTCATAAGGCCTATAAAACAACAAAATTTCTACTTACTTCATAACTCACAAAAATCCCTACACTCTTCACCCCAAGGCTTATCTACCCTCCCTAGGGTGAGATTGGCCTTGCACACCCAAACTACATACAAAAAAAATGAGACAAAGAAACTTCCATGAAAAAATTACAACACAATCTTCTCAACCAAATCTTGCAACTTTCAAAGCACAAACAGGAACAAAAAAAAACATCCTTGCACAATACCATCTACCACAAAATATCTTGTATACATGAATCAACTAAAAATATGAAGATAGTGCAACCAACTTTGACCAAGTAATGGCACAATGGAGTTTATGATAAGCTTCCATCCCTAAGTCATTCTCCCTGTTTCCAAAAATCTCCTCTAAATCTTAGTTGTCTCCAAAGATGGGGAGTGGGTGAACAACCAAAATTTCCCCAAACTTCCCCCTAAATGTTTCTCTCACACTTCCCAAAATTCCTTGGGTAGAGTGTGTGTTCTCATTAGTTGGTCTTCCCAACCTCTTACACACTTGTCTACCCAAGGACAAGCTCTCACAAGTTGATTTTCGTCCACCATGGGAAATCCAACTTTTGGAAGGGTTCAAGGCACCTACCTAGGTTATCCTATGGTCAAAAATGACCCTAACCCATGGGTATACCAAGTGGGCCTTCTAAAAGGGCCTATACTCAACCCTAGGAGTCCTTTTAACTCATCAAAAACCCCTCTTAAACTCACCCACGAAATTCAAGTGATGTGACCATTCCTAAGGCTCACTAACCAAGTGGGCACACATGCAGATCCTACAAGATACTCTCCTAGATTTGGTTGCAACCAATCTCCACCCAAAATGGACATGTCATTGCCACATAAGCACAACACATATTTCAAGTGACACTCACAAACATAATACACATGGCTTGCCCATTTGAAAATAAATAACCACAATTAACATTTAATAGCAATTAAAACCATACACTTCACTATTACGAATTTAAAATACATCACAACGAGGCTTTATCTCTTTCATAAAGAGAAACCTTGGTTTGCACTGTTCTCACATAGGTTTAACCTTGGTTCCCTAATTTTAACACCATGGTCATCTTCCTTGCACACTAAGGCTGAATATCAGTAGTCCAAGGAATAATATGCATCATAATGAAATATACTTTATTCAAAACCTCTACAAAACTTCTACAAAATCAATTCACTTTTCACTATTCATTCGTAAGCATCCCTTAAACATTTAACTTTCATTTCATGTTATAAATCATATTGCATCATAACTGAATCAATTCACCATTCCCCATTTAATCACATAAGCATCAATTAGTCTTTCACATCATCATAACATTCACTAACTCAGTATCCATAATGAAAAATCCATAACTATAACATAGTAATCTAATCCAATTAACCAAAGTATTTTCTAATTATAATAAATCATAACATTACCTTTGTTATCCTTTTAGTTTAACCAATCTAATATTTAATTACATTATCCTATTAATCATCAAAGCACCTATCATTTATCAGATTCCTACAATTCCCTTATCCTAATTCAATCCACGCTATACATGCACTTAAGTGTTAGTCATAATAAATCAGTAAATCAATATGTCCTAATGCAACATAATGCTTCGTAGAGCAGTCAACATAAGCAAGAAGATAATAGGGTACACTCTTGCGAGAGTACTACATGGTCATCTATGCAATAATAACTGAATCTACAACCCTCAGAGTGTCAGACATAAAATGGGAATAAGGGAGGCACTACACCCATTTACTAATTTTTCATTCTACTATGCTTCCAAATAGCTTTTTGAGAAGGGGGTTGATCATGATGGTCCAATAGTTAGAGGGGTTGTTTGTGTCTCCGCTTTTGAAGATCGGAACCACCACACTAGTTGTCCATTTTTTAGGGAAACCCTCCCCATTGGTACTGTTAAAGATATGGTTGATATGAGGTGTAAGCAAATTAGCACCCCATTTCAAGTATTCAGCTTGGAGCCCATCAATATCCTATGCTTTACCTGATGCTAACCTCCTTATGCCTTGAGTGATATCATCAATGTTGAATAGCTCCCATGAATGTTTAGTTATCGCAGTGTCATGTTCCCCTAGCTTGTGTTCATAAAGCACTTTGGCATATTCCAACCATTGAGTACCAGTTATGTTATTCTCTATTTGCTTCTTTTTATTTCTGAGTTCATTCCAAAATTTCTTAGGGTTGTTTTTTCTGATATTAATCAGCTCAATTCTTCTCAAGATCACATATTGTTCCTTCTTCTATCTTAGCAACTTATTATATTCCTTATTTTTTTCATTATCCTTTTGTCCTCTCATGTTGCTTTTTGCCCTCTTGCATTCATCATCAAACCATGGGTTAGTCGAGAACGTATTCTTATTTCCTATTTTGGGTTTAGATATTTTACAATCCTAGAGTGCCTTGTTGATGATAGGAACAAGATTGTCTTTGTCCACATGGTGTTTTTTGGCAGCATTTGAGTTCTTTTGCTTATTGTTAGATATCCTACTAAGAAAGTTTCTAAAAATTTCCTGATTTTCATTTGTCATTAGGATCCTACCAGGTAAAGGACCTTTTCTTTCCTTATGTATCTGTTGAACATTTCCCTGCTCTTTTATGTGGGTTGCCAGTTTGAGTGAAATCGAATTATGATCCGAGTTTAGACCGATTGGACATTCTCCTATCTCAAGCTCCAATATATTTGAGGTGTAGTTTTGAGAGCAGATGATGTAATCCACTACAATTTTCCCGTTGTAAGTTTTGAAAGTTATGTTTCCTTAATTGGGCCATTTCTTCACCCCATTGTAGATGACCATGTTGTGGAGGCAGCAGATACCCAGTAATTCTTCCCCAAAATAATTGACCTTTCCTTTTTCATCCTATGATGACCTCTCCCAAAGTTGGGCCCCCTCTTCCTCTAACCATATCGGATCATTGTTTTCCTTGTACCCTCTTTCAAGATTGAGAGTCTGATTATTTTTTGTCCTGGAATTAAAATACCCTATGAGCAAAATTTCCCCTAAGGTGTTGAACGTAGAAATATCCTTATTGAGCGAGGCAAATGGATCTTCATGATCTAGGTGCCTCTTCTTATAAAATTTTGATCCTTAGGGGAAAATTAGCATGCTTCCACCCGAATATAAACCTAATTTTCTATTATTTTTATCCAGATATATTGGTTATTTGCATCTTCTTTCTCCGTGTTGAGAAATCTGCCCCATGTTTCTTTAATCAAGATGGTAATACCTCCATGTCCTTTGCCATTTTATGTTCTTTCATTCCACACTGAGATTTTCTTGTAACCCTCAAACTCTGGAACCTTGTTGTCGTCATGTTCATGTGTCTCTGTGAGAAGGATAATGTCTTTGGCTCTTGCTATGGGCCATAACCTAGGTCCTCTCCTCCATGGGTAGCCTCTACAATTCTAGCTAACCACAATTAAGAATTCCTGGGTGGGCCCGAGTTCCTATTTATCATGTGTTATTTTTTCATTAATATGGGCCTTCATGTTTTGCAACCACGCCCATTTTCCAATTTCTCTTATTTTTTTTAACTTTTTCCCATTCTTTCCTCCTTTCTTCTTGTTGGGCTATGGTAAGGTCTTCATCAAGGTAGATATGTGTTCCTTTGAGAAACCTCCTATTTCTCATGATATTTTTTTTGTCTTCTATATTATTCAACATCACCCTTACATGTATATCCTTGTAGCCCTTTGTCCACTTTCTGATTCTTTTTGTTTGTATAACTACTCCATTCCACTCTAGTTAGTCTATAAGGAATTCCTTTATTAGTTCTTTTGTGGCTTCTTGTTCTTTGTAGTCTCTTAACCCTTTAATGATGAGGTTTGTTTCCCTCTCACTTATCTCTTTTTCTTCCCTAATCTGACTCCTTATTTTCTTTTCAATGACTTCGTTGGGTGTATTTGCAGTCCCCCTTACTTTGTTGGTCCATGACTTGACTTCTTCTATTTGTTCTCTTATTTGATTCCCTTTTTGTTCCATTGTGGCCATGGAAGATTGCATTTCTTTAATTTGCGGATTGTCATCTCTGCCTCTACCATTTCCTCCTCCCATGTCTCTTGATGTTGTTTTTGTCTCCCTTAATTATTTCCTCAATAAAGTCAGCTTGTACTCCCCTTTTCCAGGTTGAATTGTAGTTTTTGAACTTTCTCTCTAAGAGTATTGACCTCTTTCGCTAACTTCCAATTACTTTCATTGATCTCTCTCACTTTCATGTCTTCCATATGACTCTTCTCTTCTAATGCCAACAATCTTTCTTTCATGAGTACTAGGTCATTGATGTACATGTTTGGGCACCAAGACATGGGAATTTTTGTGGGACTGTAGATGCTTGACCTCTCATCTTCTACTATGTTTTTTGGGGGAGGTACCTCTATTGTACTCTTGTCATTTCTGATATGTTTCCTTTGGCTCATTTGTAGGACCTCGGTGACTGATTTTTTAATTACCGGTCTTGGAAAAATAATTGTCAACTTGCCCTTCTTAGCATATTTGGTATTTCTAGCATTCCTTCTTCTGATTATTCCTTTGTATTGTTTCACATTCACATAGATATAGTTTCCTCCTATGGGCAATGTGTTGAGTTGGGGAAGCCCAGTAAACCTTGTGGCAGAATGCTTGTTGTTGTTCCAGAGTTGATTGAGTTCCCAAATCTAGCAGAGGAGAACATTCCTGGGAGTATCAAAAATCCCCCTTGCTGAATCATCCCTAGGAAGGAGTTTTGCAGGAGGTTATTTCCTTGGGCTAGAACTGAGTTACTATCAGGCCCAAAATTGTGCAATGTGTCTAGAACTGATTGTGATTCTTTTATCTCTAATTGATCACCTGGTGTGATATGCTTGAGTACCTATTCATCTGATTGAGAGATGTGCAGTGTGCTTATGACTTGTTGTGGTATCTTTATCTCTTATTGATCACCTGGTGTGATATGCCTAAAGACCTATTCAGTTGGTTGAGAAATGTGCAATGTATCTATGACTGGTTGGGATATCTTTATCTCTAATTGATCACCTGGTGTGATATGCCTAAATACTTGTTCCTCTTATTAAGGGATGTGTGGTGTGTCTATGATTGGTTGTAATACCTTTATCTTTGGCTGATCCCTTGGTGTGGTATGGTTGGGAACCTGTTCTGTTGGTTGATATTCCTCTATCTCTGATTGATCACCTGGTGTGATATGCTTGGAAACTTGTTCTATTGTCTAGGGATCCTTAGATTCTATCCCGCCTTCTCCATATTTACCCTCCATACTCAGAAAAATAGGGTTTACTATTTACTGTCTATGTGGGTTTGGTTTTTGTGTAGAGAAGAACACATAAAGTGTAGAAGGTTTATGTGAATGTAGCCTTTATAGATAAATATTTTCACAATAAGAAACATGAGATGAAAGAGCAAACAAATAATACGTAAAGGGAAAGAGAAAACAAATAATACGAAAAGGGAAAGATCAGGGAAACCCATGGATCACACCTTGTTGCTCTGGTAAACCCTAGAGACTTGAGTTGTTTCTGCCTTGCTCGCCAATTTTTCTCTATCCACTGTTCCCTACTCGTTGTTACTTCTCTACTCTATACCACCGTATTGTGCTACCCTGGATGCTCCTTGTTGCTCTAGTAAACCCTAGAGCCTTGAGTTAACCCTAGAGTCTTGAGCCTTGTTAAAGGTAGGCATTAAAAAAATGTGAGGATCATGCTAAAAGAAATGACTCCTTGAAAATCAGAGAGAAGAACAGCGACAAAATTGTGACACCTTTCTACATCTATCTCTTGTTTCAGTATAATATATAGTTGTCCTTGCTACAATAGTAAAAAAAATCTTTTAGCATATAATTGTCCCTGCTATAATTGTATGACAAATATTAAAAGGAAGGGGTAAATATTTATAGCTTGAATGCATGGGACAAGAATGACAACAAAATATATTTATTATTCTCAAAAAATGTACAACCAATGAGAGGGAGAAATATCAACATACGAAACACTTTCAGTCATCTTGCGTTGGGCGTGTTGAATTCTAAACCTTTGATTTTTAAAATTAGCTCGCGCATTTCAAATAGAAAACACCTTCAACGTAATAATGTCATAATTTTGTATTCTTCCAAGACCATTTTTTAAAATAAGGTAAACTGAAACATTGGCTCTCTGTACTTTTTAGTGGTGGCAATTATTTTTTCATATTTTTCTATTTGATGCATATTATTATTGATTGAGTCTTTGATTCATCACTATTTCATCCCTTGTTCATGTTTTATTTGCATCTTTAAAAAAATAAAATTTGAGAGGACTTTTGTCTCATTAGGTTTTCTTCCTTTTTCATTTATGAGATTTTGCATTGTGAATAGGTACCTAACATGGCCTATTAGTGAGGACCCATAATAATCTTCATGTTTACATCATTTATATTTATCTGCATTCTTTCTAATTTACACTTAAAGGATTGTTGATGTGAACAAGGGTGTTTCCTATCCAATTTACCCCTTTGTAGTGTGAACAAGATACATTATCTAGTTAGACATTAGTTGGGCCATTTTTACACATGTTCACATGTTAAATTTACTTAGGGATCTACAAATCATTTTATAAGGCCTTAGTTGTCATTTGATCTTTAGTTGTCTCATTGTGTTGGATTAAGACACATGTCATGATCTTGTCTAACCCTCTTCTTCAATCTTGCCTATATAAGCAAGACATCATATGTATATTGTAAGCCTAAAATTCATGATCTTGTCTAATCCTATCTCTTGACCTTGCCTATATAAGCAAGAAATCATAAGTATATTGTAAGTCCAAAATTTAATTCCAATCCATTGTGCACATAAGCAATCATTATTTTCTCTTTTTGCTCTCTTTTTTATGGAATCTTTGAGTTTTGCAAGTGATTTTGGAGGCTTGAGTCCTTTGGTGACTAAAACATGTTAGTTTGCAACATTTCTTGACACTAATAGGGCTACTAATTTAGCCGAGTCAAGATTGGATATACAACATTTTTCTAGAGGATGAAGGGAAACATTGTGAGCGTTAATGCACACTTTTTATATATTCTTGGTAAAGGGATTGAAGGAAAGAATTGCACTTCAGAAGGGGTTCGAGATGATAACATTATTTTATGAGGACATCATTGCACCAAGAGTATCTAGTAGAAGAGGTTTATAGATTTTGGATTGAATATCAATTACAAATATATTAATATATGAGCATTAACATTAGACCAATACAAGCTACTTACGAGAAAACACATAGAAATCACAAGCATCAACATTAGACCAATACAAGCTCCTTATGAGCAAACACATTATAAATCACCTATGGAAGACCAAGTCCCTACTTAGAAATCCACTTTTATTTAAAAACCACCCGCCTATTAGAATCCAACTGTGGAAGACCATGAGTCACAACTTAGAAGTCCACTTCAAATGTGTCACACTTTTATAAAGGAAATGGCCAATGCTAATTCAACTATTTAAATTGAATCACTAGAAAGTGAGAGATAGGTTTCAAATTTTGAAATTGTGTAAATTAATAAGATGTATATTTTTAGTATATTTTATGTCTGTAATTTAAACAAACAAACGACTAAATATTTGAATATATGTCTTTACAAAATAAACTTAGTTGTTGATAAAATGCTAAAATTGAAGTTACATGGAGTGTCATTTTTATATTGTAAATTTTGTCTTTTCTTCTTCACTTTTTTGTGCATTGATAACTTAAAACTTTGGTATATGGATATATTTTATTTTACTTATCGATCTACAAAAGGCTATTTTTATATATTTAAAAAAAAATATTATTTATAAAAGTAAGATTCGTTTAAATATTGAGTTTTCTATTTTTTAAATTTTTTTTTGGTAATTGGATATGAAGTGGCATAAAATATGTATTTTGTAGACACTTCCAAAAGGAATAATTGTGGTCCAAATCTAACTTAGCTAAAATGAATTTAGCTAGATCTTAAACAAAAGTAATTTTTGGTTAGAAATATTTAAATTTACTTATGTTGATAAGCTCATCTAAAGTGTGACACAACTTCATATTTTACTCACCATATGAAAAATTGTACTTTGGTCTCCACAATAAAAACCCAACTTTTTAACCAATTAAGTTCAATCTCTTGAAACAAGAGGCTTAGACTTTCATTTCTTACATTTGAAATAACTTTGATAAAATCAAAAGGAAAACATAGGTCCATAGGATCATCATCATTGATACCAATTAAAAATATATTCATGTGTAGGGAAGAGATGATGTTGGTAAGGTACTTATAGAACTTTATTGGGTAATGTTATTTCTTTTCATTAATTTATCTTCTTATCTCAAGAGTAGTACGTCTATCCACTAATCAACATTATGGTTTCATGCATCATTGGAACTTCCATCATGGGGGAAATTGATTATTTAGGTTCAATCACAAGGATGTAGAGTTTTAGATCACAAGAGAATCTATTGAGGCATTTTTTTCTTAAAATGTAGTTCAAGTTATTACAGATACAATATATATTCAAAATGAAACAAATAGATTATTTCAATCCACATGCATGTGCATCTATAAGACCCCTTTTTGTGGGACGCGGCTAAGCTCCCTTCAAAATGCACCATTGACCAAATTTCAAAAACTAGAAAACCTAACAAATTTTCATGAAATTTTCAGCATTTGTTCTTGATGAACTGCATATTTTGTGGTCGAAAACCACAAAAAAATTGTAAAAAAATAAGTGTTTTCACGAATTTGAAAAAAAAAGTTTGACAATTTTTTTAATCTTTAGTAGGTTTTTTCTGGAGCTTAGCCCGTGCCCTTTTGTGTGCATGCTATGAATAGTGAATTTAAGACATCATAAATATAGAATGGCTCAAATTGGTGTCTGATGCAAAAGGAGGTGCTTGTGTTATATTTAGTGGCACTTTTTTTACCAATGCAAGAAAATAATTCATCAAAACAATTGAGATGCGATTTGTTTCCTTTTTCATTCTGCTACAAAGAATACTTGTATTACAAGAGTCCTTGCGACTTATATTTATGACACATGAATGAAATACATGGAATACGTGGATGGAGTCAAAGAAAAATCATGTGAAGAGAGTGAAGAGAGTGTAAGAGACTATGGATAGTCATTATTATTTTTCGTCAATGTGAAATACATTACATGTTTTGTATATCTCCTAATATTTACTATCATAAAACATATGAATTTTGGTATTCCTAGTCTTGGGGAGATCAATGTGTACATTAATAGCATGCTTGGATAGATGAAATCTACCATTTTTAAGAAGACCCTGCCTTAGATTTCTTTCCATTGGGATAAATCGAACAATCCTCTACACATAGTTTCATATGCACTTTGGATCCAAAGTTTTATGTGGCTATCTTTGGCAATTGTATTCACATTAGTGACTGAGAAGTTTCCTTATGAAGCTCTCGAAGAAAATATCCCAAAAGAAAATATAATAATTAGAGTTGAGTGGGTAAATTTTATTAAGATAAATAGATACATGACTTCAATAGTTTGGTGGTGGATTAATGGATCTTTAGGATGGTTGTATACATTTTCCAATTTCCTTTTCTGATAGGTTTCTAGTTCCTATAATAGTAAGAGGATTGGTTCGCATATGGATTTATTTTGTCTCTAAAAAAAAATATACTTATATCTATGTGAGAAGGAAAAATTAGTATTATACATGTTTGGTTGCATCTCAACGATTATCAGTACTTGAATATAGTTATGGCCTAGTGACATAAGGGAACACAAATTTTAAGGAGTCAAAAGAAGTTGATAAAGATAATTAATTCATTATTAAGGTTCAAGGATATACAAGGAAGAGATGCATTCACCTTGGAACCTTAGAGTATGTTGGTACATATCCAATTGTGTTTGATTTCTATCTCACTTATGCATTTTTGGCTTTTTCAACCCATTATTTATACCTAATACAAGAAATCTCAAGTTGGGTCCCCTTTGATAAACGTTGATCTCCTTCACCTCCATATGCCCCTCATGTATTTGATAGTATATAATCCTAAAATAATTCAAATTTGGGGTGTTCCTAATCTTTCCCCCATTGCATTCACATTGTTATGTTTTAAGAGTTTTCCATCTAGGCATACATTTCCTCCGAAACCTACTCATTCCTTTGAATTTTTTAGAATTTCAAGCTTTATCTTCTAGATATGTTTTTCCTTTAGCCTCTAAATTTTAATGTTTTAGAATCAATTTTTGATGAATGGTACTCCCCTCAAACAAAACCTCACAAAATTTCAAGGCACACAATAAAAAAATAAATGAAAATGATTCTTGTAATCTTCAATTAAACAACTACAAATATTAAAGTACATTCAATCAAGATCTAATGACTCTTACTATAAAAATATGGGTTGCTTACATTAAAAAAAATAGATATGTCACTCTATTCATAATGATAACACCTACAAATGTAACATTAGAAAAATGAAAATCCATTCTTCAACATGTACCGTCATCCCAATTACACCAAGTCTTGAATGAGATATTCCTTTTGACTTTGATGGATTTATAAATCCTCCTCTCATAATCCAGGAAGTTTAAATCAATAATAGATATCATGTATCATTATAAAATGGTATCCTAGTATGAATTTGACAACATCATTAGTTGTACAGTTTGACCTTCAATTTTCCTGAATCATTGTTGATATATTTTTGTGCAGTTATTTCTTCTTTACATCAACTTGATTATTGTGCATTCATATCGACGCTAAATTTAATGGCTAGAAAACCCCTTGACACTTTCATAAACTCAATATAGGAAATAAATTTTTACTATCACCATCTTTAACTCTTATTGTAATACTTATTTTGAGAAGCTACATTTGTTTTTTCTTTCAAAGTTTCAATTACATTTATGAAAGTTTTACATCAATTGTGTTGGAAATGTTAGGTACTGAGAGGGGGTGAATCAGTAAAAATAGGTAATTAACAAATTCAACCACCGATATAAACATTTGCACTATTAACTTCCAAACCACAAAGCATATAATTGATGTAAACAAATGGTAGTAAACAATATCAAGTATCCATAAGATCAACACACATAAAACAAAAAATTTATCATGGAAACCCTTGTAAGAGGGAAAAAACCATGTTGGGGGTGACACCCACAAGCCCACTACTGCAGTAAATGAGTTTGACTTGTTAAGAGCTACAAATACCCTTTCTAAGGGTTCACCATATTATGACTGATTAGTACACTATTAAGAGTATAATAAGATTAGTTATGATCTACCTCACTAGAGGATTTCAAACCTCAATAAAGAAGTTACCTTGTTAAAGGATTTACAAAAAAGAACCTGTTAAAGTTCACCTAGTTAAGAGATTTAACCTATTGTAACTATTAGGAAACAACAAGACATATTTATTTGCAGAATGACACTAATTTCCTATTAGATACTTTATGCTCTTCTTTCTTAAGTTGTACTCATCTCTGCTCCTTCAATTTGTGATCTCCCAACCTGAAACTATGATCGCAACCTTAAATCAAATGATTTAGTGCTCCTTATATAGAATTGTTGGTAGGTCACACAAGACCTAGAACTTTCCACCATAGTCATCTCAAAAGATTAACCAACCTCCTCAAAATCAGGGCCAACAACATCCAATATGTCATCCTTAAATGTATTACCAATATTTAGAACTAATATGTCAGCCTCAAATCCACTGCCTTAACCAAATTAATATGAAACTCTAATCGGTGACCAAATAGGTAAACTGTATTCTCACTCAAAACATGATTCATTCAAAACTTGGTATAAACTATTGTGATTAGAATAAGTGATTCCAATTACCATATACAAACTACAACTATGATTTCAACACCTGAATCTTTCCTTAACTCAACTACTACCACATTCTATGTCTGATATTGGTCTTCCTGAACACCAGTCGACATACATAGTTGATCTTTCCTTTACCGATCATGTACAGATCTTACTGGTCACTCCAATAATGATAATTGAATATATTGTGATCAATGACAACCACTTATACATTGAATCATGACCTCTCTTCATATCTCCTCCAAAACTACCATAATGCCAACAATCTCCCCCTTTGGCATTGATGGAAAAAACTTCTAATTTGCATAACTCTGCATAATCTCTCTCTCTCTCTCTCTCTCTCTCTCTCTCTCTCTCTCTCTCTCTCTCTCTCTCTCTCTCTCAACAATGACAATAAATCACACATCAAAATTATATTATGTATCTGCTTAGGGACATCAGAGATAACATTATCTACAACATCATTAATCTATTCATTTTTTGTCTCTTGTGCTTTTCCTTTCTCTTCTATTGATTAGTCTTTAGTTGTAGTCTCTGACTTTACTAACTTTATCCATGTATCTGTTAGAATTCAAATAATTCATAAGCCAAGATCACCTATAGAAAAATACCTATCACAAAGGAAATGAATGGAGACAAAACACACATAGATCTGAAAGATGAAAATATTCATTTGGAGAGAGAAATGAGGGAATTACAAAAGAATTGATAATTACAAAGTGATCAATCCTAATAAAGGAGATCAAAACCCTAAGAAGGGTGGAGAAACCTAGGTTGCATGAATAATTAATAAAAGAATTAATTATTGCATGCCTAAAGTTTAGCTTAAGTGAATAGAGATAAAAAGGTGACTTAATAATTAAATCAATAATGATTTAATTAATAAGTGAAAATAGATTTTTACTCTAACACCCCCTCCCCCCCACCCTTAAGATAAACTTAGGGAGAAGCTAAAAACCTAGAAATAGTTACTGAAAGCAGGAAATGGGTCTCGAAAACAAGGCCTGATCAGGTACCCAATTACAAAAAATCTCTGTAAAGAGGAGGAAAACCGCTCTCCGAAAAGAGATGAAGCCTAGTGAAGGACTAAAGAAGCTTCCAAACCAGGGAAAGTCCTAGAAAATAGGAACAAAGATCAGGTAGAGAAGACTATAATCTGCATGAGTTCCCTAAAATGACACTTCTCAAATCAGGCTGGCAAACAATGCAAACATCAAAAATCAAAGATATAGATGGAAAAAACACCAAGGAAGATTTGATCAAAAGAAGAACATGTAGAACACCTCTGAAGCATGAAGTTGCAAACATTGTCAAAGAATCGTTGTAATCTATATGAGTGCCCTCAAATGACACTACTCAAATCAGGATGGAAAACAAGACAAATATCAAAACACGAAGATACAAATGGAAAAAAACACCAAGTCTAGAGCCTCCAAAATAGGAAAGAAAGAAGAGTGTCCATATGGTAAATGATCCATCTCACCAAAATGCATAGGTACCAACCACTGCATCCGCCTAGTATATAGGAACAAATATTGAATACATAGAATAACTCCATCAAACCAAGGAAGCATATAGAACCAACAGGAAATACAACCCCATAATGTTGACTAGGGAGAGGCATGACAAATACACTGAGTCAAACTACCAAGAAACACTGCATGATGAAGAACGTACAAGCACATAATAAATTATGATGTCAAGGATGATCAGTTGCTTGACACACATGAGGCTAATGTCATGGAAGGAACACTCACATGAAAAAGGTACAAAAAACCCCCCCATGGCACTTTATAATATAGTGTGAGTATAAGCAGGCACAAAATGTGCGGGATCCCAAGCATGCATGATGGCACTTTATCTCAGTGCATTTGCAAAAAAAGAAATGCTACAAAAAAATGTATATATTATCCAAGAATGATTGAGAACTATAGAAACATATGTAACAACTAACAAGGAGTCATCCCATGCACAAAAAATGATCCCAGGACCTGAAACATCCAAGACATCCACCAGAATGCAAAAATGCAAAAAACAGAATAAAATATACTTGGAATAGATTCTGGTAATCAGAACCATACAAGAAGGAGAATAGAACCAACTTTGTGACAACATGCAGAAGTCAAAAAATGAAGTCTAAAGGAGCAAGATATGGTGACCAGAGTGCAAAATAGAACCATGACTTTGACTGGAAAAAATCCCTGCAAGATGGAAAAATCAAAAAGCTTAACCTAGAAAATTAGGTCAGACTCAGAACCAGCTTTTTGGTGATATGTTTTTTGGCAAGAAATGCCTTTGTTTGCTCAATTTATGAGAAAAAATAGACAATACCCCTAAAAGGGAAAGAAAAAGAGCCCTGGTGGCTCTCTAGTGGATCCCAGGCAGAGGTGTCGCGGCCTGGTGGCAGATCGGTGGTGCGCTGGGCTGAGCTTCCGGTGGCGGTGGCGGTGGTGTTGGTTGCTCAAGCCCAAAGCTCAGAAAACTGAGCATGGAGCCACTCGATGGTGGTCATTGGGTGGTGCATGGGCGTCTGTTGGGTGATGGGCCCAAAAAACTTTTTTTTTTTTTTTTTTTAACTTTGACGATGATTTTCTCAATTTCCATGCCCAAAAAATGGGCATGTGCAAATTTTTTTGCCTCGGATGGAAAATTTTCCCAAATATGACATGCCTTAAAAGGAAATATGGGTTTTGGGGCATTTTGAGTACATCTGTGATGTCCGTTCATGCACAAAGTGCTCCAAATAAAAAATCCCCTCTAGATCCACACAAAAAAAATCTGAAAACTTGAAACCCTTGAAGCTCCAGAAAATCTTCAAAAAACCTAAGAATGGGAAGCTCTAGCAAGGCTCTAATACCATGTTAGAATTCAAATAATTCATAAGCCAAGATCACCTGAAGAAAAATACCTGTCACAAAGGCAAAGAATGGAGACAAAACTTACATAGATCTAAAATATGAAAATATTCATTCAGAGAGAGAAATGAGGGCATTACAAAAGAATTGATAATTACAAAGTGATCAATCATAATAAAGGATATCAAAACCCTAAGAAGGGTGTAGAAACCTAGGTTGCATGAATAATTAATAAAAGAATTAATTATTGCATGCCTAAAGTTTAGCTTAAGTGAACTAGAGATAAAAAGGTGACTTTATAATTAAATCAATAATGATTTAATTAATATGTGAAAATACCTTTTTACTCTAACAATATCCACTATCTCATCTCTTAACGATTGTGTTTCTACAATAACAATTAATGTGACTCTACGCCTTGTCTTAAATTATCCTATCATCACTTTAACCATTAACTTTACCTCTTCTATAGTTAATTCAGGTTGCAAAAGTGTAAGTTCTTGTTCCATCATCACTCTATCAATCTTCAAAGCTTATCTCCATATTTTTGATGACATTAATTTTGCCATTAGTACACTTAGTGAAAAACATTGACAGATATCATCGGTAAAAGCATTACCAGTGGACTACAAGCATAACCGAAAGACAACAAGCATACCTGACAGAACAAAAAGGTCACGAGAAAATGCTAAGTATGGAATTGACTGGCGAACACTGACAAGTGTTGCACCGATGAAGTGAACTGGACATCACCGACGGGTCAATAACATAACATGAAGATCATCACCGACAATATAATTTTTGAGAACAAAACCGACGGAACAGAAAAAACATACCCGACGAATAGTTCAAGAAAGGAACACCGACGACAAAGAAAACCGACCGTCAGAACCGACAGTCAGTTAGAGAACCCGCAAATAGTGGATCTAAGTTTTACACGTCAGATAAAGCATTGTAATTCTATTTATAGAGTTTCAATTTATTTTAAATCATTACTTGAGGGTCAAGCAAGCTATATGTAAATGTTTTAAAGCATCCTAACGTATCTAAAACATATCTAACTAAAGATCAAGGTCAAGTTGTAAACCTTGGATCTAGAGTTAACTTGTGAAGCGTGAATCAAGAATAGAGCTAAAATCTAGTATAAATAGATGTTCAATAAATTTTGAATCATGAATTCATTATTTTTGATAGCCACGAAAAGCATCTAAGGAGAAGAAGGCAGAATTCATGCAAAGTTCAGAAACATATCACATTAGTTATCAAGAACACACATAGGCTACCGACGAGCAGACAAAGGTATTATTCAATCATGGAAAGATGATTACTCATACATAGGAAGCTTTATTGGATCTGTTATCAGCAATTAGAGATTGCATACATCATCAGATCAAAGACTTATGTAGTTGCATTCTAACAAGTGCATCACATCTAAAATCCTTTTGTAGAAGGTGGACTTAACCGTTCTTTACAAATCTCTTAACAGAGTGCACACTTAACAGTATTGCTAAAGCTTTAAACAAATTAGATCTTAACAGGTCTCCACTGTAATAATCCTAACAGGGTAGGTCATCAAAAGTGACCAATTGTAAGCCTTAACCGGCCCCTTCTTATCTGTAGACAGTGAAGTCTTGTGGGTAACAATCCCCACCACAGTTTTTACTTCCTAATAGGAGTTTTCTATGATATCACATCTTTTGTCATGTGTTATCTATTTTCATGAATGTTTCTTGTATGGTTACATATTAAAAAGAACTTATGATATGATTGCATATACATAAAGAAAGATGAATAGTTAGATAAGATAATCTACAAACTGATGATTAAGGGTTAATGGGCTAACCAAGAAAATTTTTAGAGGTACCAATTCACCCCTCCACTCTCAGTACATCATTCCAATATAATTCCAACAATTGGTATCAGAGCTAAGTCTCTTTCTTGAAAAGCTTAAAGACTTAAGAGAAAATATCAGAGCAATGGAAAAGTACAGATTGGACATGACTATTGAGAATGAGCAGCTATAGATGTAGATAAATTATGAGCAGTATAAAGAGGTGAGAATCAAATTAATAAAAATTCTTGATGAGAGAAAGATTATGGCAACCAGACTGAATGAGAAAGACTACAAAGAATTAGAAATACAAGATTACTTTGATACAGCAGAATCATCAATGAGCAAAGCTTCAGACGCATCAGTAGAAGAAATCACAAGTCTACAAGAGGTCAATCTACATTTGACAGATCAAATCAAGATGTTTCAAATTGGTCAAGAAACTCAAATGGTGAAAATGATTGATGTCATGAATGATGCAAGAAAAGCTAAAAATGAAAGAACACTAGTCATTGATGATAAGAGGAAAATAACAGAGAAGCTACAAGAGAAAGAATCAGAGATTCAAAGACTTACTGAGCATCACCATGAGGTTACCAACCAGATTATTCTTATGAGTCAAGAATTAAACAGACTAAATATAGAACTCATTGAAAGAATATAGATCATCGGTGAGCTAAGAGAAGAGAATGAAAAATTGAAGCATGAAATTAAAGTCCAGAATCAACACAACGAATTGATCAAGAAAGCTGAAGATAGAAACAAAAGGATGGATGATTTTCTTGATGGACAGAGAAGAGTCAACAACTACACAGGATTAGGGTACAATGAGAATGGTGAATCTTCTAATCAACCAAATCAAAGGAATGCTTTCACAACCCCAAGATCCAAGAAGTTGTCATGCAATCACTGTGGAAAAATAGGCCACACCTCAAACATTTTTAGAAGCAAAATGAAAGGTATTTCTCAAGCACAATCTACTTTTATTGGTAATTGTTATAAATGTTAAAAGAAAGGACACAAGGCACATGAGTGCAGATCCAAAGTGACAAATCCAAGGAGGAAAACCTACATGGACAAGTACTGTCCTACTTGCAAGATGAATGGGCATACACATGAAGAGTGTTGGAAAAGGAACAACAAGGCCTAGACACCAAAGGAAACTGATAATAGCCACAAACCAACAAGAGTAGGTAACTCATATGTTTGGGACTATAACATATGGGTAAATTTCATAGCATGTGGAAGGTATGGTCATATTTCTACCAACTGTATAAGAAAGTGGACCAGAAGGTCAAGAGGTTGGACTAATCTAGGTATGGCATGTTTGCATTGTAATAAGGTTGGACATGTGATAAAAGATTGCAAAGACTGACTGACAGACACAAGTACACATCCCAATGGAAATACCATTGATAACATCAAGAGAATAAGAAACAAGATGTGGGTAAAAGCCACAAACACTGAAGGTGTTGGAACAAGAAATGCAAATGGTGACACCCCATCCAATGGATGTAGTGACATCACTACATCCAACTAGATTGCACAAGTAAGTATGGAACTGCATTATGACAAGTTATATTATGCATTGGTTCCATTACACATTGTTCATATTGTAATATTAGCATGAATAAAAGTTGCAATATATTGTTATTTGCTAAAATATTGAAAAGAAACCATCAGTTATTGGGCACAATTTGTATCAGTTAACACACATAGAAAATTTAGCACTACTTACCAGAATGTATCGGTTATTACACAAACGCCAAGTTACTAAGTGTAAACCGACAGACATCGGTGAACCTTGAGTCAACAAAAGCTGTCTTCGCAACTTTATAGAAAATCATCAGTGAAGTCACCAAAGCTACTAGCTACCCTGACACTTTGCACAGACATCAAAGATGTTATGAATGCCTCTACCGATGAACTTAGTCTTTATATACTGACGAGTTGGTGAGAATTAATAACAACTTAGGGCACAAAAAGTTATAAAAGCCCGACGGGTAAACTCATTTTTGCACCCGCAATTTTCAAGCAGAGTAGAGAAATTTGAAAGCAATTTGGAGAGTGACCCAACAGGAATCGATTTGACTCAAAGCATTCACATTCACAGGCAATCATAGAGAATCAGTAACTACATTCACCAACTGCACTATTTTATTTGCGAAAAGCCCTAAATTTTAGTAAACACGATGGCATCGACTTCTAGAGTTGAGAATATTAAGGAAGATAAGAAGAAATATTTCAAGCTTGTCAGTAGAGGCTCTTGTGCTGAACCCAAATTCAAGCTACACCCAGAAATAGCATCACAACCTGACAATTTCAGAGCATTCTCTAGAATCCCACCTAGGGTTTTGCTGGTAGAGGAAGTAAGGTCCTATATACACTGCAAGATCTCAGAAATAGGAGATCTAGACTTATATATTGCCTACAAGGCACTATGCGATGAAGCTAGAAAGCTTAAAGAAGAGCACAAACATTTGGAAGTAAAGGGACTCACGAATGCACTGCATTTTCCCAAAGTTTTCAAAATAGAGTGGATAAATATTGTTCTTAGCAGAATGCACAACAAGACTCTATGTACCAATAAGCCAAAGCCAATAACAAAGGATGTTATTCATGCCATTACTGGTTATCCTACAACCGATAAACCACAAGCTCACAAGCACCCATCCCTGGCAGAAGTGGAAAACTGACTGGTGCTAAATTAGATAAAAGAGCACTAAAGGTTAACACCATTACCGACGTAGAGCTGAAGTTTGGAGCATGTGTTGTTGGATATAAAATCTTCCAAGCAAGAAGAATGAATAGCATATCAATTACTGCTATGAGCATAGCATACAAGATCATCAAACAGGGAAAGAAGATGGATCTTGTAGAGATCTTGTTACATCAACTGGAGGAGAACATGTGCACAATAAGATCTTCAAGGACAAACACTTGTAAGTTTGGTTCCCTCATAATGTGCATATTCTTTTACTTTGAAGAATACTTTCCTTCAATTGGAAAAGTTGCATGGGACATAAGCAGACCCATAACCATTCAGATAGGTGAATTCATAGAATCACTAGGAACAAATTTTGATAATGCTATGCATGAGTATTTCAAAACCATTAAGGAAATGCTACAAGCTAGAACAAGAATTCCTAAAAATTTGATAGAGGAACACAGAGAGAATATATGTTTCATGGTAGATACTGATTTCATGCACATCCAAGCAGTAGTACTTAGGAAATCATGGCTCTCAAAGTTAGAATATGAAATCAAAATAGGACAAGCAAATGAGTGCATTGAGGCACTACTGAATGAACTAGTGGAAAACAAACAACTAAGATTTGGCACCTATGAAGAGGCAAAACAAAAGATTAAAACAAATCTTGTTGTCAAGAAGGCTTTAAAACAGTCAAACAAAATGGTGAAGAAACTAAAAGAGAAATTGAATATATCTTCTGAAGATGAAGAAGAAAAGGAAGGTGAAGAGGAACAAGAGGTTAAGGAGGAACTCACCAAGGACCAGCTACCCATCGGTGATACAACAGAGAAAAATGAATCAGAGGAAGAGGATTCTAATTCACCACCTCCTCCTCCACCTAAGAAATCAAGAACAAGGAGACAGACAACAAAGGATGCAACTCCTTCTCCCATGGTAAAAGGAAAGGTGTATAAAAGGAAACCTGAAACATCAAAGGCAAAACAACCAGTTAGGAAACCTATCAAAACGAGGAAATTTTTTTAGACAAATGAGGATTTAGAGAACTCAACTATGGATGAGCCTGACACTGCAATCAAACAAGCAAAGGAAACAACAAAGGTAACATCAACTACAGAAAACATTGATGAAATATGTAAGTACATTTTTGAGGCATCATCTATTGGACATCCTAAGATTAGGAAATGGTTGAGATGGGATTCCGTAGAACATATTAAAATTGAAGATGCAATTATAGCTAAAATGTGCAGACACTATTATGTCCCACTTCAATTCACTACACGTGATGTACCACAAGAACTGTTGATAAGATTATCTTCTAGGTTCACATTTGCACTCGATGAGGAGAAGAGGATAAGAGAAAGAGTACTTGTTTCTCTTATGCCTCCTAAATCAAAAAGGGAAGAAATCAATGAAATCATGGAGAAATATGAGAAAAATTTCTTACCCAAAATGAGAGCTTACAAATTTCTAGAAGAGCAGTTTATAGAACTAGAATAAGAAGCTCATGATAAATGGAGCAAGATACTCAATCCTGCTAAGGAGAGAAGTTATGAGAAGGAAACTATCACTCAGAGAGATAACTCAATAGCTAAGTTAGACAGTGAATAATTTCAAATAACCGGCCAGAAATAGGTTGATATTATAGATGAAGAATGGCCTAAAAATAGTGAGAAAAATCAAGTACCAGCAAGTCCAATTCACATCAGTTTAGAGGATGAAGAAGTTACCAAAGAAGAGTTAACGATAAAAGGTAACTTAGATGATGATATAAATGATGAATCATGGTTAGATAACATTGTCAAAACCACTACAGGAAAAGACCCAGTAGTAGAAGTACAAAAGGATGAAGACATAAATATTGCAAAGGGCAATACCGACAGACATGATACAGCTATTGACACTGCAACAGTCAATACAATGACAAACATGAATATATTAATAGATGCTATTAATATTCAATCAAGTTAGGATAAATCATCTAAGAAAGATGATGATATACCCAAGGATATGGGTACTGATGAAAACAAATATACATCTAGCACTCAAAAGGATACAGATATAGAAATGAAGGATGTAACCAACAATCAACAAGAAGTGTGAAATGAACAAAACAAAGAGGCAAATAACAAAGCTGAGGATACATTGAGAAAGGTTGAAGAAAAAGATAAAAGTGAAGAAGTCAAGCAGGATGAAGGCACAAAACTCAAAGATGATATATCTATTGATACACCTAAGGCAAATGAGGAGACATCTTCACAAAACCAGTCGGTGGACTCAGAACAGATACAAAATGATGCTTCATCTTCTCGACCCTCACCTACCAAATCCACCCAATCTCAAGCTTTACAAATGGTAGTACATCAATCTTCCACCCAGCCAAAGAAGAAGAAGAAGAAAGCAATGAAGAAAGACAATTTGGCTGTTACATTGGATGAAGTTATAGAAGTCCCAAACTGGGATATTACTACTTTGGATAGTGATAAACTTCAAGAGTTTGGAGTGTTATGTCAAAGGAAAGCCATTCAGAAGAAAATGATACAGGAACATAGGGAAATAATGGCACTTGAGAAGGCAAGAGACATTCTACAACAATTGGTTCCTGATGTGAAACTTGAACAAAATGCTACAGTTAAGGAGAAAATAGTTGTTCTTACCGACGCAATCACAGAGAAGAATATAGATGCAAAACAAGCTATGGAAGGACAAGCAGAGAGGAAGTATCAATACAAGTTAATTGATAAAATCAGCCAAGAAGTAGCACTAAAAAAGGTAAAGCTCTCTGAACTAACTGATTAATTAGAGAAAATAATTGTTGAGGCAATTACCTTAGTTCAAAAGATGTGCACGCTTGAAAATTTTACAAAGGAAAATAGTGACAAATTAGCAGAGATAGATTCTAATGTCCCAGCAAGTGCACAAAGCCTAACCTCAAATGCAGACAGTATCAAGGTACATCATGACAAGGTCATTGAGGTTAACAGGCTAAGGCAAGAAATATGGGATGCTAAAACACAACTAAGAGGTGAGATTATAGAACTATAGGCACACATCTTTCCTAATCTTACTATTTTATAGCACCATATTTCTGAAGCAAGAAACCTTATTGCAACCCCAGAGATGTTTGTAGTAGACAACATCTATGATATACACGTAAGGATATCACTTGATCACATGGCTCTAGAAATGTTGAAGGAAAAATGGGAAAAGATGATGGAGGAGATCAAGTCATCACACTCCCACCTTTTTGACAAGATGTAAGTACCTTTGCCTTTATTATCAAAAAAAGGAGGAATAGAAAGGAAATATATATTGTATGTACAGAAGGAACAGATATGTAAATATCTATGTACAATATATCAAAAAAAAATGGTACATAAGGATATGTATATATACTTACACTTACCGGCATATACATAGGGGGAGTCATTCAAATGACTAAGGAAGAAGTATACATAGGTGTACATACTAATACATTTAGTATGTTGCACATATCATGTTTTTGATACTAATGTCAAAGGGAGAGATTGATGACATTAATTTTTCCATTAGTACACTTAGTGAAAAACATTGACAAATATCATCGGTAAAAGCATTACCGATGGACTACAAGCATAACCAACGGACAACAAGCATACCTGACAGTTTAAAAAGGTCATGAGAAAATGCTAAGTATGGAATTGACAGACGAACACTGACAAGTGTTGCACCGATGAAGTGAACATGACATCACCGACGGGTCAATAACATAACAAGAAGATCATCACTAACGATACAAGTTTTGAGAAAAAAACTAATGGAGCAGAAAAAGCATACCTGACGAACAGTTCAAGAAAGGAATACCGATGGCAAAGAAAACCAACCGTCAGAATAGACAGTCAGATAAAGAACCCGTAAATAGTGGATCTGAGTTTTACATGTCAGATAAAGCATTGTAATTCTATTTATAGAGTTTTAATTTGTTTTAAATCATTACTTGAGGGTCAAGCAAGCTTTATGTAAATATTTTAAAGCATCTAAAACATATCTAACTAAAGATCAAGGTCAAGTTGTAAACCTTGGATCTAGAGTTAACTTGCAAAGCGTGAATCAAGAATAGAGCTAAAATCTAGTATAAATAGATGTTCAATCAATTGTGAAT
>MU224672.1:61911-108356 GCA_018584345.1 Thuja plicata
TCAAGGTCAAGTTGTAAACCTTGGATCTAGAGTTAACTTGCAAAGCGTGAATCAAGAATAGAGCTAAAATCTAGTATAAATAGATGTTCAATCAATTGTGAATCATGAATTCATTATTGTTGATAGCTACGAAGAGCATCTAAGGAGCAGAAGGAAGAATTCATGCAAAGTTCATAAACAGATCACATCAGTTATCAAGAACACACAGAGGCTACCGACGAGTAGACAAAGGTATTATTCAATCATGGAAAGATGATTACTCATACATAGGAAGCTTTATTGGATATGTTATCAGCAATTAGAGATTGTATACATCATCAGATCAAAGAATTATGTAGTTGCATTCTAACAAGTGCATCACATCTAAAATCCTTTTGTAGAAGGTGGACTTAACCGTTCTTTACAAATCTCTTAACAGAGTGCACACTTAACAGTATTGCTAAAGCTTCAAATGAAGTAGATCTTAATAGGTCTCCACTGTAATAATCCTAACAGGGTAGGTCATCAGAAGTGACCAATTGTAAGCCTTAAACAACCCCTTCTTATCTGTAGATAGTGAAGTCTTGTGGGTAACAATCCCCACCGCAGTTTTTACTTCCTAACAAGAGTTTTCTGCTATATCATATCTTGTGTCATGTGTTATCTATTTTCATGAATGTTTCATGTATGGTTACATATTAAAAAGAACTTATGATATTTTTGCATATACATAAAGAAATATGAACAGTTAGATAAGATATTTTACAAACTGATGATTAAGGGTTAATGGGCTAACCAAGAAAAGTTTTAGAGGTACTGATTCACCCCTCCCCTCTTAGTACATCATTCCAATATAATTCCAACACTTTTTTCAACTGCCTTGTAACGTTCCTTAGTTATAGCCTTGAATAGTTCACTTGGTGCTTCACAAAAAGTATGTAGACTCTCTACAACTGTATCTTCTATCTTTTTTTTCTCTTCACTATCAAATTTATCAAATTAACTCAATAGTTTTGTCATTCTTTCATATTCATTAACATCTTTAACAATGTTTTCAAGAGTAACATTTTTCTCAGTATCCTTTCTTACTATAGTAGACTTCTTCCCACTAGCTCTCAATTCCTTTTGTTCCTTCTTAGACTCAGTTTCAACTTATTCTTCTTCAGCCTTTTCCTTACCTCCTTTCTTACCCTTTGACTATGTATATCCTCATGTTTTCACTTTCTTTCTTCTATAAGTTTTATGAATAGTCTTAGGTGACTTCTGTATTTTCTTAGTCTTAATAGGAGTAGTAGAAGTAGATTTAGTTAGTTTTAGTATTGAACTCCTAGTGACTCTCTAAGGTGTAATATTTTCAACTTCACCTTTAGCTTCAACTTCCTTAACTTCTGCAGCACCATATGTGCATTCCTTCTCACTCTCCATTTTATTTCTAATTTTTATCATCATTTTTGGGGTTATGCCACTCATTTTGGCTAAGTTGTCAACTTGATTCCTAATATTTCTTTGGAGTATCGGTGCTCTTAATTCACTATGAATTTTCAATGATGACTCTTCATAGGTTCCAAACCTATGTGTTGAAGTATCAATTGGTTTTGACAATAGAACATCAATATGTATAGTGAATAAATTACCATCAAAATTGTAGCCCATAGTTGGTACCCAAAATGTCCTAGGTTGCACTTCTTGAAATATACAGGTATCTATATCTACTAGAAAACAATTATCATCTTTATGCTTTTCAACAATACCGATTGGGATTCTCTCTCTTAAGTGTATTTTCCCTTTAAGATATTTAAAATATCCCCACATAACTATATTCAATTGTTTCCTAAAGTCCTGATACATTGCTTAATCTGTATTACTACCGGTTTGTCTTCTGACCATGTAATAGGACCTATTCCAGGAAATTTATTATGCAGGTAAAAGAACATACATACTAGGAGTGATCCATATTTGAATGACTTCTTCTTATCTTTCTTGATCTTCTCCATGTTCAAAAATAATTGACTCCTCAACATCTCACAAAGATCATATTTTTCATCTTCCTTCACCATTCTCTATGCAACACGAATAGCTCCACCAGGTACATTGTTCAACCAACTAGATTGTTATACTCTATATCCTATCACCATTGAAGACAATCTCACTTCCTTGCCTATTATATCCTTGATAGTCATATCTCAATGGTATTTTTTGGATTTGGTCAAGCGGGTAACCAAATTTGCAGCAATGGTCTATGAGTTGGTGCCTCACCGGTCGCACAAAATCTAGTAACTCTATTGATTATCTCCTTTGTATTCTTGTGTGGGTTGTCTAGCCAAATGAATTGATCATGGACTCTTCTCAATACATATCTTATCCATTATGGATGAATATAATTAGGTATCTCAATCGCATAGGTGAAACCTTTGTTCATCAGATGCATATGCTCCTCCTTTAATCCTTGGTCAACACACAAATTAAGAAACTCATTGTATATTTTATCAAATCCAAGTTCTTCCAACTTGTAGTGGATGAAATAAAAAATGTCTTCTGTTGAAAATACACCATCGAGTATCAAAGATAGGGCACCCATTTGATTATTCTCATTTTCCTTCATCGGGTCTAACTTGAATACGGGTCTTGGCTCATCAATGATGTCGAATGAAATAGGAGTATCAATAATGTCAATAATTATCTCTTTGCAATAATACTTCTACAAATTTTTCAATGCACCAACAATAACCTTTCAACTTCGCCGATGCTGATCTTCAAAAACTAATAGATTTTCCACTCGTGAATCTAGGGGATCGGTAAATGATTCGACTATAAGTGCCCCCCTAGGAAAATAATGTGCTTATTTCACTGATGGATTCTCCATATTTCCTAAACTTGTGGAGTTCTTGGTCAACTCAGATGAATTCAATTCTCCTTTCCTCACCCATGTCTTCTTCATATAGTTTATGACTTTGTCAACATTAACAATTTCCTTCCCTTTAGCATTTTCAACATTGTTCATAGGTTGACCTATGGTATGATTTCTTGCTCTGCATGTTCTAGCAAGATGAACAACTTTGGTATAGACATAACATACCATACCTGTTAGATTCAAGGTTCCATCATTTCCTCTAGTTGACCTTAATCTATAATTCACAACCACATACCCATAGTTGTGACAATTAGAACATGTAACATCTGATATGTTACCTCAATTGATAGGTTTATGATTGTTGCAATCATATGCCAACTAGTTGTTGATTCTCACCCTGCACTCACTAGTTCTATGTCCAAACTTGTTGCAATAATAACAAACTCCATGGAATGTATTAGATCTAGCATTGCGGTTATCAATTCTACCATAGGAATTTCTTGATCTAGTAGTAGAACCTCTAGGTCTAACATTTGGACCAATAGGTTTAAACTAACATACATTAGCAGTATGACCTTCCTTATGAAAATTAAAACATATCATTTATACCTTCTCTTTCCAATGTTATTATCCACCTCAGGTGTTAACTTTCATCCTGCATTGATTTCCTTAGCGCCAGATGATTCACCAACTTCAAAGTTTGAAAATCCTAGACCTTGTTTCTCTCCATTCATCCTTTGTCTCCCAAGTTGTTCATCAAGTTTAGCAGAACTCTTTCTAAATTTATCTAGAAGATCATTTGCAGCTTTCAACTCTTCTTTTAGCTTTTCATTCTCTTTCCTTATTCCCCCATTCTCTCTTTCAATATCAAATTTTTTCTTCATTTGTGGCATTTAAGTGTTCACACAATATAGAAACCTCTTGCTTCGATCTGAATAGTTGCTCCAACTTTCTGTTAGGATTTTATATTTATCCTTTAGGACATCTTCAACAATTTTCTTGGCATCCTCAACAACTCTTCTTCCTTCAAGCTCTTGAACCATCCCAACAGAATAAATTTAAAGCTCTCTTTTTAGATTTTCACTTCCCTTTTGATTCCACTATTTTTATCCATCAAATATGCATCAAATTCTTCAAACAAAGTACCTTCAGATAGTTTTTCAATGTAGTATTGAATTTCACTCAATTTCTTAACAAACTCTCTTCTTTTAGAAAGGGAATGCCTCTTCTTTTCCTTCAGTTCATTGATAAATTTTCTTGCATCCTTAAGCTTCTTCCCATACTTGTATCTATCCATTTTGAATTATAGGGATCTTTTCCTCAGGAGGTTAAGCTTAATATCAAGAGGACCAAGCTCTGATACCAATTACTAGAAATCTTAGGTACTGAGAGGGAGGGGGGGTAAATCAATACAAACAAGTAATGAACAAATTCAACCACCGATATGAATATCTGCACTATTAACTTCCAAACTACAAATCATATAACTGAAGTAAACAAATGGTAGTAAAAAAAGTCAAGCATCCACAAGCTCAACACACATAACACAATTTTTATCCTAAAAACCCTTTTAAGATGGAAAAAACCATAGTGGGGATGATGCCCACAAGCCCACTACTGTTGTAAATGACTTTGCCTTGTTAGGAGCTACAAATACCCTTTTTGAGGGTTCACCCTGTTAGGAGTGATTAGTACACTATTAGGAGTACAATAAGATCATTTATGATCTACCTCGTTAGAGGATTTAAAACCTCAATAAATAAGTTACCCTGTTAAAGGATTTACCAATAAGAACCTATTAAATTTCACCCGGTTAAGGGATTTAACCTGTTGTAACTATTAGGAAACAACAAGATATGTTGAGCTATAGAATGACTTTGATTTCCTATTAGATCCTTTCCGCTCCTTTTCTTTCTGAAGGTGTAGTCATATCTTCTCCTTCAATTCATGATCGCACAACCTAAAACTACGATCACAACCTAGAATTAAATGATTTACTGCTCCTTATATAGAACTACCATTAGGCCACACAAGACCTAGAACTTTCCACCATACTTGGCTCAAAAGATTAACCAACCTCCTCAAAATCAACGTCAACAAAATCCAATATTTCATCCTCAAACACATTACCAATATTTAGAACTAATATGTTGGCCTCAAATCCATCGCCTTAACCAAATTAATATGAAACTTTGACAGTGACCAAAGAGGTAAACTGTCTTCTCACTCAAAACATGATTCATTCAAAACTTGGTATAAATTGTTGTGATTGGAATCATGGATTCCACTTACCATATACAAACTAAACCTATGATCACAACACATGAATCTTTCCTTAACTCGACCACTACCACATTTTGTGTCTGATACTATTCTTCCTAAACACCAGTCCACATACATAGTTCATCTTTCCTTTACCGATAATGTACAAATTTTACTGGTCACTCCAATCATGATAACTAAATATGTTGCCATCAATGACAACCACTTATGCATGGACTCATGATTTCTCTTCATATGTCCTCTAAAACTACCATAATGCCAACAAATTGAAATATAATCAAGTCTCTAGAATATGATAATAAGTTTCTTTTATAGTTTGAGTTGATTTTGTTCCCTTTTGGTGCAATGGACATATCAATACCTCATTGGTGGGTAATAATTAGAGAAGTTAATAATGAGTGATAGCCAATTCAAATGAGTGATCTATGTAGGCCTTCACAAGTTCTTCTAGTAATCCTAAAGCTCCATGCAAGACCAGAACAATTCCCTTTTGATGTAGTAGCATGCAATTTCTTAACAAGATCAGGCCTAAGATAGGGTCCATTTGGAGGATATTTTCCATGGATGTTCCCAATGCATACAAAAAGATAATCATCTCTTGTTTGAATTAAGAATCGATAGAGAAGTGAAAATCAATTAATACCTCCTAATGTATTCAAGATCCTATTTACAAAACTTGATTATAGCAATACAACTCACCATTTGGTTATGAAGATACATCAGTGCAAGAGACTTATAAATGACACGTTATTGGGGATTATACTTATTCAACAATTCCACATTTGGATTATGTCAAAAAAATATTGATATATAAAATTGTAATTGCATTTTTATAATATATACAAATTGTTAGAATAACTGAGAGGGGGGGGGGGGTGAATCAGTGGCCTCAAAAATTAATCCAAAAAATCAACCCAAAACTTTATACCATAAATATAAACATCTAGTTATCTTAAGTCCTACAAGATGTATGCCTTTAAATAATCTTATCAAATAACTACTACTCGGAGTATATTTTTTATCCTTTTTCTTAAGCTTTACCGAATAGCAGTCTATTCTTTACAAAAATATAGTAAATAACTTAGTGTTTATTGAGCAATCCTGTTTTAGTAATGTGTACAGAAAAACATCAAAGCAATGAACCATATACACATTTGATGCATGGATTTTTAACATGGAAACCCTGTTAGGAGAAAAACCACTTGGGACCGGTAACCCAAAATTTTCACTCTTCTGAAGTGAGCTCATTGAAGAGCCAACACTGTTGAAGGTTACAAACACACTGTTAAGTGCGACCTTGTTAGAGGATTTAAATTTAATAGTTTTTCACTTGATATCTTCCATTCACTATTCTATCTTGATGAGAAACCTTTTGATACTCCTTGGGATGTATCTCAATATATAAAGGATGGTTAAATCCTACTCTGTTAAGAGATTTTCTGAATCAATGGTTAAACTGAAACAGGATATGATTTGTTCATAAATACAAATTAATCTTGCAGATGTTCAGATCTATTGTAAGCTTATAATACCTCTATGATCAATGTTCTCCTCACTTCCTTTGCTCCACTTCTTTATGCTCGATGAATGTTGTTGCTTCTTTGTTGCTCGGTGTCTGCATAAATATTATCTTTGTTATCCAACTTGTATGATCAGGTATGTATGAAGACTTCTTATCTTCACCAGAATTCTCTTCAACATCCTACTTTCATAATGAATTATTTTGTCTCTTTTATAGACATGATTTCACCATTTCTAAGTCCCTATCTTTCTTGTTCTTGATGTGATCCGCAAATCTTGCCATTCTTTCTTTAAAGCTTGCTTTAGTTTTATCTCGTAGATTTCTTCTTGACAACTAGAATAAAACATGCTTTAAATCTCTAGTTTATCTTTAGCTTTTAACTGGTCGATGAAAACAATGTAATCAAACAGTTAAATCTATATTTAGCTCCTTCCAGCTAAGTCTTTTGTCATTTCTAAACTTCAATTTTGGTCAGTGTTTAACTCCTTGTTTGCTCAGTCTTGACTTCAGTTGTCCTCAGGCATCTCTGTCTATCGGGGTTGTCTATCCATTGAGAAACATTGTGACTTTTATTTCTACTCGGGTATCAGTTTGGTTTTGCTCGATAATGCTTGCTCGGGTATCTTTCTCGGGTATCACTATGACTCTTCTCGAGGCTCTCTATCTGTCAGTGTGCACTGTCCGTCGGTGTTTGTTGTCACTTGGTGTATACTAAAATTTTATGCATTATTGATAACATAACCTTAATCTCTTTGTTTCTTTGAATTCTTTGACAATATGTATATAACCAATCAGAGTATATCAAGTTGACAACAATGACAATAAAATACATTAACTGATTTAATTTCTTGCATTAACTTTCTGCAGCTCGGCGATCATCAACTTAACATATTCAAACATTCAATCAGTTATAGTTCATTAATCTCTCCCTTTGGCATTGATGGCAACATACTACATACTACTAATACAATATGAAATATATTAGTTGTAGTTCATTAATCTTTACCAAACTTATTCTTCTATAACCAATACAAATGTCTGACTCTTGGTAAGCTCTTCTAGCTTAGATTTGATTCTTGTTGAGTAATTTCTTCATTCTTCATTCCCTTCAATCAATAGATGTAGCAACTTCTGATTCTGTCTCTCCCTTTGTTGTAGAATCTCTTCTCCCTTTTACAGATAGATATGTAGTGTTAAATTTTCCAATTCTCTCCCTTAGATGGATGTTTCTTTGAATCTTTCTCTAATTTTTTCTCTCCCTTTGACTGTTCCTCTTCTTATGGATATTTCTATTCATCTCTTTTTCCATTGACACCAATATATTTCTCTCCATATTCATTAAGTACATCTTTCCCTTTGAATACTTTTGATAGATATTTCATATGGTTATAATATCTTCCTTAAGTCATCTCTCCCTTTGGATACTTCTCTCCCTTTGATAACAATGCCAAACTAAATCTCTTTCTTTTTCATAATATATTCCTTGAATTTCCTTTCCATCAGCAATTTTTCTCTATAGTAGCCAACATTTTTTCTGGTGTTTAGTGAAGATAAGTACCTTTCTATGTACTAATATATCTTTTCATTCTATCTCTTTTCTTGCATCAACATGAATGATCTTCTGATAATGTATAGGTTGATGCAGCCTCCTAGTTAGCTTAGTGACCAGTAGACAAGGGTCAGACCCCTAGTCTCTTTCTTAAGTACTCAAATGTATCTTTAGGCAATGGCTTTGTGAATATGTCTACTAATTGTTCCTTGGATTAAACATATTTTAGTATCACCTCTTTCTCTTGCACTTGTTCTCTTAAGTAATGATACTTGATAGCAATATTCTTTGTCTTAGCATGCATGATAGGGTTCTTTGAAATATTGATAGCACTTGTATTATCACAATATATAATCACTGGTTCAAGAATTTTCATATTCATACCTTCCAGTAATTGCTTGATCCATGCAATGTTAGAGCAATTTGCAGCAGCAGCCACATAATCTGCTTTTGCAGTAGATTGTGAGATGCATCCTTGCTTCTTACTTATCCATGTGACAAGTTTTTCGCCCATGAAGAAAGCTCCTCCTGTTGTGCTCTTTTTGTCATCTAAGTTTCTAGCCTAATCAACATCTGTATAGACTTGAAGCTCAAATTTGTCTTCTCTTTTATACCATAAGCCATAGTCTTCAATATTATTTAGATATCTTAGAAACCTTTTGATAGTAGTCATGTGTGATTCCTTGGGATTAACAGAGAATATTTCAACTATTCCAACTGCATATGCTATATCTGGTCTAGTATGTACAACATACATGAGTTTTCCAATCATAGATCTATATAGGGTCTGATTTACTTTGGTTGACTTGTCCTCCTTTGTCAGCTTGCATCTAATTGTCATAGGTGTTCCAACAGGCTTGGAGTCTTCCATATTGAATATCTTGATAACTTCCTTGATGTATTTGGATTGTGTGATGTAGATTCCTGCATCCTGTTGAAGAATCTTTAGACCAAGAAAGAACTTAATCTCCCCAAACATTGACATCTCAAACTCTTTGCTCATTTCAACAATAAATGATTTGTATAAAATATCATTACCTCAAAATATGATATCATCAACAAATATTTCAGCAATCAGAATGTTATCATTACTATCTTCTTTTAAATATAGATTACTATTTTCACTTGTTCTTATAAATCCAATACTTATGAGATATGAGTGAAGTCTTTCATACTATTCTCTTGGTTCTTGTTTCAATCCATACAAGGCTTTGTGTAGTCTACAAACCATGTTTCTCTTGTTAGGATCAACAAACCCTTCTGGTTGTTCAATGTATACTTCTTCTTCTAGTATTCCATTTAGGAATGCAGATTTGGTATCCATTTGGTATACCTTGAATCCTTTGTAAGAAGCGTAAGCAAGTATAATTATGACTCTTTCTATTCTAGCAATGAGTACAAAGGTTTCTCCATAGTCAATACCTTCTTCTTGTGCATACCCCTTGCATACTAATCTTGCTTTGTTCCTTGTGACTTCTCCATTCTCATTTAGCTTGTTTCTGAATATCCATTTGGTACCATTGACATTCTTGTCATCTGGTCTAGGTACTAATGTCCATGTTATGTTCATCTCAATCTGCTCTATCTCTTCATTCATAACACTGACCCACTCTTAATTTTCAAGTGCAGTATTAACAGATTTAGGCTCAAAATCACAAATTAAACATCTAGTGTTTAGTGACTTAGTTCTTTTTCTCATTTAAGCCTTTTTGTCTCCTATGATCTAGTTCTATGGATGGTGTCTTCTGACATACTTGAAAAGTATTTGTTTAGCTCTTTCTTCATCATTTTGATCATCATCTTGACCTTAATTTTGATCTACATCGCTCGGTGCATTATTTTGAGCAATTTCCTGATTTTCGGTGTTTGTAGCCTGATGCTCGGGTGCATTGTTCTATCGCTCGGGAGAAATACCCTGTTGCTCGGGCAGAGTGTCAAGTTCTTCACTATAGACAAACCTGTCATAGTCTTCCAGTTTCTTTTTGCTTTCCTCATCATTTTTCTCAACAAATTCATCTACTTTGACATTTGCAATTTCAAAGATTTTGTTAGAGGATTTGTTAAGACATTTATAAGCCTTGCATTTGGTAGAATACCCTAGAAATATTCCTTCATCACCTTTGGAGTCAAGATTTCCATTTCTATCTTCTTTCAAAATATAACATTGACTTCCAAAAATTCTAAAGTAACTTACATTTGGTGTATGTCCATACCATAGCTCATAAGGTGTCTTTTCGGTGTCTTTCTTCAATTGAACTCGGTTTAATGTGTAGATAGTAGTACTGAAAAATTCTCTCCATAATGTTTGTGTGATGCATTTCTCAATCATCAGTGTTCTAGCACAATCAACAATGGATATGTTCCTTCTTTTAGCAATCCCATTTTTTGTGGTGTTCTTGGTGCAGAAACATGTCTTTGAATTCCATGCTCATTACAAAAGTTAGTGAATTCGTCAGAAATAAATTCTCCTCCTCTATCTGATCTTAATCATTTTATTTCTTTTCCACTTTGTTTTTCCACTATAGCTTTATACCATTTAAACATCTTGAATGCTTCTGATTTCTATTTTAAGAACATAACTGTCATCATTCTATAATAATCATCAACAAAGATTAAAAAAAAGTATCTATCACCATAATAGCTCTTTGTTCTCATTGGTCCACATAGGTTGGTATGGACTAATTATAGAATAGAATTATATGTGTAGGTTTTTCTCTTGAAACTAGACTTTGTCATTTTACCTTTTTGACAATTCTTACACATGATATGGTCGGGCTTTGACATGCTCGGTAAGCCTCTTACTTTCCTTTTATTGCTTATCCTAATCATGTTGTCAAAATTCACATGACATAACCTTTTATGCCACAACCATATGTCTTCATTTTTAGCCATTAAACAAATGGTGTTAATATCATCAAGATATAATATGTTACCTTTTGTTTGTTCACCAGTTCCAATCAACCTTCCTGATTCATTAAAGATCTTTGCCTTTTTGTTCTCAAATGCAACTCGGTGTCCTATGTTATTTAGCTATGAAACATTCAATAGATTATAGTTAATCCATTTCACCCAATATGCTTTTTCACATATGATCAGATTATTCAACATTATGGTTCCTTTACCTTCAACCAGACAAGGTGAGTCATTACCCATTCTTACTGATCCACCATTATAATACTCAAAAGTTTCAAAATTTTCCTTATCTCCAATCATGTGGTGAGTACAACCACTATCAATAATCCAGACATCATTTTTACTAACCTTAGATATGATTGCATTCTCAACATACCTTTCCTCTTCGTTTGAATCATCCTTCATAGCAACAAATACCACCTCAATATCTTCATCAGATTCGGTGTCAGTATTCTCAGCTTTGTCCTCGGCTAGGTAACAAGATTTCTTTCCTTTGTCCTTGTATTCTCAGTTGTCTCTTCTATCAGATTATCGGTTGCTTAGGTAATCTTTGTCATCACCTCTATCAAACTTCTTTTCATATGATCTGTCATTGTTTCTATCATCTTTTCTTTTGTTAGGACATCTAGCAGCAAATTGCCCAATCTCTTTACAATTAAAACATACCAATGGTAATTTACCTTTGTATCTACCTTTGCCTCTCTAGAATATTCTAGCCATTAGTGCTTCAATATCATCAAGTTCTTGGTCATCACTATCACTTTCACTATCATTTCTCATAGTGTGTTTATGACTTGATTTACTTATTTTCAAAGAAGATTTGAATGCAGACTCAATAAATGGTAAGACATTGTTGTCAAAGTTATTCATCTCAAATGAATAAGTCTACCAATCAAACTATCTAGAGTAACATTGTTATTTTCTACTGCTCTCATTTCTTGTATAACAGATACTCTAATAGCATAAACATGCAGTAAGGTTCTTGATGAACTATAACTGAATGAATATTTGAAGATGTTAAGTTGATGATCACCAAGCTGCAGAAAGTTAATAAGAAATTAAATCAGTTAATTTATTGTATTGTCATTGATGTCAACTTGATATAATCTGATTGGTTATATACATAGTGTCAAAGACTTTAGAGAACCAGAGAGATAAAGGTTATGCTATCAGTAATGTGTAAAAGTTCAGTATTCACCAAAGTGAAAACAAATACTGATGGTTAGTGCTCCTCGACAGATAGAAAACCCCGAGAGAAAAGCCACAGTGATACCCGAGCAATAAACCCAAGCAAGCATTATTGATGAGAAGAATCATAGACAACCCTGACAAATAGACAACCCCGACAGAGATGCCTGATGAGAATTGAAGTGTTGACTGAGCTAACAAGGAGTTAAACACTGAAAATAACTAAAGTTCATAAATGACAAAAGACCTAGCTGGAAAGAGATAAATAAGTAGTTAACTGGTTGATTAATATTGTTTTAATTGACAAGTTAAAAGCCAGAGATAAGAAAGAGTTTTAAAGATGTTTTATTCCATTTATCTCAGAGAAATCTATAGGATAAAATTGAAGTAAATCTTTAAAGAAAGAAAGGCGAGAATTATGGATCACACCAAGAACAAGAAAGTCAAGCATTTAGAAATGGTGAATTTATGTCTATAAAGAGACAAGATAATTCACTATGAATTAGGGGGTGAATAGAGAAGAGGATGCTAAAGAGAAACTGGTGAAAGACTTCACATAGTCATGATCAATCAAGCTGAAGAACAGAGCTAATATTTCTATGGACACCGAGCAAAGAGAAGCACAACATCACTAAGTAGAAAGAAGTGGAGCAAAGGTATTGAAAGGAAACATTGATTAGAAAGGTATTATGAGATTACAATAGATCTAAACATCTGTAAAGTATAATTGTTTACATGAACAAATCATATACTGTTTCAGTTTAACTATTGAATCAGATAAGTTTCTTAACTGAATAGGATCTAAACAAATCCTTTATATATTGAGATACATCCCAAGGAGTATCAAAAGGTTTATCATGAAGATAGAATACAAGTGCCAGATATCAAGTGATAAATTTTTAGTGTTAAATCCTCTAACAAGGTCACACTTAGCAGTGTGTTTGTAACCTTTAACAAGGTTGTCTCTTCACCGAGCTCACTTCAGAAGAGTGAAAATTTTAGGTTACCGGTCCCAAGTGGTTTTTCCATTAACAGGGTTTCCACATTAAAAATCCATGTGTCAAACATGTTTATGATTCATTTCTTTCATGTTTTGCTTTACACATTACTAAAATAGGATTGATCAGTATACACTAAGTTATTTAATGTATTTCGGTAAATGACAGACTACTAATCGGTAAACAGTGAGAATAAGGTTTAACAGTGAACTCCAAGAAGTATTTATTTGTTGAGGTTATTTAAAGACATACATCTTGTAGGACTGAAGATAAATAGAGGCTTATAATTATGATAAAAAAATTTTGGGTTAAATTATTGGAATATTTTTGAGGTCACTGATTCACCCCCCCCCCCCCAGCTATTCTAACAATNATTTTTGAGGTCACTGATTCCCCCCCCCCCCCCCAGCTATTCTAACAATTGGTATCAGAGCTTGTGTGCTTAGAAGGAAGGTTTCAAGACCTAAGAAAAATATCACAAGATGAGCAAATGAGATTTTCCCAAGTTGAACAAAGACAACTTTCTATCATGGCAAAGAAGGATAAGACACCACCTATCAGGTATTGGAAATGATGTTACTCAATACTTGGATATTGAATCTGTGTTGCCTACAGGACCTCACACACTTGAGAAATTAAGAGAAAAGCATGAGCATAATTCTATGATGATAGAACTTGCTTCCTGACTCTCCGCTGTTTAATTTGAAGATGTCAAAACTTGTACCTCTGCAAAGCAAATGTGAGAAAAATTGAAGCTAGCACATGGAAGAGATGAAAATGTACTAAGAGCTAAGGCAAAAAGCCTAAGAGGTAAATTTGATGACCTAAGAATGAAAGAAGGAGAAAATATCACTTAGTACAACTACAGAATAAAAGAGGTAGTCAATATTATCAGAGGAGTTGGAGGTGTACTTGAAGAAGAGATAGTAGTAAGTAAAATCCTAAGAACCTTATTGCCTATATATGTTATTAGAGTATCTTCTATACAAGAAATGAGAGAAGTATAAAACAATAATGTCACACTAGATAGTTTGTTTGGTAGACTGATTTTATTTGAGATGAATAACTTTGATAACAGTGTCTTACCATCTATTGAGTCTGCATTCAAATCTTTTTTGAAAATAAGTAAGTCAAGTCATAAACACACTATGAGGGAAGATAGTGAAAGTGATAGTGATGACCAAGGTCTTGATGAGATTTAAGCACTAATGGCTATAAGATTTCAGAGAGGCAAACATAGATACAAAGGTAAATTACCCCTTGTATGTTTTAATTGTAAAGAGATTGGACACTTTGCTGCTAGATGTCCTAACAAAAGAAAATATGATAGAAGTAATGACAGATCATATGAAAATAAGTTTGATAGAAGTGGAAATAGAGATTATCGAAGCAACCAAAAATTTGAAAGAAGAGATATCCAAGACTACAAGGACAAAGGGAAGAAATCTTGTTACTTGGCTGAGAATAGAGCTAGAGATAGTGACACCAAATGTGATGAAGATATTGAGATGGTATTTGTGGCCATGAAGGATGATTTAGATGAAGAAGAAAGGTATGTAGAGATTGCACTCATAGATAAGGTTAGTAAGAATGATGTCCGAGTTATAGATAGTGGTTGCACTCACCACATGATCGGTGATAAACAAAAGTTTGAAACTTTTGAGTATTACAATGGTGGATCGGTAAGAATGGGTAATGACTCACCTTGTCCAGTTGAAGGTAAAGGAACTATAATGTTGAATAACCTGATCAAATGTGAAAATGTACACTGGGTAAAAGGACTTAACTATAATCTATTGAGTGTTTCACAGCTGAATAACACAAGTCATCGAGTAGCATTTGAGAACAAAAAGGAAAAGATCTTTAACGAATCAGGAAGGTTGATCAGAACCAGTGAACAGACAAAAGGTAACCTATTCTATCTTGATGATATAAACACCACTTGTTTAATGGATAGAAATGAAGATATATGGTTGTGGCATAAGAGATTATGTCATGTGAATTTTTACAACATGATTAAGATAAGCAATAAAAGGAAAGGAAGAGGCTTACCGAGCATTTAAAAGCCTGAGCATATCATGTGTAAGAATTGTCAAAAAGGTAAAATGACAAAGTCTAGTTTCAAGAGAAAAACCCATACATCTAATGCTATTCTAGAATTAGTCCATACTAATCTATGTGGACCCATCAGAACAAAGAGATACTATGGTGATAGATATTTCATTTTCTTTGTAGATGATTATTCTTGAATGATGACGGATATGTTCTTAAAAGAAAAATCAAAAGCATTCAAGATGTTTAAATGGTATAAAGCTATGGCAGAAAAACAAAGTGGTAAGGAACTAAAATTCTTAAGATCAAATAGAGGAGGAGAATTTGTTTATGATGAATTCACTAAATTTTGCAATGAACATGGAATTAAAATAGGTTTCTGCACCAAGAACACCACAACAAAATAGGATTGTTGAAAGAAGAAACAAATCCATTGTTGATTGTGCAAGAACACTGATGATTGAGAAAAGTATCACTCAAACATTCTAGAGGGAAACTATCAGTACTATTTCTACACATTGAACAAAGTACAATTGAATAAAGACACCAAAAAGACACCTTATGAGCTATGGTATGGTTACACACCCAATGTAAGTTACTTCAAAAATTTTGGAAGTCAATGTTATATTTTGAAAGATGATAGAAATGGAAATCTTGACTCCAAAAGTGAAGAAAGTATCTTTCTAGGGTATTCCACCAAGAGCAAGGCTTATAAATGTCTTAACAAGTCCTTTAATAAAATCATTGAAAGTGAAAATGTCAGAATAGATGAATATGCAGAGAAAAATGATGAGGAATGTAGAAAAGAACTAGAAGACTACAATAGGTTTGTTTACACTAAATAACCTGACACTTTTCCTGAGCAACAATGTATTTCTCCTGAGAAACAGAACATTGCACCTGAGCATCAGGCTGCAAATACCGAAGACCAGGAAAATCCTCAAAATGATGTTCTGAGCGATAGAGATCAGAGTGAAGGTTAAAATGATGATCAAAATGATGAACAAAGAGATGAACCGATACTTTCCAAGTATGTCAGAAGACACCATCCACAAAACTAGATCATAGGAGACAAGAAGGTTGGAATGAGAACAAGAAGTAAGTCACTGAACACTAGATGTTTAATTTATGATTTTGAGCCTAAGTCTCTGAATACTGCAGTTGAAAATGAAGAATGGGTCAGTGCTATGAATGAAGAAATATAACAGATTGAGAAGAACATAACATGGACATTAGTACCTAGACTAGATGGAAAAAAAATCATCGGTACCAAATGGATATTCAGAAACAAGCTGAATGAGAATGGAGAAGTCAAAAGGAATAAAACAAGATTAGTATGTAAGGGGTATGCAGAAGAAGAAGGTAATGACTATGGTGAAACCTTTGCACCTGTTGCTAGAATAGAAGGAGTAAGAATCTTACTTTCTTATGTTGCATTCAAAGGATACAAGGTATACCAAATGGATATCAAATTTGCATTCCTAAATGGAATACTAGAAGAAGAGGTATACATTAAACAACCAGAAGGGTTTGTTGATCTTGACAAGAGAAACATGGTATGTAGACTACACAAAGCCTTGTAGGGATTGAAACAAGAACCTAGAGCCTGGTATGAAAGACTTCACTCATATCTCATAAGTATAGGATTTGTAAGAATAAGTGAAAATAGAAATCTGTACTTAAAAGAAGAGTTTGATGATAATATTTTGATTACTAAAATAGTTGTTGATGATATCATATTTGGGGGTAATGATAGGTTATGCAAATATTTTGCTAATGAAATTAGCAAAGAGTTTGAGATTTCAATGTTTGGGGAGATCAAATTCTTTCTTGGTCTACAGATTCTTCAACATGATGCAGGCATATATATCACACAATCCAAATACATCAAGGAAGTGTTTCAAAGATATTCAAGATGGAAGATTCCAAACCAGTTGGAACACCTATGGCCACAGATGAAAGTTGACAAAAGAAGACAAATCAAATGAGGTAAATCATACCTTGTATAGATCAATGATTGGAAAACTAATTTATGTTGTTTATACTAGACCAGATGTAGCACATGTAGTTGGAATACTTGCAATATTCTCTGCTAATCCCAAAGAATCACACATGATTGTTGTCAAGAGAATTCTGAGATATCTAAAGAACACCGAGGACTATGGCTTATGGTATAAAAGAGAAGGAAAATTTGAGCTTCAAGTCTATATAGATGTTGATTGGGCTGGAAACTTAGATGACAGGAAGAGCATAATTGGAGGAGCATTCTTCATGGGTGACAGAATTGTCACATGGATAAGAAAGAAGAAAGGATGCATCTCACAATCTACTGAAGAAGTAGAATATGTGGCTGCTACTGCAAATTTCTCTAACATTGCATGGATCAAACAGTTACTGGAAGGTATGAATATGAAATTTTTTGAACCAGTATTTATCTATTGTGATAATGCCAGTGCAATAAACATTTCTAAGAATCCATTCATGCATGCTAAGACTAAGCATATTTAAATCAAGTATCATTACTTAAGAGAACAAGTGCAAGAGAAATAGGTGATGCTAGAATATGTTCAATCCAAGGAACAATTAGCTGACATATTCACAAAGTCATTGCCTAAAGATACATTTGAGTACCTGAGAAAGAGACTAGGGGTTCGACCCTTATCTATTGGTCAGTAAGATGACTAGGGGGATGCATCAGCCTACACTTAATCAGATCATTCATGTTGATGCAAGCATAGAGATGGACTACAAAGATACATCAGTACACAACAAGGTACAAATCTACACCAAACACCATAGTCATTGTATTGCTGATGGATAAGGAAATTCAAGGAGTATATTATAAAAAGGTGAAAGGATATACTTTGGCATTGTTGTCAAAGGGAGAGATGTAACTTGTAAGGGAGAGAATATCCTAAGGGAGAGATAACTTGAGATTAATTGAGAGAGAAGTATCCTAAGGGAGAGATGAATTAAGGGAGAGAATATATCTAAAATGATGTCAAAGGAAAAAGAGATGATCAAGCAGAGGAACAGTCAAAGGGAGAGATAACATCAAAGAAGATATTCTACAACACAGGGAGAGACAAAATCAAAAGCTTCTACATCTATCAAGTAAAGGGAATGAAGATTGAAGAAAGCACTCTGCAAGATACAAATCTAAGCTAGAAGAACTTACCGAGAGCCAAGCATTTGTATTGGTTATAGAACAATAAGATTGGTAGATTGATGAACTACAAATGATATATTTTATATTGTATTAGTATTAATTTAGTGTGTTTCAATCAATTCCAAAGGGAGAGATTGATGAATTATAACTGATTGAATGTTTGAATATGTTAAGTTGATGATCACCAAGCTGCAGAAAGTTAATGCAAGACATTAAATTAGTTAATGTATTGTATTGTATTGTCATTGATCTCAACTTGATATAATCTAATTGGTTATATATATATACAGTGTCAAAGACTTCAGAGAACCAGAGAGATAAAGGTTATGCTATCAGTAATGCATAAAATTTCAGTATTCACCAAAGTGACAACAAATACCGACGGTCAGTGCACCCCGACGGATAGAGAACCCCGAGAGGAAAGTCATAGTGATACCTGAGAAAGCATTACCGATGAGCAAGATCATAGTGTTACCTGATAGAAAGAAAACCCCAATGGAGATGCCCGTGGAGAACTAAAGTGTTGAACGAGCTAACAAGGAGTTAAACACCAAAAAGAACTAAAGTTCAGAAATGACAAAAGACCTAGCTGGCAAGAGCTAAAGAAGGAGTTAACAAGTTTATTAATATTGTTTTCATCAAAAATTTAAAAGCCAAAGATAAGCAAGAGGTTTAAATTTTTTTTATTCCATTTTTTTAAGAGAGATCTATGGGATAAAACCGAAGTAAAGCTTTAAAGCAAGAAAGGCGAGAATTGCGGATCATGCCAAGAACAAGAAAGTCAAGGACTTAGAAATGGTGAATTTATGTCTATAAAGAGATAATGTAATTCATTATGAATTAGGGGGTGAGTATAGAAGAGAATATTGAAGAGAAACTAGTGAAATACTTCACACACTCCTAATCAATCAAGCTAAAGAATAGAGATAATATTTCTGGGGACACCGAGCAACAAAGAAGCACAACATCATCAAGCAGAAAGAAGTGGAGCAAGGGTATTGAAAGGAAACATTGATCAGAAAGGTGTTATGATCTTATAATAGATTTTAACATCTACAAAGTATAGTTGTTTATATGAACAAATCATATATTGTTTCAGTTTAACCATTGAATCAGAGAAGTCTCTTAACTGAGCAGGATCTAAACAAATCCTTTATATATTGAGATACATCCTAAGGAGTATCAAAAGGTTTATCATGAAGATAGCATATGAGTGCCAGATATCAAGAGATAAATTATTAGTGTTAAATCCTCTAACAAGGTTGCACTTAACAGTGTGTTTGTAACCTTTAACAAGTTTGGCTCTTCACCGAGCTCACTTCATAAGAGTGAAAATTTTGGGTTGTCGGTCCCAAGTGGTTTTTCCCTTAACAGGGTTTCCACATTAAAAATCCATGTGTCAAATGTGTTTATGAGTCATTGCTTTCATGTTTTTCTTTACACATTACTAAAATAGGATTGATCGGTATACACTAAGTTATTTATTGTATTTCGATAAATGACAGACTACTAATCGGTAAACAGTAAGAATAAGGTTTAACAGTGAACTCCAAGCAGTAGTTATTTGTTGAGATTATTTCAAGGCATACATCTTGTAGGACTGAAGATAACTAGATGCTTATAATTGTGGTAATAATTTTTTGGGTTAAATTATTGGAATATTTTTGAGGCCACTGATTCACCCCCCCCAGTTATTCTAACAGTTCTTAGGATTTTACTTACCATTGTTTTTTCTTCAAGTACACCTCCTACTCCTTGGATAGAATTGAATACCTCTTTGATTTTGTAGTTGTATTGAGTGATGTTTTATCCTTCTTTCATTCTTAGGTCATCAAACCTTCCTCTTAGGATTTCTTCCTTAGCTCTTAGCACATTCTTGTCTCCTCCATGTACTAGCTTCAATTTGTCCCACATTTTCTTTGCAGTGGTGCATGATTTGACATCTTCAAATTTAGCATCAGAGAGTGAGGAATCAATTTCTATCATCATAGAATTTTTTTCATGCTTTTCTCTCAATTGATTAACTATTGGAGGTCCAGTATGTAAAACAAATTCAGTATCTAAGTACTGTGTGACATCATTTCCAATACCTGATAGGTGGATTCTTGTCCTTCTTTTCCATGATGCAAAGTTGTCCTTGTTCAACTTAGGCACATCCATTTTCCTCATCTTGTGATCTTTTTCCAGAGTCCTTAAACTCCCTTTCTAAGCATGCAAGCTCTAATACCAATTGTTAAAATAACTGAGAGGGGGGTGTGAATCAGTGGCCTCAAAAATTAATCCAATAAATCAACCCAAAACTTTATACCATAAATATAAACCTCTAGTTATCTTCAGTCCTATAAGATGTATGCCTTTAAATAATCTTATCAAATAACTACTGCTGGGAGTATACTGTTTATCCTTTTTCTTAAGCTTTACCGAATAGCAGTCTAGTCTAAATACCAAAATATAGTAAATAACTTAATGTTTACTGATCAATCCTATTTTAGCAATGTGTAAAGCAAAAACTCAAAGAAATGAACCATATACACATTTGACACATGGATTTTTAACATGGAAATCCTGTTAGGGTAAAACCACTTGGGACCGGTAACCCAAAATTTTCACTCTTTTGAAGTGAGCTCGATGAAGATCCAACCCTGTTAAAGGTTACAAACATGTTGTTAAGTGAGACCTTGTTAGAGGATTTAAATTTAATAATTTGTCACTTGATATCTTGCATTCACTATGCTATCTTCATGAGAAACCTTTGATACTCCTTGGGATGTATCTCAATATATAAAGGATGGTTAAATCCTACTCTGTTAAGAGATTTTCTGAATCAATGGTTAAACTAAAACAATATATGATATGTTCATAAATACAACTTAATCATGTAGACTTTCAGATCTATTGTAAGCTCATAATACCTCTCTGATCAATGTTCTCTTCAATTCCTTTGCTCCACTTCTTTCTTCTCGATGAATGTTGTTGCTCAGTGTCTACAAAAATATTAGCTTTGTTCTTCATCTTGTATGATCAGGTCTATATGAAGACTTCTTATCTTCACCAGAATTCTCTTCAACATCCTCCTTTCATAATGAATTAGCTTGTCTCTTTTATAGACATGATTTCACCATTTCTAAGTCCTTGTCTTTCTTGTTCTTGACGTGATCCACAAATCTCACCATTCTTGCTTTAAAGCTTGCTTTAGTTTTATCCCATAGATTTATTCTTGACAACTGGAATAAAACATGCTTTAAATCTCTAGCTTATCTTTATCTTTTAACTGGTCGATGAAAACAATGTAATCAAACAGTTAACTCTATATTTAGCTCCTGCTAGCTAAGTATTTTGTTGTTTCTGAACTTCAGTTTTGATCAGAGTTTAACTCCTTGTTTGCTCGGTCTTGACTTTAGTTTTCTTCAAGAATCTCTGTCCGTCGGGGTTGCCTATCCGTCGGGCAACACTGTGACTTTCAGTTCTGCTTGGGTATCACTTTGGTTTTGCTCGGTAATCCTTACTTGGGTATCTTTCTCGGGTATCACTGTGACTCTTCTCGGGGTTCTCTATTCATCGGTGTGTATTGTCTGTCGGTGTTTGTTGTCACTTGGTGTATAGTGAACTCTTATGCATTACTGATAACATGACATTTATCTCTTTGGTTATTTCAAGTCTTTGACAATATGTATATAACCAATAAGAGTATATCAAATGTTTTTCTCACTTCATTTTTTTAAAATATTTTCAGATGTTAGTTGCGATATGCTCACAATCTTTTGACATTTGTTTGGGCCAGCGAATACTTTTCTCATGGATTTTGTCATCCTTGTATATATATCTTTTGACCTTTTTTACCCAATGATACCTTCTCTGCTCCAACAAAATTTTCCGAAAGGAGGAGGTTTGGAAATGACAACTGAGAGGTTACCATTAGAAGAATGTTTTTGGTCTACATGTAGGAGTTGGAAAGATTTAAGAATTTACAGAAGAATAATAATTTAAAACCAAAAATTATGAAATACAAATACTTAAAACACACCTGAATCATGAGGCTAGATTTCCCCATTCACTAGAAATGCCCACTTAATTGGAGATTCAATAAATCTATTCAAAATCTCCCATGCCATTTCCACATTATTATTGATAGTTGTCACCTTTAAAAAATGATCATATTATGTTTTTCCTTCTCTCAAAGGAAATCTTTAACATTGGGTGCACATTCTCTGCCTCTTTTGCAGTACAAATTTCATTTGTTGAGGCCCATAAGAGAAGTTATCTCATATCATTTTTTTCCTCTTATTTATTTAGCAGGCTTTGCAATATAGATTTTTCAACTTCTACATTGTTGGAATTTTTGAATTCAAAAAACAAATTGTGTGGCCTTTTTTATTGTTCACTTGCCTGTGAGGAGCCCTAACAGTGAGTTAATGTTGTCGAAATCTAACTGGCTTTTGACATGCAACAACAATTTTTAAATGAATTTATTTTGGTAGGTAAGATTTAAATTTGAATTTGATGAGGGAATTTGAACAACCCAAACAAATAGAATGTAAGTGAGCATAATCAGTTAATAATGTTGAATATTTTTCATGTGTATGCATGAGAAAAAATAATGTTTTTTGTGCTTTATATGATTCAAAGAAGATTGCAACAATAGTTCTATGTTTTATTGGTTGAGAAGTGATTGTTCCAGCTCCTAGTGAGCAGTTTTTAAGAGCTTTAAGAAGCTCCAGATAGTTTATATGCAACCCCAAATCATTTCTAGTAGTTTGTAATATGATTTGTAGTAGTTTATATTTTCTGAGTTCATAGTTTGTTTATTTTGTAAATGTCCATCTCTAGATTTATTAGAAAATAACATGGCATGTCTCCAATTATTTTTTTGAGTTTTATTTTCGTTGTGTATTCCCAATGTCTGGGAAATCAGAGTTTACAATCTTTGTGTCTTTGTGTGCTCTTCCATATTTTGGAGATTTGAATTTATTTCATGGTATCAAAGCTCCCATGAGAGAAAATTTATATTTCTAACTTGGTATCAAAGTTCCTTTGTGTGCAATTTTATATTTCCAACTTGGTATCAAAATCATTAGGCCCTAAATCCTTATGAGTTTGGGCATTTATTTTTCTGGATGTTGAATTTTATTGTGTAGGAGACATGGCTATAGATGAAGGAAAGAGATGGTAGAAACCACTATCCTTTAATGGATAAAACTACGATGTTTGGTCAAAAAATATAAAAACCATAATAGCTGCAAATTATTTGTGGGAGCTTGTGGTTAGTGGGCTTGTGGATGTGACTGACCCATCTCATTTTGCTTCCCTCAACAACAATCAAAAGAATCAGTTGAAAGAGAAAAGGAGTAAAGATACAAAAACATTGATCTTAATAGAAGTAGCTTTGATAGAGGTCATTTTCCCCCGAATAGAAATGACTAACTATGTCAAAGAAGCTTGGGAAATCCTCCAAACAATCTATAAGGGGATTGATAAAGTCCGATTGGTGAAGCTCCAGATGCTTCAAAGAAATTTTGAGACTCTTCAATGAAGGACAATTAGTCCATTTCAGATTTCAACACAAGAGTCTATGGTTTGATCAACCAAGTGAGGACGAATGGATAAACCATGGAGGAGCAGAGGATAGTGGAGAAAATCCTTTGAATCTTCCACTCAAAGTTTGATACAATGGTGATTTCCATTGAAGATACAAATGAATTCTCAACATTTACTATGGATGAGTTAATGGGTTCCCTATAAACTGATGAGCAACACCTAAATAGGTATGCAACTTATTCCCAAGATAAATATTTCAAAGCCCATGCCAATGCAAGAGGCATGGGGAGGAGAAGTAGAAACAAATTTGGACAAATTTCAAGAGGCAGAGGTCACGAAAAATTTAGACAAGTAAATGTTAGAGGAGAAACCTCAGGATGAGTATAGCTATGAGGGAGAAAGAAGCTCTCAAAACAACTCAAGATAAGGAAAGATGAATGGAAAATCAAATAAGAGAAATGTTGAGACTTATTACTACCATAAATTTGGGTATTATAAAAGTGAATGCTATAAAAAAAATGATCATTCAGACAAAGTGAAAATGTCACTGATGTGAATGTGGATGAAGGTAATCAGTCCACAACCTTCATCATGTTCAACATTGGTGAAGAAGACAACCCCAAAGTTTGGTATTTGGACAATGGTTGTAGTAACCACATGAGTGGAAAACTTTCATTGATAAAAATTTTAAATCTGAAATTATGATGAACTATAACTGGTTGAATGTTTGAAGATGTTAAGTTGATGATCACCAAGCTGTAAAAAGTTAATGCAAGACATTAAATCAGTTAATGTATTGTATTTTCATTGATGTCAACTTGATATAATCTAAGTGGTTATATACATAGTGTCAAAGACTTCAGAGAACTAGAGAGATAAAAGTTATGCTATCAGTAATATATAAAATTTTAGTATGCACTAACTGATAAAAAACAATGACGGGCAGTGCACCCTGACGGATAGAGAAGCCCGAGAGAAAAGTCACAGTGATACCCGAGCAAGAAACCCAAGCAATCATTACCAATGAGAAGAATCATAGTGTTACCTGAAAAATAGACAACCCCAATGGACAGACAACCCTGACGGACAGTGATGCCCGAGGACAACTGAAGTTAAGACCGAAGCTAACAAGGAGTTAAACACTGAAAAGAACTAAAGTTTAGAAATGACAAAAGACTTAGCTGGAAAGAGCTAAAGATGGAGTTAACTAGTTGATAACATTTTTTTCATCGACAAGTTAAAATCCAAAGATAAGCGAGAGTTTTAAAGATATTTTATTCTAGTTTTCAAAGAGAAATCTACGGGATAAAACTAAAGTAAATCTTTAAAGAAAGAAAGGCGAGTATTGTGGATCACTCCAAGAACAAGAGAGTCAAAGACTTAGAAAAGGTGAAATTATTTCTATAAAGAGACAAGCTAATTCATTGTGAATTAGGGGAGTGAATAGAAGAGGATGCTAAAGAGAATACTGGTGAAGGAAGACTTCATACAGTCCTGATCAATCAAGCTAAAGAACAGAGCTAAAGATTTCTACGAACACTGAGCAATAAAGAAGCGCAACATCACCGAGCAAAAAGAAGTGGAGTAAAGGTATTGAAAAGAAACATTGATCAGAAAGGTATTATGAGCTTACAATAGATCTGAACATCTGCAAGTCTAAGTTGTTTATATGAATAAATCATATACTGTTTCAGTTTAACCATTGGAACAGAAAAGTATCTTAACCGAGTAGGATCTAACAATCATTTATATATTGAGATAAATCTCAAGGAGTATCAAAAGGTTAATTCATGAAGATGGCATAGTAAAATTCCAGATATCAAGTGATTAACTGTTAGTGATAAATCCTCTAACAAGGTCTCACTTAACAGTTTGTTTGTAACCTTTAACAGGGTTGGCTCTTCACCGAGCTCACTTTAGAAGAGTGAAAATTTTGGGTTACCGGTCCCAAGTGGTTTTTCCCTTAATAGGGTTTCCACATTAAAAATCTATGTGTCAAATGTGTTTATGAGTCATTACTTTCATGTTTTTCTTTACACATTACTAAAACAGGATTGATCGGTAAACACCAAGTTATTTACTATATTGCAGTAAATGATAGACTGCTAATAGGTAAAGCTTAAGAATAAGGTTTAATAGTGAAATCTGAGCAGTAGTTATTTGATAAGATTATTTGAGGGCATACATCTTGTAGGATTGAAAATAACTAGAGGCTTATAATTGTGGTACTAAGTTTTTGGGTTGATTTATTGGAATAGTTTTGAAGCCACTGATTCACCCCCGCCGCCCTCTCATTTATTCTAATAATTGGTATGAGAGCTTGTGTGCTTAGAAGGAAGGTTTCAAGACCTAAGAAAAAGATCACAAGATGAGCAAACAGGATGTGTCTAAGCTAAACAAGGACAACTTTGCATCATGGCAAAGAGGGATAAGACTCCACCTATCAGGTATTGGAAATGATGTAACTCAATACTTGGATACTGAATATGTGTTGCCTACAAGACCTCACACACTTGATCAATTGAGAGAAAATAATGAGCATAATTCTATGATGATAGAATTTTATTCCTCACTCTCCAATTTCAAATTTGAAGATGTCAAAACTTGCACCTCTGCAAAGCAAATGTGGGAAAAATTGAAGCTAGTAAATGGAGGAGATGCTAATGTACTAAGAGAAAAGGAAGAAAGCCTAAGTGGTAAATTTGATGACCTAAGAATGAGAGAAGGGGAAAACATCACTCATTACATCTACAAAATCAAAGAGGTAGTCAACGCTATCTGAGAATTTAGAGGTGTACTTGAAGAAGAAAAAGTGGTAAGTAAAATCCTGAGAACCTTACTCCCTGTATATGCTATTAGAGTATCTGATATATAAGAAATGAGAGTATTAGTGAACAATAATATCACTCTAGATAGTTTGGTTGGTATACTGATTTCATTTGAGATGAATAACTTTGATAACAGTGTCTTACCATCTATTGAGTCTGCATTCAAATCTTCTTTGAAAATAAGTAAGTCAAGTCATAAACACACTATGAGAAATAATAGTGAAAGTGATAGTGATGACCAAGATCTTGATGAGATTGAAGCACTAATGGCTAGAATATTGCAGAGAGGCAATGGTAGATACAAAGGTAAATTACCACTTGTATGTTTTAAATGTAAAGAGATTGGACACTTTGTTGCTAGATGTCCTAACAAAAGAAAAGATGACAGAAGTAATGACAGATCATATGAAAAGAAGTTTGATAGAAGTGATAACAAAGATTAACGAAGCAACTGATAGTCTGACAGAAGAGATACCCGAGACTACAAGGACCAAGGGAAGAAAGCTTGTTACCTAGATTAGAACAGAGCTGGAGATACTGACACCGAATTTGATGAAGATATTGAGATGGTATTTGTGGTCATGAAGGTTGATTCAGATGAAGAAGAAAGGTATGTTGAGACTGCACTCATATCTAAGGTTAGTAAGACTGATGTGTGGATTATAGATAGTGGTTTCACTCACCACATGACCGGTGATAAAGAAAATTTTGAAACTTTTGAGTATTGTAATGGGGGATCAGTAAGAATGGGTAATGAATCACCTTTTCCAGTTGAAGGTAAAGGAACCATAATGTTAAATAATCTGATCAGATGTGAAAATGCATACTGGGTAAAAAGACTTAACTATAATCTATTGAGTGTTTCACAGCTGAATAACATAGGTCACCAAGTAGCATTTGAGAACTAAAAGACAAAGATCTTTAATGAATCAGGAAGGTTGATCGAAACTGGTGAACATACAAAAGGTAACCTATTCTATCTTAATGATATAAACACCTCTTGTTTAATGGCTAGAAACAAAGACATATGGTTGTGGCATAAAATATTATGTCATGTGAATTTTGACAACATGATTAAGATAAGCAATAAAAGGAAAGTAAGAGGCTTACCGAGCATGTCAAAGCCTGAGCATATCATGTGTAAGAAATGTCAAAAAGGTAAGATGACAAAGTCTAGTTTCAAGAGAAAATCCCTTACATCTAATGCTATTCTAGAATTATTCCATACTGATCTATGTGGACCAATGAGAACAAAGAGTTACTATGGTGATAGATATTTCATTCTCTTTGTTGATGATTATTCTAGAATGATGACATTTATATTCTTAAAAGAAAAATCAGAAGCATTCAAGATGTTTAAATGGTATAAAGCTATTGTAGAAAACAAAGTGGTAAGAAACTAAAATTCTTGAGATCAGATAGAGGAGGAGAATTTGTTTATGATGAATTCACTAACTTTTGCAATGAGCATGGAATTAAAAGATAGGTTTCTACACCAAGAACACCACAACAAAATGAGATTGCTGAGAGTAGAAACAGATCCATTGTTGATTGTGCAAGAACACCAATGATTGAGAAAATCATCACTCAAACATTCTAGAGGGAAGTTGTCAGTACTGTTGTCTACACATTGAACAAAGTTCAATTGAAAAAAGATACCAAGAAGACACCTTATGAGCTATGTTATGGATACACACCCAATGTAAGTTACTTTAGAATCTTTGGAAGTCAATGTTATATTTTGAAAGATGATAGAAATGGAAAGCTTGACTCCAAAAGTGAAGAAGGAATCTTTCTAGGGTATTCCATTGAAAGCAAGGCTTATAAATGTCTTAACAAGTCCTCTAACAAAATCATTGAAAGTGAAAATGTCAGAATAGATGAATATGTAGAGAAAATTGATGAGGAAAGCATAAAAGAACCTGAAGACTACAATAGGTTCATCTATAATGAAGAACCTGACACTCTACCCAAGCAACTGTGTATCGCTCCTAAGCAACAGAACAATGCACCCGAGCATCAGGCTGCAAATACTGAATATCAGGAAATTGCTCAAAATGATGTTCCGAGCGATGAAGATCAGAATGAATGTTAAGATAATGATCATATTGATGAACAAAGAATTGCACCGATACTTTCCAAGTATGTTAGAATACATCATCCACAGAACCATATCATAGGAGACAAGAAGGTTGGAATGAGAACAAGAAGTAAGTCATTGAACACTAGATGTTTAATTTGTGATTTTGAGCCTAAATCTGTTAATACTGCACTTGAAAATGAAGAATGGGTCAGTGCTATGAATGAAGAGATAGAAAATATTGAGAAGAATAGAACATGGACATTATTATTTAGACCAGATGACAAGAATTTTATTGGTACCCAATGGATATTCAGAAGCAAGCTGAATGAGAATGGAGAAGTCACAAGAAACAAAGCAAGATTAGTATGCAAGGGGTATGCGCAAGAAGAAGGTATTGATTATGGAGAAACCTTTGCACCCATTGCTAGACTAGAAGGAGTAAGAATTTTACTTGCTTATGTTGCATTCAAAGGATTCAAGGTATACCAAATGGATGTCAAATCTGCATTCCTAAATGGAATATTAGAAGAAGAGGTATACATTGAACAACCAGAAGGGTTTGTTGATCCTAACAAGAGAAACATAGTTTGTAGACTACACAAAGCCTTGGATAGATTGAAACAAGCACTGAGAGCCTAGTATGAAAGACTTCACTCCTATCTCATAAGCATTGGATTTGTAAGAACAAGTGAAAGTAGAAATCTATATTTAAAAGAAGATACTAATGATAACATTTTGATTGTTGAAATATTTGTTGATGATATCATATTTGGGGGTAATGACGTGTTGTGTAAATATTTTTATAATCAAATGAGAAAAGAGTTTTAGATGTCAATGTTTGGGGAGATCAAATTCTTTCTTGGTCTATAGATTCTTCAATAGGATGCAGGCATATATATCACACAATCCAAATACATCAAGGAAGTGCTAAAGATATTCAAGATGGAAGATTCCAAGCTAGTTGGAACACCTATGGAAATCATATGCAAGCTGACAAAGGAAGATAAGTCAAATGAGGTAAATCAGACACTATATAGTTCTATGATTGGAAAACTTATGTATGTTTTTCATACTAGACCAGATATAGCACATGCGGCAGGAATAGTTGCAATATTCTCTGCTAATCCCAAAGAATCACACATGACTATTATCAAAAGAATTTTGAGATATCTAAAGAATATCAAAGACTATGGCTTGTGGTACAAAAGAGAAGGCAAATTTGAGCTTCAAGTTTATACAAATGTTGATTGGGCTAGAAAATTAGATGAAAGGAAGAGCACAACTGGAGGAGCATTCTTCATGGGTGACAGACTTGTCACATGGATAAGTAAGAAGCAAGGATGCATCTCACAATCTACTAGAGAAGAAGAATATGTGGTTGTTGCTGCAAACTTCTCTAACAATGCATGGATCAAACAATTACTGGAAGGTATGAATATGAAAATTATTGAACCAGGGGGCCGGACCTGACGAAGGGTGAGGCCCGGGAGCAGGAAGCAATCAGAGTAAGGGCATCAAAACACTCTCCCTCAGACCTACTCTCTAGAATATATAGCTTGAAATCTAGGAGAGAGAGAGAGAGAGTTCATACTTATCAAAAACAAATTGAACCCCTGGGGTTTTGTTGGACTTACAAATCTTTCCCTACAGTGATAGGCGAAGGTGGGATTGTCTACTGTGATAATACCAGTGCAATAAACATTTCTAAGAATCATGTAATGCATGCTAAGACTAAGAATATTGCTATCAAGTATCATTACTTAAGAGAACAAGTGCAAGAGAAAGAAGTGATAGTAGAATATGTTCAATCCAAGGAACAATTAGCTGACATATTCACCAAGCCATTGCCTAAAGATACATTTGAGTACCTGAGAAAGAGACTAGGGGTCTGACCCTTGTCTATTCGTCAGTAAGCTGACTAGGAGGCTACATCAGCCTACACAAAATCAAAAGATCATTCATGTTGATGCAAGTAAAGAGATGGACTATAAAGATACATCAGTACATAGAAAGGTAAATATTTGCACCGAACACCAGAGTCATTGCATTGCTGATGGATAGGGAAATTCAAGGAGTATATTATAAAAAGGAGAAAGGATATACTTTGGAAATTTTGTCAAAGGGAGAGATGACTTGAGATGAATTGAGAGAGATGTAACCTGTAAGGGAGATAATATCCAAAGGAAGAGAGATTATATATACATATGAAATATCCATCATGATTATCCAAAGGGAGAGAAGTATTCAAAGGGAGAGATGACTTAAGGGAGAGAGTATATCTAATGTTGTCAAAGGAAAAAGAGATGGTCAAGGAGAGGAACAGTCAAAGGGAGAGACAAGATCAAAGAAGAGATTCTACATCAAAGGCAAAAATATAAGTTGCTACATCTATCCAGTGAAGGGAATAAAGATTGAAGAAAGTACTCTGCAAGAATCAAATCTAAGCTATGTGAGCTTACCGAGAGCCATACATTTGTATTCTTTATAGAACAATAAATGTGGTGTATTGATAGACTACAACAACTATATTTCATATTGTATTATTAATGTAGAGTGTTGCCATAAATGCCAAAGGGAGAGATTGATGAGTTATAACTGATTGAATGTTTGAATATGTTAAGTTGATGATCACCAAGCTGCAGAAAGTTAATGCAAGACATTAAATCATTTAATGTATTGTATTTTCATTGATCTCAACTTGATATAATCTGATTGGTTATATATAGTGTCAAAGACTTTAGAGAACTGGAGAGATAAAGGTTATGCTATCAGTAATGCACCCCGAAAGATAGAGAAACCTAAGAGAAAAGTCACAGTGATACTCGAGCAAGAAACCCGAGAAAGCATTACTGACAAGTAGAATCACAGTGTTACTTGATGGATAAAAAAACCCAACGGACAGTGATGCCCAAGGACAACTGAAGTCAAGACCGAAGCTAACAAGGAGTTAAACACAGAAAAGAACTGAAGTTCAGAAATGACAAAAGGCTTAGCTGGCAAGAGCTAAATATGGAGTTAACTGGTTTGTAACATCGTTTTCATTGACAAGTTAAAATCTAGAGATAAGAGAGAGTTTTAAAGTTGTTTTATTCCAGTTGTCAAAGAGAAATCTATGGGATAAAACTAAAGTAAAGCTTTAAAGCAAGAAAGGTGAGAATTGTGGATCACGCTAAGAAAAAGAAAGTCAAGGACTTAGAAATGGTGAAATTATGTCTATAAAGAGACAAGATAATTCATTGTGAATTAGGGGAGTGAATAGAAGAGGATGCTGAAGAGAATATTGGTGAAGGAAGACTTCATACTGTCCTCATTAATCAAGCTAAAGAACAAAGCTAAAGATTTCTGTGGACACCAAGCAACATATAAACACAACATCACCGAGCAAAAAGAAGTGGAGCAAAGGTATTGAAAAGAAAAATTGATCAGAAAGGTATTATTAGCTTACAATAGATCTGAACATCTACAAGTCTAAGTTGTTTATATGAACAGATCATATATTGTTTCAGTTTAACCATTGGATCAGAAAAGTGTCTTAACTGAGCAGGATCTAACAATCCTTTATATATTGAGATACATCCCAAGGAGTATCAAAAGGTTAATTCATGAAGATAGCATAGTTAAATGCAAGATCTCAAGTGATTAACTATTAGCGATAAATCCTCTAACAAGGTCACACTTAATAGTGTGTTTGTAACCTTTAGCAGGGTTGGCTCTTCACCGAGCTCACTTTAGAAGAGTGAAAATTTTGGGTTATCGGTCCCAAGTGGTTTTTCCCTTAACAATGTTTCCACATTAAAAATCCATGTGTCAAATGTATTTATGATTCATTGCTTTCATGTTTTGCTTTACACATTACTAAAACGGGATTGATCGGTAAACACTAAGTTATTTACTGTATTTCGGTAAATGATAGACTATTAATCGATAAAGCTTAAGAATAAGGTTTAACAGTGAACTCCGAGCATTACTTATTTGATAAGATTATTTCAGGGCATACATCTTGTAGGAATGAAGATAACTAGAGGCTTATAATTATGGTACTAAGTTTTTGGGTTGATTTACTGGAATATTTTTGAAGCCACTGATTCACGCCCCCCTCCCCCCCTTAGTTATTCTAACAAATTAAAATGGGGAACAATAGAACGGTTCCATTTATGGGAAAAGGATCTATTATGATCCACGCCAAGTAAGGTGAGAAGAAGAGGATTCAAATTTTTCTATTAAGCACAACCTGATGAGGAGTTGGACAACTCATCTAGAATGGATACAAAGTGTTGATGGAGAATGTCAAATGTATCATTTATGAGAAAGATGAGAGTAATATATTTGTTGCAGCAATCCAAATGACAAAGGACCAAATGTTTCTATTGAGGTGAGAGACATGCTTCTCTTCCCAATCCATAGCTACACCTCCCAAGCAGGCATGTACAATGATACAACAACAATTATCCGTCAAGAGCATGATTGAAGACCCCTCAAAGCTATGACATTTAAGGTATGTACATCTTGGCCATGTTGGTTTAAGTTTGTTGTCCAAGAAAAGAATTGTAGATGGTTGGCCAAGTATTATAGAGTCTAGTAGCAAGTGTGAGACTTGCATTTTGGATAAGCAACATAGGCTTCCCTTTAAATCATACAACTCTAGAAGGGAAAGAGCACCATTAGAGCTGGTACATACTGATTTAATTAGCCTTATGCAAACCAATTCTATTGGGGGAGTACTTATTTTAAGACCTTTATTGATGATTTCAGTCATAGGACATGAGTTTATTTTTTGAAGCATTTGATAAGTTTTTTTTGTTTAAGGGTAAGTGTAAGAAGTTGAGTCCACTTCTAGGGGAACTTTTTACGCATGAAACCCACTTTTGGAAGATGTTTATTAGACAATTTTTTCACAAATTAAAATCCATTATACCTATGATTACATCAATTTAAAATACAATTTTTTTTAAATCGGACTATTTTTTTCATTTTTCAAATAATTTCTAATAAAACAGGTCCATAAGCATGAAATTATGTTTTCTTATTTTTGTATAACTTTAATTTTTTTCACATTTTTTGAAAAAATAAATTATATGAAATCAAACGATAGACAAATTCTTTTATCTTTGTAAAATAGAAAAATTCAAAAATGATAGGTTTAGGTCAAATTTTGCTTTCCATACACAAGGTTTTCAAAAAAAAATACGACCAATAAAAAATAGGAAAAAAATATATATTTACCAAAACTATACAAAAACAATATGCTCATCAATCTTGATTGTATTACAATATTCCAATTGGATTCAAAAAATTACTTTCATTTAGGTGAAATCATGGTTGTCGTACACAGGCATGGAAGGTCCTGAAAAGTGACTTTTAAATAGTGCTTTTTTGAAACACCTAATGAAAATCAATTTTTATCATCTGGGTACTACTTTAAATTTTGTATTGAGAAACTAGTCTTTGAGTACTACATTCATAATAATGATTTTTCTAAAGATTCAATCTTTAAGTTCAAATTCTTTGGTCAATTGGGACAAATTTTGAAAAATAGGGAAAACAATTCCACTTTTTGGCCAAAAAGTGGACTCAAGTTCTTGTTGGCACCCTTAAGGCCCATGGTGAAAAAGAAAGTGGACACTATATTAAGGTCCTAAGGTCAGATAGAGGGGGAGATCATACCTTTAATCAATTTATAATTTTTTGCAAGAAATATGGCATCAAGAAGGAGCTTACGATCTGTTATACTCCGCAGCAAAATGGAGTGGTTAAGAGGAAGAATAGGACCATTGTTGAGAGGACAAGGAGTATGTTGAAAGAAAAAGGAATCCCAAAAAAATATTGGGGAGAGGTTGTAGCAACAACTTCTTATTTGATAAACAAAATTCTAATAAGGAATTATGTGACAAGATTCATCTTGAGGTTGTTTCAAGTGTTGTTGTCATTGCACCAAAAGGTCAACCTAGATCGACCTGTCAATGCCCAATACAACCACTAGAATTAAGGAATCCACGGGAAGTGGTTAGCCCCTTATCATGAATCTCGGGGGAAGGACTGGCCATTTTTCCAATAATCTCCCCCTCAGCGTTACCCGAGGGGATTCAAACCTGTGACCAAGCTCTGATACCACTTGTTACAAGTGTGGTTGTCATTGCACCAAAAGGTCAACCTAGATCGACCTGTCAATCCCCGATATAACCACTAGGCTTATATAATCCACAATAGGTGGTTGGTCCATTGTCACGAATCTCAAGGGGAGCGTTGACCATTTTTCCAACAGAGGCATGGGCAAAACATAGATGGATAGTTGAACACTTGAGAGTGCTTGGGTGTGTAGCATATGCACATGTGCCAAAGGAGAAAAAGAAAAATTTGGATGACAAAGGTGTGAGGTGCATCTTCATGGGTTATAGTCATGAATCAAATAACCTTGTCACAAAGAAGATCGTCACAACTAGAGATGTTGAGTTTATTGAGAATGAGTCATGGGATGGCTCAGTGGACACATCTTCAAGCACTTCAAGTAGAGTGCCCATTAATGATGAAGAAGATGAGGATGTTGATCAACATGATGGTGCAGAAATAGATATAGAGAGCTCTAGATAGCTCATGATCACTCTTGAAAAAAATACGCAAAAAGTCAATAAGACACATACAACTAGAGAATTGGCTCTCGAGAGCACCCGACAGCTCCAATTTGGTACACAGAGAGCTCCAAAAATATCCAGATGGCTCTTGACATACCTGCACAAGACAACAACGGTAGTAGTGAGAGTACATACCCCACTCTCGCCTCCCTAATGCCAATAAAGACTAAGAGTCTAATACAGATATACAAAAATAAAAGGTATGATGATGAGTTTGATGTAAACATTAATTTTGCATTGGTTTTTCATAATGATCCAATTTATTTTGAGGATGCGGTGAAAGAGGAGAAATGGTGTGAGGCCATGGATGAGGAAATAAATGCAATAGAAAGAAATATTACTTGGGAGCTAACTGGTTTTCCTCCCAACAAACAAGTCAATGGAGTGAAATGGGTCTATAAGAAATGGGGTGAAATGGGGATATATTAATTAAAAAAATTTAAAATTTAAAAAAAGGCAAGAAAGTTAACCACACTTTTTCCTTAACCAATAGCCAGCAATCACATCTATAGAAATTATGTATAGGTAAAGAGTTGACCGACAAGCATCCATCCAAAAGACGTCATTCTCCATTCCATTCCATTCAAAGGTATCAAAATTATCTCTAACTTCTAAAACCATTGCCAAACAGTACCCTTCTACATCTAATTTTTTGAAAGGAAAGTCATGCATTATTTTCTTGAATTTTATGGTGGGTTTCAACATGCTCTTTAAATCAGTCCAATTCAATTGATTAAAAGAACATAAGGAAATGGTAGAATATCTGCACGGTGCAAACCCACAATGATTTTTAGTGAAACAATAGTATTTCTTTGCTTTCTATAAAATAAAAAAATCTAAGAAAATATTAGTTTTCATTTGACCATAAAATTACATCCACTTGCTTTATGTTTTTTTCTTTTGACATTGTAAAAGACGCTTCTATTTACACTAATCTGAAATTCCTTTCGATATAATTCTTCTTCCTATTGAATCTTGTCAAAAATCTACATAATTATAAAATAATTTTTCAGTATATTACTTAAAGTATATTTTAATATTGACTAACCATTACACCTTATTTTAATACAAATACTAAGCCTAATTTTATGTTTAACATTTACTTTTAAGTAAAATCATCTCCCTTCTAAAATAAACTCATTGAAAGCAAGTCACAACCCATCGACTTCTAACCCTACCCAGACATGCCTGATTAAACAAGAAGATCATTGTTATAGTCACCTGCATGATATCAGTTGAATCATCTTTAAAAATAATTAAATTAATTTCTAACCTTATGCAGACCAAACTTCATTTTTACAAAACATAAATTTCATTGTAGGTGTTTACTTTTTCGATTGTCATAACGATTCTACATTTAACATTTGTATATAATATGCCCATTAAGCATTTGTATATTTTTGAGCATGTAAAATGTTGATTCAACTTTTGCATATTATTATTATTATTATATGCATTTTATATATCGATTTTAACATTTATTCATTTTGAACATGGTCTTTATCATGATGATGGAGCACAGAGTTTGGTTTAAAATGAAGATGGAAAAATATACACACTCTACATGGACTGTGGAAAACTAATGTTTACAAATGTAATACATTTTCTATTGATTGCAATATTGATCTCCATTATGAATCCTATATAATTTACCACACGAGCATATCTAATGGACAAGCATTGTACATTATGAAAGCTATATCAGTTAAATATGCATTATTTTTCTAAATTTGAATTATTTATAAATTTATCTCTATTTTTTATTTATATCACTTCGAAGTACTTGTTTCTCAACTTAATGACATTGGTATCGGTACCATTTCCCATGCCAGTAAAAGAACCCATCTTGTAATAACTGCCTATTGTTATTAGTAAATAGCTTCAATTGACAATTAATTTTGTTATTTCCTTGATGGGTTAGTTGTAAAGTTAAAATCTCAAGAATTATGTTGATCTGTTAGGTTCAATTACTAGGATTTGGTGTAATGCATTGCGAGTCTGCTATAAATCATGGTTGTAATCTATGTTGTTGGAAACATAAAATTTTGCAAATATATTATATCCTAGAATAGGAGAAAACATAGAAAATTCTCCAATAGCCACTTTTCAGAGGTCATCACCAATCTTTTGTATTTGATCATTTAGGGAGAGACCTTTACAAATTTTGAGGCTACTAAAGTTTTCATTGCTATCCTCCATTACTATCCCAAATAATCTCCACTATTTTTCCACTTTTATCCTTATAACATCTTAGAACTAATAGGTATTTATCATGAATAATACCCATCAATAGAAAAAAATTATCTGGAAGAGGGTTTTGTATCGGAGAGATCCCATAAATATTTCTCTGATAAGGGAGGATATAATTTGCAGGTAGTTGCTCGTGTATCAGCAAGACACTAGTGATGTCTCCCCAAAAGAAGAAACCATCAAATTAAGTATGTTGATTATGGTGAGAACCCAAAGTTATAATGAATAGCCCAATCACACCGATATCAGAGAAGGAAGAGGATTGTATCCCCGATAAGATGAGAAGAAAAGATGTAGGATGCCATGAGAAAACCTTGTTTGTCAAGTTAACCTTAGTCAGTCAGAATAAAGGAAGTCTTATTTTGGGTAGACGTGCAATTTATTTCTCTGATATTTTTATTGAGAGGAAGGAGTACAAAATGATGTCAAGGTGAGATGCAGTATGATATACTAATATCGAAGAATTAGGTGACATCGGGTTAAACTTTTTAACCTTTCCCAACTTAGCATGTTACCCCGACAAAAGTTCATTTCAGAGAAACAACTATTTTTTCTCTCTGATGATCTTATAACTGACAGATAAGGTTTTAGGAGGAAAATTGATATGTCTCCCCAATATGGGGGAGATTAATGCTTTTAAGAAGAGAAATACACATCTCTCTAAACATGGTAACTATGTCGATTGAAGAGTATTTCAGGAAGAGTCACTCTGAAACACACAAGCATCAGAATAAAGGCTTCTCTTGGACAAATGATCCATACTCTTAAATACCATAGAGGTTAGACAAATATCTATGTAACTAAAGATATATCTTGGTTAAGTACAAGTGGTGCGATTGATTTCCTTCTTTGTTGAATTTTTCTAATTCAAAATAGGATGGCGATGTGCTCCTGATGACTAAATAACATTGGAGAGACATCTGGATGGTCACCATGAAAATCTAAAAGCATTGAGTAAAAGAACAGAATGGTATGCAGTATCAGATAGATCGATAAGATGTTTTCATGATGGATTTCAAAAGGTGTTACAGATCGAAGATGCATTCTAATAGTCTTAACGATCAACATATAAAATTAATTGGTGCCAAATGAAACCTATAAATCAGCATGAAATTTCATAAGTCACACCGATAAAAAGAAGGATTGTTACTCTGACATTTCAAAATTCAAAAAAGCCTTAGCATTGATGAACAAAGGTAGACATTAATGGACACATAAACTAGTACCATAGGAACAAAAAATGATGAAATTGATTATAATCAACATGATTTGGTTTATAATTGGATATTTTAGAGTGAGTGGGGTTGAGAATAGAGAAAAAGTTGTAAAATTTATCAAATTAGGGTACAATTCAAGTAAGATACAAACCTCTTTGAAATTGCAAGATTGTTCACAAGATAGCCCTACTGAACCAAAGAGAAAAAAGAAAAAGGGTGAAACCAGTAAATAGAAAAATAAAAAATAGAAAAATGATGAAGAACAGGGCGAGGAAGACCAGAGGAAATTGCACCAAGATTTATTGGACCAGTTCCTGGGATCTGGACCAAAATAAAAAATGGTTGCGTCAATGAGACTGGATGTAGAGAGACTTGAAGACAAACATAAAGATATCAGAGATGTATGAAAAATAATTCAGGTTTATGAATTTTTTTAATCTTTCATTATAGTTAGAGATTTAGGCATGAACTAGTATGTAACCCATGATGATTTAACCTATGTAATTAGTGGTGCCAAATTTCTTTGTCAATGTTGATCTCATAAAGATTTTGAAAAAAGAATTATAATCCAAAATAAAAATCCATTTGAAAATTAAAGGGTGAACCGTTCATACATGTTTCAAAAACTGCAATCTCAGGAGTATTTGATTTAGATGATAGGTGTGATTACCTAGTTATGTTAGACGAATTGAGGAACAAGTATTGGAGGATGGATACCACATATAAAGGATGGATATTTCCCTTACACATACCCAATGACAAGGGAAACTTAGTTCCACTGCTAGATGAAGAAGGTCCTTTGCTTCATGTTGATTTATTTGAGACATATTTGAAGTAAACCTACTACACTATTAGACAAGTAACATGTACCGAGGCTCCAGATTTTATGTCGATTGAGCCCATGGTGATTGTAGTAGATATTTAGTGCCACAATGCTAGACCCTTTGATTATGTTGCATACATTTCTAGAAAAATTGATTTGGGATTAATTGTTATTAAAAAACCCCTCAAATACATATTTCAAGCACTATTCATTATTGGTGCATCTTATTTTGTACTATGTCCAGGAGATTGGAATATGGTCTAAATAGTTGAAAATACATTAGTTTGATAAGGATGGACAATAATTACCTGGTCAATTGTGGACTTCAATATGGGACAATAAGTTTTTGAATTCCAACTATTGTTATTTTGAAGAATACTTTGTCAAAACCTTGTATAGGTTGTATAGTCACCCTTGTGACTATTCACTATCTAATGATATCAAGAGATTTTGAGGCCAAAGAACTTGGATGAAAAAAATATTATGGACCAAAATAGGGGTGATTAGTACTATTTTGTTTACTGCAATGTGATCAGAGTGTATGGCTTTGAGGGTACACCTTTTATGCTACCCAAAAATGTTCATGATATAATTACCTTTTTGGAGAATGTGAGACAATTAGATTATTCGAGTGTTATGCATCTAGGGGCACACTGCAAACAAAATTTTGTACCTAGATCACTATGATTTGGATATTTCATGGTGATAGCAAGAGAAGGTTATGATTTGATTTTGGACAAACTGAAAGAATATATTATGAAGATGGTTTCTCCCAGGAAAGGATTTGATCCTGAAGGGTACATTGAATGGGCTAGAAATAATAATAGCTTGAGTGGATATACTCACATTCCTTTCACCCATGATGAAATCCTCAAAAATCTTGAGGAAGTTGAAGAAAAATATGTCATTGATGAATATAACCAAAAGATGGAACAACAGAGAAAGGAGTTGCAAGAAATTGAGATGTTGTCCTCTACTGGTGAAGAGTCTTTTTATGATGATGTGCCTCAACAATAATTAGAACATATTTTGAAGACAATAATTGAGGAGTATCAAACTCATGAGAACAAAGAACAAGAACTTAGTGAAACCTCGGGGATTATGGATGAAGATGCCAGAAAATTAGCCCATACATCCCTTGTATCAAATGATTAGTTTATTAATTTTGTTGAAATCAAATATTCCCTCTATAGGAATAAAGGGAAGAGGTTGAGGGAACCTTTTACAAATATTAGTCCTACTAATGAAAATTGGTTGTTAGATACTTTAAAAGTGGATGTAGATAATGAAATGAGAAACATGATCCCAGAGAGGGGAAGATAATTATTGGAAGATGTCAGTGTAATGATATTTACTAGATATAACATCAATTTTGTGTTGTTATTTGAAATTTTTCATCATGATAGCGAGATCAAAAGCAAGATAAGGAAAGAAGGGGTAACAAAAGTGTATACCACATCAAGGTATAGCCTTGATGAAAAGTTACTTCTTCTGTGGGCCTTGTGCCCCCCTCATAAAAATCGTCTTATCATTGGTAAAAAAGGGGCATTTGGTCATATGATGACTTTAAAGGTGGGACAAGTTGATCCAATTTCTGTTGCACACTTGGGCATTAACATTGCCAAATTGAATAAGGATTAGAACAAGAAATAGATAAAAGAGTGAGATATGTATAAATTGAAGAGTGAGAGGTTGATTAAGGATAATGAATCTCTAAAGGATGTAGTTAGATAGGTCCCCAAAATAATAACAGGTTCACAAGGTGATGAGAAAGGGTCTCAATGGAAGGATAAATCTGAAAAGTCCATCATGGAAAATTAACAGTTGAGGTCTCATATCATGAATGCTAAATTTGAGATAACTTTTTTGATTGTACAGAAAAGATTCAAAAATTTCATGGAATGGGAATAATGGTTTTGGATAGCATATTAAAAGAGTCATAAAACTATCCATGAGCATAAAAGACTAAGGGAAAGACTTAATGAAAAGATCACAGAGTTGCAATAGAGGATCCCTCCTGACAATGAAGCTTTTACATCGACTCATAGTTTGATATATGTACATAAAGAACTCTATGAGGAGTTAAATGATGAGATAAAAGGATTTTATAATGTAATGGGTAAAGGACATCCACCTTCGGTAAGGGATGATGGGGTTGCAAAGGGTCAAAGTGAGTGGCAGGCATAGTGTATGATAATTCTCCAAGAGGTTCTAGACCATAAATATAAAGATTTAACATTAGAAAGGACTCACAAAGACATGGAGAACATGATTAACATCAAATATACCATGAGGGATGTGATCCATGATGAAAAAAACTATGTTTCAAAGAAGTATGTTGATCACATTACAAAGGATCACACATGGATCATTAGGGCATAGATTAATTGTGTTAATGATAATCAGTTTGTTGCTTATTTTAAAAAGACATTTTGAAGAGGAATTTTCTCTCTTGATTTTTCTATATATGAAACTTTGATATGTAATGTTTAAGAATCATCAAGTAATAGAAGATACTAAGCACTTTCTATGCAATTGTTGTGTGGGAAGTTTTATTTTTTAAATTAGTTCTCTATGATTTTTAATTCCAATAGTTGAATGCTATCTTAAATTATTGTATGATGAAATTATTTACTATCATAACAATTTGCAAAATTAAAGATCATTTGAAGAAGTTAATTCCTTATGTATCTTGTCTATTTGGTCTCTTCAAGTAAGACTTAAAAATAATTGGACAAATTTTGGTGACATATTGTAATGGTATGATTTGGGGTTTAGGAGATTATTTGTTAATTGTTGTTTGATTATCTTAGAGTATGTTGAATTCCTTAACCCTACTTAATATTTACTTGAATTTAATTGATTGTGTATTGCAATTGTGATTGGGGAGATGATAATAAGTTCCTCTTTTATTCCCAAATGCACAAATGGGAGATCCAAGTTGATCAACCCAAAAGAAGGGTTAATGCAAAAATGAATCAACAATTTGGAAAGGAGAATAACAAGAAGGAATCTTAAATTATGTTAATTATATGTGTAGAAATGATATATGACAGTAATTAAAGAAATAGGAGAAATGCACTAACCTTGAAATATTGCAGATCAAAGAATGCTATTTTCTGAGGTCTGTAGACTGTTTCTGGAAAAAAAACTAGAACGCAGAGATGAACAAAACCCAGAAATATTTTTCCATTCTGATGTCGTCTTATGAAAAAGGTTGACCTTGACCCACAAATGTCAACCCTAACCCAATAATGTCGACCCTGACCTGCACAGGTCCAATAGAAAATATGTTTGTGCCGTTCGAAGGAAAGCTGAAAAGGGTATCCAGATCTGGTCTCAAATTTGTTGTTCTAAACTTGTACCTGCAAGAAAAAGAGGATTGTTTGTTGTGGGGGAGGGGTTTGCCTTAGTCAAACCCTGATTTAGGAATTAACCTTGAAATCAATAAAATACAGAATGCTAACAAGTAATAGAATTGAATCTAATAATGAAGCTATGATATTCAATAGATATGTAATTGAAATTCAAATGTATGCAAGTATGTAAGTATGAAAGCAATGGACTTTAGAAACCATAAAAATCCATGAATGAATTCTTGAAATCCACTTTGAAGAGATGATGAAAGAGTCTTAAGGATGCACAAAGGATCTTGAAGGAAGATCACACCACCATGATGGCTATATCTAGAGTTTGAATGATGAATCTTGAATGTTTGCACCTAATTCCTTCAAAGGCTTGAAAGCTTGAATCCTTGATCTTCAATGGAGAACTTGAATGCTTGAGAGGAAGACTTGAACACCTTGAGAGCTTGGAAATATGTAGAACTTTTTTCTTCTTAACAAAATCTTGATTAGAGCTTTTTGCACTTAGAAGGCTTAGAGAAAATGAGAGAGAGAGACTTCCTTTCATATGAATTTAGTGCGCAATCTTCTAATGAGGCTGACATAGGAAAATTAAATTCCAATTAGACCCATTACCCTAGAAAAGGACCTATATTAAATATAATTTAGGAATCAATGCTTTGGAACCTGAAACAGCCGACTCGGAAGCGGGAAAACTAAATTTTGGATGACCCTTGACAGCCGACAAGTTTCCAACTTTGAAAGGGGGACCCTGGTCAGGGTCGAGGTCGACCCTGACCTAGGTCAGGGTTGAGGTCGACCTTGACCTAGGTCAAGGTTGAGGTCAACCTTGACCCAGGGGGCCAGAACCCCTGGAAAATATGCCACGTGGGGTAGGAGGTGCCCGGAGAGGCCCAATCAGGGTCCTGAACAGGCACAGAAGCAAGAGATGATGCAGAAATAGGAGGATGATATGGTAGAGGTCAAAAAAATCCCCTAGGGAGGGCTAAACACTCTTAACATGGAAGTGCTTCCATTTTAAGATGATACATTAAGCCCCCACTTTAGAGGGAGTACAAAAATCGAATTGCTCACGGTAAAGTTAGAGGAAAATGATCCTAGTGGATTGCAACGAGGTAGAATATCACTAAGTTAGGGATGTGAGCCCCCAAACTCAGGATTCTAACTTAACATACATACATAAAGATATGGAAATAAAGAGAAATCAATCATAGAAAACATATGTGACTACATAAGCAAGACAAGAACAACGCCATAGATAACATAGCTTCATGATCTAATCCTACTAGCATGAAAGTGAAAGAGAAGAGAAAGTGATTACCTCACCTAGTAAGATTCCCACCTTATTATGAATCACCATGGAGGGAGAGCCCAACATGTTCACCCAAAAATTGTGCTTGTAATTTTAAATGTGTCTTCTGACGGCTTTTGAAAATATCCATAGATCAACATTCTTGTTTCACTATAGAACATAAAATGCGTGTCCATTCAGGATTTAGCAACTTATGTGCGTTACCTTTCGAGGATTTAGAAATATTGTACAATAAAAAGGGTGTGTATCTCTTCAGGATTTAACAACTTATGTGTGTTACCTTCCAAGGATTTAGCAAACATAAAAGTAAAAATGCGTGTCTTTTCAGGATTTAGCAACTTGTGTGTGTTACCTTCCAAGGATTTAGCATGCTACAAAATGTAAATAAATGTAAACTATAGTACAAGGGAGACCCTATATATACCCCCTCCTTATCATGGCTACCCACTAGGCAAGATAAGGAAGAAAAAGATAATACCTACTTCACAAGGTAAGGAGATATCCCACTTAACAACAATGTATACCATATTCTTAGTGAAGAGTATTGACCCTTACATCCAAGAACATAGATAATCATGAAATGAATATGTCACTTATAAAAAAGGATCCTCAAACAGGAAGAGATCTTATCAACAAGAGCCCTACCAGAGAGGAGTGCTTAGGATAAAATATCATCTTCGAAAAGCAAGAAAGACCCAAGCCTCAACCATCAAGCTCCTTGCAATAAAGAGGATGAGGAATCTTGGAACGAAGGATAGGAAACTCTAACCAAAAAGAAAGGGAAAGAGTTTATAAAGAACATAATTTGCAAAAAAAAGAAGAGGTAATGACCTAGGAAAATCACCTCTCAAATAAGGGGGTATCAATGGTCAAAACATAGATCGTTATAAGGAAAATAATGTTTGCAACATAAACAAATGCCACTAAGCTAAGGAAAGTAGATCCTTAAATAGAGGTAGAAGGAAGAAATACCTTGCCCCCCAGGGATGACAGCAAAGGATATATCAAATTATATCAATAAAGTTATAAAAATAAGAGGTATCCTTACAAAACAAATGTCCTAGAAAGAATATCATGACTGTAGGAAGTTATAAGGATAGAATGCAGAAAGGATAGCCAATTATACTCAAAACAACATTCGTGCTAAGAGGATAATGGATCCTATAAGACTGGAATATAATACCTCTTGCCCCCCAGTTTAAGAGACACGAGGAAAAACATAGTCTAACATGTAGAAGGAGGGGAATGCCCTATGTCAAAATTATGAAGAAATTGTAATACTACTCGGGAATAAGATATAATTCCATGAGAAGCTCTATCTCTAACATATAATTTGAAATGCACACAATCAGAAAGTAAATGTTTATTACTATTGTGGAAAGGACATTTGTACTTATGTAAAGCATTTTTCAGAATAGGTTTAAAGTTTTCTTTCTTGGAATTCATTAACTGGACATATACTTTCTTAGCCACATCTTGAGGAGTATCAGGATGATCTAAGGTAGGTGTTGGAAGAAGAATATCAAGAGGAGGATGATAGTTAATATCAGCCACATGAAATTGAGAAGATGAATAACCTACACCATTCATATCATGTTTAGGAGATACATCGATCAGGTTTTTAATGCCATGTTCATTAACACCAAGCCCTAAACCCTTATAACCTTGTTTATCTACCATAGTGTATCTAGTAGTATACCTATCTTGCATAGCATCTATGGGAGATGTTTGATTATGATGTGTATGAGAGAATGTTGTGTAAGGTGGAACAGTGGTTTTAGGAGAAGTTTCTTTGGATTTCCCTTTATTATCACCATGGATAGGATAAGGAGAAGGTAAATCTAGAAATTCTTGCACATCCTCATCTTGTACCATAGTTTGAGCCTTAACAAAAGTATG
>MU224672.1:123008-135011 GCA_018584345.1 Thuja plicata
CAATCAAACTAATGAGATACCAGCTATGGAAATCCTAGTAAAAAGTGAATGCATGGATACTAGTCAGAATACTATATTCACACCATCCATTCAACCATCAAACTCATTGTTGTCAAGTTTAACTCCTCACTCAGCAAGTCTAGACGCATGGGGAGAAGAAGATTTAATAAAGATCAGTGTGCTAGCCATGGAAAAAGCCAAAGAGAAATAGGTTATGAGAAACCCTCTCTTCTTGCAATCAGTAAACATTTTGAATGACCTAGTGCCTGCGGACAAGAAAGTAGCAAAAAATTCAATCAGTTGATGATGTAGACAACATCCTAACAATATTCAAAGCACATTTTAAAAGCTTAGTAGAATCAGCCACGAGAATTGCAGAAGATGAGTATAAAAAGGAAAGATTAAATGAACTGGTAAAGAACTTTACCTTAGATCTAAACTCATTAAAGATTGGTCAGTCTATGTTGAAAGAATTGGCAACAAAAGGCAGGAAGGTTATAGCGAACTGCATGGCCAGATGCAAACTCACCTCTGAACACATCAAAAAGATAGAGGAGGTAGATATCTTGGTTGACAGTGTTAGAAAATCAGTTGAAACATCCATGCAAGACATGAACATCTGCCACAATATCTATCAAGGTCAACTGGACAAGATAGAAAAAGCTAAAATGGAGATCAATAAGATAAGGATCAGGCAGACTCAGTTGAGAAATGCACTTGCGCCCTCCTTAGCAGTTCTGGATGAGAACATCAAATAGATTTATGTCACTATTGTCATGTATGATCAAGGTCCCTGCAAGGATCTGATAGAAATGGAGAAGCTCACATATGCTCTATGCGCCCATCTCCAGACAGTCGATGCAATGAAGGCATTATGGCAGCAAGAGATGAATAATCTTCAGATTGTATATCCAGATGTATACATGGAGTGAGTATCTAGAAACTTACAAGTTTTTTTTTGACACCTTTGTCATTAATGTCAAAGGGGGAGTAATGTATATAATGAATAAAGTATATATGAGGAGTAGTGTATGTATATGTTAAAAGATGAGAATATACAGTTTTTGGGTGTTAGTCAATTTTGAGTAACTTGGCCACATTCCTTTGTTGCCATTAATGAAAAAGGGGTAGATTGTTGGCAAGATGACTCCCATGGAGTATATGGATTATTTTGTGATGTCATTATGGCAAAAAATTCATATGAAGTTTTGACAGTAAAACTATGAAGTGAAAATTGACTAAGTGTAGAAGACAGAATAGAACAATGACTTGCAGTCGATCAGGGCATCAACGCACGTGTGTACGATCACATCAAGATATGTGCATTCAGACTTAAGCTCTATGGTATGTTTTTATGCGTATCCTATACACGCATGGTATGGAATGGCAGTATGAACAAGTTACAGAAAGAACAAGTACACTAGCAGTTCATAATACAAAGTATGAAGACGACTTCATGATTTTGATTAGCGTGTAATATTTTTTTATGTAAAGGCTAAGAACCTATTGTAATAAGTTTGTAATCATGTATTAAAAATTGTTGTAAACATGCTTAAGACAATTTGTTTGGAAGCGTTGTGAATGTTGTTTTTGGGCCAACTAAGGTCTTGTTTATAGTCGCGTCTATTCAAGAATAAACATATATATATGCATTGTAAATATATATTGGAAGTGTCGAAGAAATAGTCAAAGAAGATATATAGCAAAGTAGTATGAAGATATTAGTATGAGATAAATCACTTAAAGAAGATAAGAGCATAAGCGCATAACTGGAACTGATCAGACATCTGTGTCACATACAACAGTTCACTTTTGGATATAGTCCATATCTATTCTCAGGAGGTTGTAGCCTTCTTTCTCATTGAGCAGTGAGCTCTTGGACAATGAGTCCTCACCCCTAACAGGGTTGTTTGTAAAAGACTCCTAACAGGGTTAGAACCTTAACCAGGTCATTGTACTTGCATTGTAAAGACTGCTCCTAACAAGGCAAAGGAACTTTAACAGGTTCATTATACTAGTGCAATATTTGTGGGTACTAATTCCCACCAGGGTTTTCCTCTAATCAAGTTTTCCCCGTAATCATATTATGTGTTATGTGATCTTGTGTTAAGCTTCAAGTGATATATAATTGTTTTATGTTTAAAGTTTCTGAAATTGAATAAATAGATAAACACTGATTCACCCCCCCCCCCCTCTCAATGTTTACAACACTTTATGTAATACAATCTACAAAATTATGCCAAAATCTCTAGCTAATAGATTAAAAAATCTTCTAACTCAGATTATATCAACAGACCAAATTGATTTTGTACCCGGTATATCTATTTTTGATGAGATAATTATAGTTCAGGAGCTCATACATTCAATTCAAAACAATATAGGATCAAGTATGATAATCAAATTAGATATCTAGAAGGCATATGATAAAGTGGATTGTCATTTCTTATCCAAGTTTCTTGAGAATTTTGTTTTTTCCAAACAATGGATTAACCTTATAGTTAGTTGCATCTCAACTCCTAAAATATCTCTACTTTTCAATAGATCTCCTGAAGGATATTTTGATATTTCTAGGGGATTGAGACAAGGGGATCCAATTTCTCTATTCCTTTTTACTATCATGGTTGAAGCATTTGGGATGCTTGTCTCAAAGGCACATAAACAAAGCCAAATCTCTAGAATTAAAGTCACAGAAGGAGTCTTTAATATTACACATCAGCAATTTGTTGATGATACTCTGCTTCTAGGAAAGAGTACGGTATCTGAGGAAAAAAATTATAAATTGATTTTAAACCAATATATGAAGGCCTTAGGACAAAAGGTGAAGGCCAAAAAATTAAATATTTTTTTCCTAAATACTGATTCTAGGATAGAGGATGAGATATGCCAAATTTTAGGCTTTAGAAAAGGAGCTTTCCCATGAAAATATTTGGGGATGGCTATAGATAAAGGTAATAGAGTTAACAAACTGTGGGAACCTATAGGAAAGAAGATGGATCAAAAAATGGAAAGTTGGAAAGGGAAATGGTTGACAAATGTAGGAAGAGTAACCATGCTTAAGTTTGTACTAACAACCATTCCTACCTACCAAATGTCATGTCTACCACTTACACAAGAAGAAAAAAATAAATTGGAAAATAAATTTAGAACTTTCTTTTCACAGGGAGTATCAAAAAACAAGAAAATGACCTTAATCAAATGGGATCAGATATGTAGGCCACTCAAAGCAGGTGGTTTAGGTATCAAAAACATTGAATGACAAAATATAGCTCTAGGAGCATACTTGGTTTGGAAAATATACTAAGAGCCCAATAGAAAATGGGCCAAAATCCTAATCAATAAATATCTCCAAAATAATGATCCTTTAAGTATCTTCAAAACTCAGAATCCTCCCAAAGGATCTAGAGCTTGGAACTTCATCTGAGAATGCATAAATATCATAAGAGATTATCTTACTTGGGATGTAGGTTCGGGAGAATCAACACTTTTTTGGGAAGACTCATGGGGAGGCTATGCTACTCTGGATAGTCTGATAGCTTCCCCTAGAATTAAAGAAGTTTCGATTAACCTTTGGGGTAGGAGAATAGAATATTATATTGAAATCCCATATGGGGATCCTATTTTAGGATGGAAGTAGAAGTCACTAGAAGGTGTTTCGATTACACGCAATGAAAAATTAGAATTGGAAAAGATCTTGAGCTCTAGAAATATTGTTATTAAGAATATAATAGATAAGTTAATTTGGACAGGATATACTACTAGAGAATATAAAGTCAAAGATGGATATGAATCCTTAGTTAAAGCACAAAATTGGAAAGATATAGACCTCCCACTTACTCTCTATTGGGACAAGGTTTATCTACCAAAAGCAGGAATGTATTACAAAATATAATCTTAACTATAGAATGGTTTAGGAGGATTGATTTTGAAGGGCCATCCAGATGCCCCTTAAGTGAAAAAGAGGAAGAATTTGTTGATCATATACTTTTGAATTTCCCTTACTCAAGGGAATGTTGGGATTGGCTTTACATAAAATTAAACAAGAAATATGCCTTGCCTAACAATATTTTAGATCATTTGAAGGTCTGGCCTACATATAAAAAAAATAACCTTTACAATATTATTTGGAAGATAGCCCCCTCCATTTTAGTATGGTAAATCTGGAAAGAATGAAATAGAAGGTTATTTCAAGAAAATAAAATGAAAAGGAAATGATTTGAAAATAAAGTAGAAGCCCGCGTTGTGGAAACTGTCAACAATATATTTAGAAACATAAACCAAATTGAAGGATTTTTTACATTGGGATAATATTATGGGGAAATAATGGTTTGGCCTAATTATCCCCCCTCAATTCAGGAAAGGAGGAGAGAAAAGCAATGAAGCAAGGAAAACATGCCAATGGTGCGCCCCTAGTATGGCTGGTACAAAATTAACTCTGATGGGGCCTCTCAGGGAAACTCAGGGGTGGCAGGTATTGGATGTGTCATACACATGTGGGATCACAACATATGTGGAAGAATGGCTAAACCATTTGGGGTATCTACAAACAATATGGTAGAACTGGAAGCCTTAGTGGAAGGTCTACTATTTTGTAAAGACTTGGGCATAAAAAAACACAAATTAGAAGGGGATTATCAAATTATCATAAACACATTAAGAGTAGGAAATACCGCTAATTGGAAGTTGAATACACAATTAGAAAGAGTCTTGAGTCTACTATAAATTTTGAGAGAAGTCAAGATTAATTGTATATATAGAGAAGGTAATAAGATCACAAACAACTTAGCAAATATAGGGGCAAATGGAGGTTACTTAGAAAAAATCAGTGATCCTATTCCATAATATGCCCACTTGAATTAGCTATATTTACAACCCAATAATAAACACAATGGACTAAAAAAAGTATAGACTAATCAAACTAAATCAAAAGACAAAGTTGAAATTCACTAAGGGATGATCTATATTTGAAAAGACTTTACTATTCTGACTTGATAAAAAGTAAAGGAAATTAATTGTCTGGTAGATATAATGCATTAGTTTTAGACACTTATTGATAAGAGCACAATCCATGATGGAATTGGGAAAATACTGAAATCCATTTTTTTGGTATTTTCTCTGTTTCAGTAAAATCCAATTTTGAAGGTCTTCGGGGGCATCTGGGGGCCTCGACGCCTCGGGGCATCTAGGCCTCGACACCATGTTTGGTTCAATATTTATTGAAGACTTTTTCAATAGAGTAAACAATTCACAATTGGGAGCTAGGACTAGAAAGTTATGCCTTCTCCAAGTGGGCCTATTTTTTTATATAGTTTTTTTAATATTTTTGACATTTTGTATTAGTTTATTTGTAATAAACATTATGAGGACTCTTCATTTCATTTCCAAGGAGTTCTGGTGACCCTTGGGATCCATAAGATTTGTATAAACTCCAATTTTGAATAGAATGGGCCACTTTTTGGCTTGCAATTATATTGTTAATCTTCTAATTTTTACACTAAACTTAACAATACCACAGGTATCACACCAGGTATTGTATTCTGATTTCATAATTTAGATAAGTGGTATCAGAGTGAGAACACTCCTTTATGACAATTTACACAATCTCCTCCTACCAAAGATTAGTATTGGGTACACAAGCTTTGTCAAAATATCCACCTTTGAGATGCACAAGATCGAAGATGTCAGACGATGCTATGAAGCGGTTGGTGGAAGAGGCTTTAAATAAGAAACGAGAGGATATTATGAGTCAATTTTCATGCCTTCAACAAAATCAACAACCCTCTGGATTAGGAACATCATTTCATGGAAATATCCCTTTCAAAGTGCAGGTAAATTTTGACATCCCAAATTTTGAAGGAAAAGTCGATGTTGAAGTTGTGGATTATTGGTTATCAAAATTGGATAGATACTTTTCTGTAAATAATTTCTCAGATGCACAAAAAATAACATTTTCTCTCCTCAAAGTTGAAAGCCATGTGAAATTAGCATTGGAAGCCAAATTAGCAAATAAAGAATGAGAATTATCTGATGAAGACGACTTGGGAATATCTCTTGATAAGAAGCCCACATGGGGAGAATTTGTGGAATACATAAAAGAAGCATACTTTCCCGAGGATGTATATGAACATAAATACATAGAATGGTAGATGCTTCAATAGAAGAGGGTTTAGTCTATGCAAGATTACACCAATATATTCAATTCATTTTCAACAAAACTTGGTATTGAGGATTCAGAGAAGCCTCAAATTCTGAAATATCATAGTATACTTCACAGGTGTATTAAAAAAGAGATGGGATTTTTGAATATTGAGACATTGGAATCTTCCTATAAATATGCTACAAAAATTGAAGATAAATTCAAGCAGAAAGGGAAGAGGGACTACTTTGCAAATAATAAGCCAAGAGTTGAGGGTGGCAATAAATCTACAGGAAAATAGGTGACCAAGGAACCTCACTCAAATTCACCTAAGAGCACATGGTGGGCTGCTAAAAAGACACAAACATATATATGCATGTGGTGTGAGATGCATAAGTCCCCAACCCATAATACAAAGGATTGTCAAAGTATTAAAAATCTGATGACAGAAATACGAGGAGAGGAAGCTGAACCCGAATCATCACCAATAGATACTTCTGAGAAAAAGGAGAATTATTCCATCATAGAAGCAAACCCATATGCCATAGTTGAAACTGCTAAAGTATTGCCTCGTGAAGATGAAGAAAGACTTTTTCATTCATAGATGTGGGTTGATGGAAAGCCGCTACATTTTATTGTTGACAATGGGAGCCAAAAGAATTTGATCTCTAGGGAGACAATCAAAAGATTAAATTTGAAAGTGACAAGACCCCCACAACCATACTCTATGAGATGAGTAAATTAGGGACATGATATTCAAATAAATCAATAATGTCGTGTGTCATATTTAATCAAGCCTTTCAAGGATGAAGTGATATTTGATGTAGCACCGCTGGATATATGTGATGTCTTGCTCGGGCAACCATACATATATCAGAGGCATGGAGTGTATGAATCTAGGCCACTTAGTGTTACAATCAAGCTCAGTGGGAAGAGGTATTGAATACTAGAGGTATGTCCAACACAAACTGCTTCTTTAATCAGTGCTAAACAATGTAAACACTTGATTTCTCAAACTGGAGCTTTTGTTTTGGTCATGATTCACCCTAAACAAACAAAGTTAGTTGTCCTTAATACACATGCTAAGGTAACCACAACAAATCAACAAAATTAGATGGATAAAATTTTGAAAGAATATCATAGTGCGTTTAAACCACCAATGGGAGTTCCAACACACTGTCAAGTCAAACACTCTATTGATTTAATCCCAGACACAACACTACCACATGAGCCAATATATAGGAGGTCATTTTTGGAAAATGATGAAATCAAGAGACAAATTCAAGAGTTGATTCAGAAAGGACACATTCATCCAAGTGCTTCACCCCGTGGTAGTCCAATTTTCCTTGCTAAAAAGAAAGATAGGACATGGAGACTTTGTTTTGATTTTAGGGAATTGAACAAAATCACTGTAAAAAATAGATATCCAATCCCTCGAATTGATGATTTTTTGGACCAACTTAGGGGGCTAAGTTCTTTACAAAAATTGACTTGAAGTTTGGATATCACCCAGTACCAATTGATGCAACAAATGTGTGGAAGATTGCATTTAAATCTAAGGAAGGTTTGTTTGAATGGTTGGTTATGCCTTTTGGCCTTACAAATGCCCCAATAACATTTATGAGGTTGATGAATGATGTGCTTAGACCATTCATTGATTATTTTGTGGTTGTTTATTTGGATGACATACTCATTTTTAGCAAGACTTGGTCTGAGCACTTGCATCGTGTTGAACTAGTGCTTTCAACTCTACAACAACACAAGCTTTATGCCAACATTGAGAAGTTATTTTTTGATATGCAAAGTATTCAATACTTAGGGTATATCATTGATACTAAGGGTGTTCATGTTGACCCAACAAAGATTCAAATATTCAGATATTGGTCATCTCCTAAAATTTTCACAGAGTTTCACAACTTCTTGGGCTTAGCCAACTTCTATCGTAGATTTGTGTTTGGTTTCTCACATATATCATGGCCTCTTAATCAATCACTAAGGGGTGGAGAAAAAGAAAAATTTCAGTGGATAGAGGCAAAGAAACGAGCATTTGTGGAATTAAATCTAAAAGATTATGTTCAACACAAGTACTGGTCCTCCCAGATCCACAATAATCATTCGAGATAGAAACAGATACATCTGATCGTGCTCTTGGTGCGGTACTCATGCAACATGGGCATCCCGTTTCATATCATAGTGAAAATTTATCTGATATAGTACATAGGTACCCCACCTATGAAAATGAGTTGTATGCTATTGTCCAGGCTTGAAAACAATGAAAACATTATATATTGGGGAAGGAAATTGTTAAACATTCAGACCATAAACCTCTTCAGTTCTTGCAAACACAAGGGAATTCACAGAATGGTAGACATCAAAGGTGGTCATCTTATCTAGAACAATTTTACCTCAATATTCATCATAAAAAGAAAGCAGTAACAAAGTAGGAGATTGTTTGAGTAGGCCTCCAATTGCAGGTTTGATAATAGTGTTGGATTCATGTGGTCATCAATCATCCACTTGGGAACAACTATATGGTATTGACCCTAATTTTGCTAACATCTATAGTAATTTGTTAGAAGAAAATTCTGTCTCTGATTTTCACTTGCAGGATGGGTTGCTTTGTCATGTTGGGAAAGAAAATGATACGGGAAGCTCACTACAGTCGTGTTGAAGGACAGATATTGGTAAGACTATTGTTATTCTTCAAAAGTATTTATATTGGAAAAAAATGAAGCAGGATATGATTTCATATATACAAGCTTGTGCAACCTGTGTAATTGCAAAACCAACAAACCGTAAGTTGGGTCTATATTTACCGTTACCTTTTCCTGATAAGTCATGACAGTTTGTTTCAATTTATTTTATGTTCGGGCTTCAATGGATTGTGTATATGTTGTGGTAGATAGGTTTTCTAAAATGGCTATCATGGTGGCATGTAAAAGATGATTTCTGCAAACGAGATTGGCAAGTTATGTTTTGAACATGTTTGGGTTCATTTTGGTTTTCCAAAAAGCATTATTTATGATAGGGATAACAGGTTCATCAACAAATTTTGGTCTGCACTATGGGCTAAAATGGACACAAAGTTGACAAAGTCCACAACATTCCATCCCCAAATAGATGGACATATAGAAGTGGCGAATCAAATGATCATTCATATCTTATAGATGTATCATTCAAAACATCCTCACACATGGGATGAAAGCTTACCCTACGTGCAACACAACTACAACCGTGCACTCCATAGTACTACATGGCATAGCCCATTTGAGGTTTGTCTTGTGTATCAGCCATTGGCACCTATAGATGTAGCACTACCAGTTTTGCAATCTGATAGTCGATTGAGTGCTAAAAAGGAGGTAGATAAAGAAAAAAAAATCATTGATAAAATTAGACACCTACAAAAAGTTCATGAGATTTTAGAGCAGAGTAATCATAAGTATAAGGAAAGGCATGATAAACATAGAACTCCTCATCAGTTTCAGATTGGTGATAAGGTATGGTTACCTCTTCAGAAAGAGTGCCTTCACGGACCAATCAGGAAGCTTCTTCCTCTTCATTATGGCCTGTATACTCTTGTGAAACAAGTTGGTGAGAATGCTTTTGAACTTGATTTGCCATCCTTTTTTGAACTGCATCCAGTTTTCAATGTGGAATTGTTGAGACCCTATTTTTCTCCTTTGTTGGACATTTCACAAGCTACTAAACAAATCAAGCTACAAATTTAAATCCATCTAATACTGCTCTAGTCTAGTGTGACCATGTTACTGAAGTCATTTTAAAGACCGATAAATCAGAACATTCCTCTTTATCGGGTGGTTCAATTTGGTCATCATTCTCATCAAGGCAAGTGGTTAAATAAGGAACAAATTGAAGAACAATTTCCTCATCTGTTGTAGCAGATTAGTGAAATGGGGCCTATTTACTCTCAAGAGGGGAGGAATGATCAGAGCATAGTCCAGGATGGAATTGGGAAAATACTGAAATCCAAATTTTTGATATTTTATATGTTTCAGTAAACAACAATTTTGAAGGTCTTCAAGGCATTTTGGGGCCTCGACGCCCCCGGGAAAACCCACCTTGGTGTGGCCTCCCAGTTTTGGTTTGAGATTTATTGAAGACCTTTCCAAGAGAGTAAATGGTTTGCAATTCAGAGCTAGGACTAGAAAGTTATGCCTTCTCCAAGTGGGCCTATTTATATATTTAGTTTTTTGATAATTTTGGTAGTTTTTAATAGTTTATTTGTAATAAATATGATGAGGACTCTTCATTTTGTTTCCAAGGAGTTCTAGTGACCCTTGGGATCCATCGGATTTGTATAAACTCTAATTTTGGATAGAATGGGTCACTTTTTGGCTTGCAATTTTGTTGTTTATCTTCTAATTTTTACATTGAACTTAACAATACCGCAAGGATCACACCAGGTATTGTATTCTGATTTCATAATTCAGATCACTTATAGTATAACATAAGTCTTATAATTTTAATATAATAATACTTAGTGAAGACAACTTTTGTTTGAAACAAAAAAAAAAACCATATATTTTGATATGTGAAGACAAGCTTATATAGCTTATAGATGTGAATACAAACCTAAATAGTTTATTATGAATCCTCTGAATTTTAGTTCAATTTTATTATGCAATTATATTGTCATTTAATGGATAGAGTATTGTCTATGAATGTTTCTTTTTTAAAAAACATGTGAAGTTTACAATAGTAACATAGGATTAACCCAGAATCTGGATATGCTCGCAAGAAATTACATTACCTTGTTTTCCTTTATGGGACTGTCTCAAATTTAATCTATGAACCTATGGAGCTCAATGAAGAATTTTTGAAGGCAATGAATAGCTATGTTTTCTATGAAAGTATTATCTCTTGTTTCTCTCTTCCTTAAATTATCAATCTGGTATCTTATATTTGGCCCGGAACCTACATCATGCTACAAATAGTGATATCAACTATATTGTGAGTTAACAAAGGAATTATTATGCAAACTATTTTGATTTTTGTGATGCATCAAGAAAGGTATTGATGAGGTTATTACCATACAAATAAGTCACACACACACGTATGTATGTATGTTACATACATACATACATACATACATCCATCCATCCATCCATCCATACATGCATACATACATATACATATACATATACATGTACACGTGTGTGTGTGTGTGTGTGTGTGTGTGTGTGTGTGTGTGACAAATGAATTATGTAATGGTTAGGTATGAAATTTGGAGGTATCTAGCATTACCTACAATAGCTCATTATCACCCTATGGGTGGATGTTGCTCAAATCATAACTGAAAGACTAATCAGTTTGGTTAAGGTTTATATTTGTGGAAAGCATGGTTTTTTTGGAGAACTGGCAGTGTTGTGATCAGCTTTGCATTATTAAAATGGTTGTTATTTGTACACCTCTCTCTCCGGTTTCCCACAGCTTTCCAAGGGCGGGGGTTAGTAGCAAAGGTTCACAAGTGCATGCAAATCAAATACGCAATGACTACTAAACGAATAACAGAAACGTGAGCAATAAAATGTACAAACAAGAGAAGGGAAGACAAATGAATGCAAACCCCACAATGCTTGAAGTTTCTATTGTTTCTCTCTACTCCTTCCAAAACGTTGTTCTTGATGCTCAGTATTGGCTGGGCAGCGTCTATGACTTGAGAAGCATCGAGAATTTGACAATTGAAATGTGTGGGTGATCGCAAGATAGCTTGAATGTTGACAGAGTAATGGCGCCTATAAGCTTGAAATCCTGGATCCTTCAAATGGTTATGAAGGGTTTATTATATAGGAATTGGTGATGAAATGAGTGGTTGAGATCAATCCCAGAGATGGGGAGATGAACGGTTG
>MU224672.1:139642-185799 GCA_018584345.1 Thuja plicata
GAGAGAGAGAGAGAGAGAGAGAGAGAGAGAGAGTGCAATTGTATTATTATGTATAACTACACACACATATATATGAATACAAATGTATATATGAACTTCTTAAAGAAAAATATACCATGACGATATGTATGCACTTATATGCTGATGCAACACAATAGTGTAGATGATGTTATGTAAGGCTTGTTTGTTTGGATTGTTTATATTTGATTCTCTTCAGCTCCTTGGCTAACTACTGCAGTAAATTAAGAAATTTGTCTGTTATATGGAAATTAGATATCATTATTAAGCTCGTCTCTTAAATTACTTGACTTTTAATTTGTTAATAGATGTTATTCTGATTAAGTAAAAATAGGTTTTGAAAGGTACCCGAAACCTTTTACAGCGCAATCATAGGATAAGCATTATAAAATGAGAAAAAAATGTGCAACATCACCCGAAGAAACAAAGGTCCTAGGCCCCAAACGTAGGAAAATATAATAGACAAAACACAAACAACAACAACAAAAGACAACAAAAAGAAAGCAAGGAAACAACTAGAAAATATTCATCAGTTCTTTAGCCTAGATGACCAAGAGATCCATGTTGTTTGCAAACGCCTTCAGATCCTCCAGATCAACATCCTTCTTTCTGGTATTGGTGCGGGTTCTTTTACCAGGCCCTGTGCTTTTCGTGATCTCCTTGGTATCCTCTCCCCTATTTTCTCCATTTTGGTCACCATAATCTTATTGTGGTCTACAGAAGCCTTCAGGATTTGTTAATAGATGTTGTTATTTGATCTGATTATGGAAATTGATTTGGTTATAATAAAGGATATCAATGAAAATTTAAGAGGTTTGTGCTAACATCTTAGCAAAATGTTTTGTTTGGTAGTGTATATTGTTGTCATGTGTGTGGTGTAGGTTAGAAGGGAATGATGTTAGATGGAGGATAATAAAGAATAATCTCAGATATATGGAGTTGAACTAAAGGCAACAGTGAAGAGAAGGCTACTTAGATAGAGATAATCGATATCTCCAATGCAACAGATCCTTGGATGGAAAGTTTAAATTAAGAAATCCTACAGACAACATGGAATATGATCAAGGATCACCCTAGCAAATTTGTATGTTTATAACTTAGCATTGTATGTAATATTTGAAACTCCCATACTAACTTCAAATTGGGGTGATTGTAATATTATAACTAATCTATTTCAAACTTTGGAGCAATACTAGGAGGTTTCTCTGACTGACTCTTTCCTCCCGGATCTCCTAGTGATTCGGTCTGTAAATAGGTTCAAAATTAATAAAATAATATGGCTAATGCCTTTTACCGAGCAAAAAAAAAGGTTGTGGAATTCAATGTTTGACCTGTTATGTTCTTTACTTGAAAGTTTAAACATTTTTTTCAACAATTCTATGTTCTGCAAATATTGCATACCATATGACGACATCTCCTCTAGGCAATTTGTCAAACATTCCATGTGCATGTGTATGCTTCCACAATCACAAAGATGGTTGCTATATTGTATTCTAATTTTATTTTCTTGAGTTTCAAAAACCTTTTAGAGAGATTTGTTCTATGCATGTCATGCAATCATTGCAAACTAAGAGGCATTTTGTTCGGCAATCTATGTGCCCTATATTTGCTAATAGCTAAATTCTATTCACCGTTTGGATTTAGTGGTTGAACGTGCACAAATTTATGGTTATCAACTAGTAAATTCTAGCTAGTTATTGGAAGATTCTATTGTGGATTTGGTGTTGGAAGAAACACAAATATGAATTTTAAACTTTCTTTAACAAGCCAATTTAATTTTGCATGACAATCTTACTCTTTGTTTAGAGGGTTGTAATCTTGGAACCCCCATCTGCATGGAACATTTCAAATTGCTGGGTTAATATCTAACTAAAATGCTTTATAGTACTACAAATGTGTGACAATGGTATAAGGAGAAAATTGGAGTTGATGGATGTTCACGCCCTGTTCTAAATCTCCATATTTTGCATACATATCAACTAAGGCAATTGCAACTTTATTCATGGCCACATCTAGTTTTTAAATTTTCCTTTCACCTTTCACAGTCATGACAAAACTTTTAAAATTAAAGAGAGATGCCATCAAGATCACCAAACACACCAAAACCAAAACTGGGAAAGAAAACAAACTAAATACACAATTTGTGTTGATTGCTTGTCAGCTCAAGTGTTCCTACACCAATTTTTCATTACTTTAATTGGACCAAATATCCTTTTTGAATGGTCTAAATATTTACTCTCCATCTTGGTTCAAATTATCTATATACTTTGAAATGCCTCATTTTAAATTCATATGTACCTTAAAGTGGGGCAAAATATAATGGTGAAATTTGCTTACCTCTGCCAATTTCTATTGAACTTTGGATCCATTTTGGTGGAACATCTTAATATGAGTACATATTGACAAGTGGCACACTTTAATGCTAAGTTTGGTTTATATCCCAATATTTAGCTATCTCTATTTCCTTTCATTTACACATTCCCACATATTCATTATTTATTAGCCATTTATTACACCTACCCACTTCCATACATTTTGTTCCTCTTTCAATCTTATCATTTTTCCTTCCGAGTTAACTTCCAACTTTCTCACTCCTTTTTACTAGCCATTTTGACACACATTTATGTGACTTATTATTATGTTTTAGTATCTTAAAACATTAATTGTGCAATTAATTCATATGATCCAACAAGAAGTAAATCACTTTAGGAACATTTGATTTTTGGAGCTTACATTACTCATTTGTATTAGAATCATATATGCCATTAACACTGTAAGTTGTCTTCAATCATTTTCTCATAATCATAATCATAATTTGCTCCACAATCTCTCCTAATATGCTTGTAATCTTTAGGTTGACAAATTTAGATTTAGGTAAGGCCAAGGCAAATTGATCTTCACCACAACTTTTTGTGAGACTCATTTCAAATCTAGAAATCAGATCATACCTTCATGACTTAGCTTTGAACTAAAAATTAGATTGCATCGCATGTAATTTTGAGATTCTATTGACTTTAATGACATTAGATTTCCATAATCTGTAATGTTGAGCATTGTTGTTTCTAGATTCAATTATGTAAGAGTTTTCTAACATCAACATTTTAGATAACACTCAATGATCCATCACCAAGATAAAAGAACACATAAGGATTTTTTTTTGATGGAGGGTTTAGGAACCTGATATGGGCCCACACGTGCCTCTTTAGCTTAGAGCCAAGGATTGAGGAGCATCCATGCTGCCAAATTCGCCTGGGGCACGATCCCAGCCTCATCCCTTATGATGTCGAGCCTTGCACTCGACAAAACTTGATCCGTGGTGGGCTCTTTGTGAACCATTTAACTTCACCAGTAGACCAAGGGCCCATTGACACATAAGGAATTTATTATTATTATATTATAATAAAATCCAAAAGCAACAACATTCATCATTTATATTAACTTTATCACACTTGTCAAACTATGACAAAAAAAAATTATATTATATAATTTTTATTTACATTTGATATTGCCATATATTTTCATTTTTATTCCCAAAACTTAATACTACTATCCTTAAATTTAAAACATTTATTATAATCTTTAGTGGCCTAATTTATTTTACATTTAATGTTTACTTGAGTTAAAATCATCTTCCATTAAAAATAAACTCATTGAACACAACTCACAACCCATCGACACCTACGTGATACCAGTTGAATCATCTTTAAAAATAAATAAATAAATTTCTAACCTTAAGCAGCCCAAACTTCATTTTCCAAAACATAAAACTCAATCCATCGAGGATATCTTTGGTATCATTGTGGAGCAAATTCCAAATAGCCATTTTTTTTTGGAAATGAACCTACAATTGAAGGTGGTGCCCCAATATAGGTTTATCGTATAAACTATGGAGATTCTGGGTTTAAAGATTGGCAGCAGGTGACATTCGGATAAACCTGTTATCGAGGATTGGAGTGTTTATTGTGTGGAAAATGTTAAGGCAGGCGAGCAGGAGCCTCGTGAAGGCTGTGCAGGTCTTGCGGGGGTGGGAGGTTTCAGCAATGGGAGGCGCCAGGGGTTTTTCTTCCGACCCCCCTAACAATGACAACAACGATCTATCTCTTGCTGCCTCAGTCATACACGATGAAACTGCCGAATCGAAGGATGCCTCTGCCATTGCTTCCCCTACTCCGGGTAAGCTTGCGGTTTTTTTTTTTGCACTCTTCAATTTCACTACTTACTATATTGATCCAGGAGTAGGGTTTTAGCGAGAGTCACTGCTTTTCTCTTGATCATAGAATAAGCAACCCGCTATCATCGGGAATCGGCTATTTAGATAATCAGTTTTGTTCGATGTAAGTATTTACTTTGTCAATTGCTGTAACGATTCTACATTTAACATTTGCATATAATATGCCCATTCAGCAAGTTGTATATTTTTGAGCATGTAAAATGTTGATTCAACTTCTGTATATATTTATTTATTATATTATTATATGCATTTTATATATCGATTCAACATTTATTCATTTTGAACATGCTCTTTATTCTGATAATGGAGCATAGAGTATGATTTTAAATGTACATGGGAAAAATATACAGATTCAAATATAGAAGCTGAAATCACATTCTATACGGACTGTGGAAACCTAATGTCTACAAATGTAATAAATTTTCTGCTGATTGCAACATTGAGCTCCATTATGAATCCTATAAAATTTACCACACGAGCATATCTAGTGGACAAGTATTGTACATTATGAAAGCTATATCAGTTAAATATATATTATATTTCTAAATTTGAATTATTTATAAATTTATCTTTATTTTCTATTTTTGTCACTTCTAAGTACTTGTTTCTCAAAAAAATGACATTGGTATCAGTACCATTTCCCATGCCAGCAAAAGTACCCGTCTTGTAATAACCAACTATTGTTATTAGTAAATAGCTTCAATTGACAATTAATTTTGTTATTTCCTTGATGAGTTAGTTGTTAAGTTAAAATCTCAAGAATCATGCTGAGCTGTTAGGTTAAATTACTAGGATTTGGTGTAATGCCTCGCGAGTCCACTTTAACTCATGGTTGTAATCTCCGTGATGGCTATAAAGCTACAAGATAGCTATCAAAGTGGTTATCCATGTGTTGCGATTGTTCTATTTTACGACTCTTTGTCCTTAAAGAGTTTATTGTTAGGTTAAGTATAATCACTTGCAAAAGAAGGTTGCAGGTAGGGGAAGGGTACCAGTAGTCGTTATGAGGCTTTGAGCATTTCACTTTAGCTTGCTAAATACTCACAATAATCAGTGGTTGAGATCCTTCAATTTCAAGATTAGTGGATGTGTTAGATTGATAGACCACCTAAAATATGACATGTAGCTAAGCGATATTCACAGACTTCAAAATGTTGCCAAACTTGTCAAGAAGCAATCTTGAATAAATAAAATGGCCTACTGTCACTTGGCATTGAACTCCATGTTGTAGATGTTAATGTTGTAGACCAGGAATAAAAATAAGCAGCAAAACATGACAAAATGAAGAACAATAAGCACAACATTTATCCTGGGAAAACCCTCCAACTTGAGGGGAAAAAACCCAGCCACACAAAAATGATGCTTTATTGATAAAACAATAAAAGTCTCAGTACAATGCTCCAAACTGAACCATCAATACATCTACTGTACACAGAACCAGCAATACAATGCGTGGCTAGCTCACCTTACAACGCACAAGACAGAGATATATATATTTCAGATTGCTGAGGCAACAAGAACGGTTTGTCTTCTCGCAGAAGACACTTCATTGTTCGACACAGAAGACTCTTTATCTTCCAAACGGAAGACTCTTTAGTTTCCAAATTCGTGCCTCTTCAGCTTCCCAACCGAGAGTCTCTTCATATATCAACCGAAATCTTTTCTTATTTAGGAGGGAAAGAAACTCTTGACGCTAATACATCAACACTCCCTCTTAGCTAGGGAGTATCTTTCCAGATATTCATGTCATGGAGTCTCTCAATATGACACCCACAATGGCTACACCCATTTGTGAAGAAACCAAAATTTATCACGGATTCTCTCAATGTGATAGCATCATGGAGTCACTCAACATGATGTTCACCATGGCTACTCCCATGTGTGAAATAAAGACAAACTCACATCACAGAGTCACTCAACGTGATGTTGTCATCTCATCATGACGTTCACCATGGCGACTCCTAGAGGGTGAATAAACACAAGTGCTAAGTCATGGAGTCTCTCACATGACATCCACCATGGCTACTCCCAGAGAGTGGAACAAGGGCTTTCACCTCAAACTTCTCTCTTGTAGAGAAGAATGCATTAACAAGGGCCTGCACCTCAAACTTCTCCCTCATAGAGAAGAATGCATTAACAAGGGCTTGCACCTCAAACTTGTCCCTCACAGAGAAGAATGCATTAACACGGACTTGCACCTCAAACTTCTCCCTCACAGAGAAGAATGCATTACAAGGGCTTTCACCTCAAATTTCTCCGACTCAGAGAAAAATGCATTACAAGCAAGGATCACCGATGCTGAGACTCCCTCTCAGCCGGAATCACGCTAAGACTCCCTCTTAGCAAGAATCACAGATGCTAAGATTCCCTCTCAGCAAGAATCACTGATGATACAATGATTGTAAATACCTTCTTCTCAAGGGAAATGTCAGCTTAAGCAGATGAACCAGTTGACACAACTCAAGAAATTTTCAGTCCCTTCACTGCTATCACCGTCAAGCTATACTCAACTTCATACTCATACACAAAAATGGGTTTGGAATAAATATCAGTGCCGACCACATCTCAAGATCTCCCGAATACTAGTTTCTTGCCGGAATCTTCAACTTTCATAGAAAGACTCATCAATTCAGATATAGCCATCAAAGTTCATAATTCTTCAAACAATCCAAATGTTGAAAGCCGCCCCCAAGTACATATCTATCCGATACAACTCAAAAGCTATACGCAGCTCTGTGTTAAATTTGAGAACTAGAATGCAGGATACAATCAGTAGAAACACAATAACAGATGACAACAGAAATTATCCTGGGAAAACCTTCCACTTGAGGGTGAAACCCAGCCCCACAAAATATAGATCCTTTATTGAATGCTCAAACAAATATAGAGTTCTCAAGCTTCTGATTGTTGATTCTCATCAATCAATCAATCATCCTTATATAGAGTTTGATCACTTAGCTATGCAAATACATAATATAACATTCTCCAAGTATCTCACAGATACTTAAAATAAAGGATTGTCGCAACACAATGATCATACATCGATCATACACATTAAGTCTGAAGCAAATATATCAAGAAGTCAGACATAGTAATATCTAAGACAGTCATAGTAATATCTGTAGCAAACTTGAAGAAAGATTTTGCAGAGATGATACTAATACATCAACTTCCGCTGTGAAAGACCAACAACACACTGCTGATGATCATCATCTCGATTTGCAACCACACTACCGATATTACACCCTCAGAAAAATAATAAACTATTATCTTCTACAGCCAGCGTATTCATCTGAGCCATCTCTATAATATGTGGCATCAATATATTCCGCTCATGTAGCAGCTCTCACAAACACAATACACTAGTCAAAAACAAATTGTCTCCTTTCGTGGAATCCAAAAAGACACCTCATAATGAACCACCAAACTTTTATAAAAAGAATCACCGCTGAATACAAAGAGACCACCATTTCATTAATATTAACCGCTGACCATTAAGGAGCCATCATATTCATGTGATACATAAAATGAGCCACCTCAGATACGAAGGAGTCATGAAGCCAAGTCATCCCATACCTTTTCTAAATAAAAAACACAAGTCAATATTGGTAATCACTGGAAGAAGGAACACAGATGACAAATAGACGATATCATAAGGGAGAAATATACAACCCAATGACAAGCAGCTCCTGATAGTTCACATCAGAGATACCAAAAATGTAAAGAATGTCAACACAGGTATGAATGATATCTCTTGAAGCTACCAGAACATTAACACTCTGTTGACAAGCACGGATGGGCTTTGGAACATCTACTAGAGCCAACCCCAAACTACGATGCATGCACACTTTGCATGGCTTTCCCTAAAAGATTCTGAAAATACGTTTTCCTCAAGAATTTATTCTCATTCACGCATAGAATTTCAGAGAGATTGCAATTGGCAGGTACAAATCCAGATTCATCAATCCTAGCCAGCAACTTCTTTGCCTTTTTCTTCTTTGAAACACAATCGCCCAACCTCAATATCTGACAGTAAGTCTTCATCGGATATCATCACCAATGACAGTCATCATTCATACTTTTGCAGAACTCAATAAAACATATAAGATAAAACCAGTGATCATACTGCAACACCACGACAACATAGAACAATATCTCTGCTCAACTTCACGGCAACACATGATACCATACTCGGCATGTGAAAATTGGAACCAGCAATACTCTTGCAGATTGTCTCAGACATAGAAAGATAAATAGTAATACAAAATATCTTCTGAAGCTATTATCTTCAACACTTCTTTGAGAAATTTTGAAAATGACGTCCATCGCCATTGCAGAGCCTCATCGACCTTCAAAAGCTCCCTAACTCCATGCACAAGATGCTTGCTTAAACCCGCTCTGATACCATGTTAATGTTTTAGACCAGGAATAAAAATAAGCAGCAAAACATGACAGAATAAAGATCAATAAGCACAACATTTATCTTGGGAAAACCCTCCAACTTGAGGGGAAAAAACCCAGCCACACAAAAATGATGCTTTATTGATAAAATAATAAAAGTCTGAGTACAATACTCCAAACTAAACCAGCAACACATCTACTACACATAGAACCAACATTATAATGCGTGACTAGCTCAACTTACAACGCACGAGAAAAAGAGATAGATATTTCAGATTGACGAGACAACAAGAAGCGGAAGACACTTCATTGTTCCTCACAGAAGACTCTTTATCTTCCAAACGGAAGACTCTTTAGTTTCCAAATTCGTGCCTCTTCAGCTCCCCAACCAAGAGTCTCTTCATATATCAACTGAAATCTTTTCTTATTTAGGAGGGAAAGAAACTCCCGACGCTAATACATCAACAATAGAACTTGATTTGTTCCTTTAGAACTATATATTTGTGGTGAATCCATATGGTCACCCTTTGACCAATAGTAATTAAATATGTCATGCCAAATGTCCTTCCTATGTCTGTTAGACCATGCTAGTTTCATTGATTATGCCATGGCCCTAGTTGACAATTGAAACACTTTCACATTGAAATCAATGTCTTTGGTAGAATTGTGGATGCCAATGATGCACTTGCCCAAAATCTTTTGATCTACAAATATGTACTATATTTATCTATGTTACTCAACTTCTCTAAGAGAATCTACAGTTCAAATTGACTCCCACATGATCTACTTATATACTGAAGTTGATCAGATCACACCATATCTCCCATCAATCATCTCTATAATCGCATTTCTTTCGGCTTGTAAGCTCTTAACTATGAGCAATAGTCTATATCACTTTGCTTCCAAAATTAAGATCTTTGGTAGAGTTGCAAATTATTAAAGTGCTCACCACTTTAGTTTACAAATCTACATATATTCATTAAATTGTGCCATGTAGCACTGCAAAGGCTTTTCAATCACCTTTCTCAATGCATTTTAACTAGATCAATGGTTTGGATGAACCAACCTTTGAAATCAATGTCTTTGGTAGAATTGTGGATGCCAATGATGCACTTGCTCAAAATCTTTTGATCTACAAATATGTACTATATTTATCTATGTTACTCAACTTCTCTAAGAGAATCTACAGTTTAAATTGACTCCCACATGATCTACTTATATACTGAAGTTGATCAAGATCACACCATATCTCCCATCAATCATCTCTACAATCGCATTTCTTTCGGCTTGTAAGCTCTTAACTATGAGCAATAGTCTATATCACTTTGCTTCCACAATTAAGATCTTTGGTTGAGTTGCAAATTATTAAAGTGCTCACCACTTTAGTTTACGAATCTACATATATTCATTAAATTGTGCCATGTAGCACTGCAAAGGCTTTTCAATCACCTTTCTCAATGCATTTTAACTAGATCAATGGTTTGGATGAACCAACCTTTGAAACCTATGTTCCACGGAGTTTCAGGGACAAGGACGTTTTAGGGGACTTGGACATGTTTCCGGTACGGGTACAGTTTAGAGCCAATTTTTAGAGAACGACAGGGGATGACTATTAAAAAAAATAGGAGAATTTTTATATTTAGAGAGAATTCAAATATGCATATCATAACATTGATAACCATTCACCATAGACATTTTAGAAGCTCAATACAATGAATACATAGCAAAGTAACAAAATTCAAATACTTTCATTGTAAAAATATAGCATATATATAGCAAAAATGCCCAAAGGCTCCAAGTTTCATGCATGAAATGACATAAAGAGAAGTCCAACTAAAATACTAAACAGTAAACAATAACATAGAAGTTCAACTCCATAATCAGATGTCCATAATAATCAAAATCAATAATGTATTTGCAAATGATATATGCCAATATATGGCTGCCCTCTAGGAATCTAAATCAAGATCATAATCAGAGTCAGCCTCTGAGTCACTGGTAAGCGTAGGCTGAGGGTCCTCTTCCAATAGAACCCCAAGCAATCCTGGAGGTGTGTCATCCTCCTCAACCTGCATAGCATCCTCAGGATTAACATCCCAAGGTAATGCTGGAGTCTGACGATACTGAACACTCTGCCGATCCACTTTTTTCTTTGAGGTTGAGTTTGTTGAATTTCCACTTCAATGCTATCACTACTACCACTTCCCTCAGTCTCACTGCCGCTGCTCGTCATTATGAAATATTATAATATATAACACTGCTGCAAGTTGAAAAGAAAAGAAAATTCACTCAAAATGCCCTCTTTATATGTTGCGCAATGCAAAACAAATGTAAAATGAAATGAAAACAAATGGAAGATGAAACACATACCTGGAATGAAGAAGATTTTTTGCCAAACCCTCCTCTTGCAACTCAAAAATGAAAATTTTCTTGCTGCTGCTCTTTCTTTTTCTTCTTGCCAAGAATGGTTGAAATGAAGAAATGAAGAAGACTTCACCTTTTTAGCCTCCAAATAGAACTTGATAATTTTGAATTGATACTTCTACCCACGTGCGGCCCGCTTAACAATAAAAAAGAAGAAGTCACTTTTTAAATAATGGCGGACGTTTTTCATGGCTGGGAAAAAGGGACGACGTTAGGTACTGGGGACGCTCGGGGGACGGAAGTTTCCTACCCCCCCCCAAAAAAAAAAATGGCAAAAAAGGGACGGAAAGGGGACGGGAAATTCGCGTCCCTGTTTGGTACCCGAGACGGGAGCGGGGGTTCCAAGGTAGGGGACGCGTCCCCGTGGAACACAATTTGAAACCAATAACTGAGAGAGAACATTTCCTTGACCCAGAATTGCCTGAATGCCTATGAAGAAATTTGTTGAATTTGGGTGCCAATCAAAACATGCCAAGCAGCTTCACGTCTTGAAACTTGATTTATATATCTTGGGGCTACTCAATGGTCTAGATTGATCACCTATAAGATCAATGTTTTGGCATATCTACAAATGACCAAATGTGCACGTGTTTTGATTGACTAATCCATATATATCAACATGATCATGCCACTTGGATGTAGCATATTTTCTTGATGGCACTACTTTATGCCTTAGAACTCCACTTTAGCATCAACCACAATCAATGGATCAGATTATTTGACCTCCAAAATCAAACTTTGTGGCAGATTTAAAATGGTAAATTTTGCTGCTCCACAAAAGTTAACTTGCACCAGGTTGCCCCATTGAAACTTCTTGATCTTGTCACTATTGGGACCCACTTGAGCATCATTGATCTGCTGAAATCAACCAAATGCTGACACACAGCCATAGATGTCTACCTTCGAGAAGGTATCCCACTACACATTGCCAATTATACAACTTGTCATGGATTATTTGCTTTGACGTCCCAATGAGGAACACACGTGTCAGCACATTCAGGAGAAATATCCACATTGGAGGTGTCTTATGGATGACTTGTATATTTATAGTAGAGCGGGAGATGGTTTTCTAACCCACTAAGCTGGTTCCTGAATGCACAAAAGACTGGCAGCTAGTCATTTGTCAAAAGGAAACAAACCACAAGGGGACAGTGACTGCCATTAGCAAGTCTACAACAAAACATAATCAAAGAGGCATAAAACAAAGGCAACAATTTTCAGCCTCCATTCACATTTTGATAAAGCAGTCCACCATGAATTTACTCTTAAGAGATCAATGAAGGGTAAAACATGAAGACATACAGGGGGCAAAGAACCATTGGCATAAGCACTATTTAGAACTATGGTAAGGATATCTCATATTGGGTGTCCACAAATCCTCCAACGTCATCACTCCCGTTTTGCTTTGGTACACACCATTTTGCAATGAACTTGAACTCCTAACCCCCTGACAATTCTTCATGAATGTAGAATGCCATGACCCCAGTGGTCAAGTAAACTTTGTCATATATACACGGATCATACCTGTCCATTATGGAGGCTTTTAGTCCCCAAAAGCTTATTGAGAATTAAGATGATCAACTCCTGTCCTCATGCTCTCATTAGGACTCTTATTAACATGACTTGGCAATGGCAACACCAAGCCACTTGCCCTTCACACAAAGATGAAATTTCGCAGACTTGGCTAGTAATCCCAAAAGTTACATTATATCTCAACCGGACCATATAGGTATAGGACTTGGACTTGTCACGGCCATTTGAGTTGAGACTTGGACATGGAGCTGAACTTGGCTAAAAGCTCAGTTAGACCCTACAAAATTGAAAAAGAGAGTAAAATCTAGCATATTTCACAATACTTAATGTTATGTTTATCCACTCTACATAAAAGCAACAGCATTGATATGTAAAACTAACCAAATACCTGTGAACATACATGATATGTATTGGTTCCTGAAAATCCTTGTGAAAATTTCAAGCCAAAAGTGTTACTACCTGTCAGGAGACGGCATCAGAGATCTGCTATATATGGTCAATAAGTTTATTTTCTTTTCAAGATTTGATAGGATGTGATATCCCCTTTCCAAAATGGGATTTAATAATATATAATAATAAAAGCAAATAAAAAAATAACAAATAATATAGTTACAAATTAATGAATAGACACTTAATACTAATAATATAATAATCATAATAATAGTAATTCTTAATATTAATATCTATTCTAAATATTATGCTCAGTCGATAATTATATGAAAAAACAACGACCATTAAAATGCAGCAAATACTTTGGACAGCAATTGAGAAGTAATAAGGTAGTAATTAATATGCATAAGGCAGCGATTGAGAATCCTTGAAAGGATAATGATACTAACAAGACAACAATTAAGGTTAATGCAGAGTTACGTCCATTTGGGAGGGCATCATCCTTCATTAGGGATGTATCTCTTCGTAGAAAGAAGAGGATATAAAAAGAATAAGATTTGCAAATAGAAAGGGGGCATTAATATATAATACAATATATGTTGCAGACTTGAGGAAGAGTAACCCACTAATTGTGGGAAGAACAGATCACACAGAAGAATATATAAATATGGAGGAATCATGGAACATTAAGATAGATGGATATGAATTATCATAGAATAAGAGAATATTGAATACATATACGTATATGATATATATATTGATACAAATCATATATCAATATATATGGTCTAATATAGATACATATTAGACCATACTTATACTTAATATTAATTTCAGTTACAACAGTGAAATCAGAAAATAGATATATTAATAATAGAAAAATCATATATATATATATATATAATGCAATCATAATTATACATATATGTATGTTATATTTCATAAGTGAATATACATATACATAATACACAGGATATGTGTGTGTGAGAAATATATATTAATAACAGTGAAATCAGATAAAGTTATGTTATATATATAAAGTATATATAAGAGATTGTGATTATATATATATATTCTATAAAGGATAAACAACCTTATATAGTCTATCATATATATTATATGTTAATAAGGATGAAATCAGAATCATCTATATATAATGTATATATCTAAATGTTCTGTAACATATCTCTGAATGATCTAATATTACATTTGTAATATATTTATTCATTAATAATAATGGAGTCATAATCATATCTGTCCATGTTCAGATTTGTTACTATTTAGTACCTGAAGAGGAAGGGACTGAAGTGTTTCCAAGGAGAAGTCTGTCTAAATCCAGCCCATAGGCCATTCCCAAGATAGGGTGGGGATTAGCGACCCCGAGCGCCTTGAGGGCATCGCACCAAGAAAGGCTTAAGGGCGTGATCTGTAAAATTTGAGGGAACCTATTGTGATTGGTATCTAAGCAACTTGGTTACGTCCTAATGTTCTTCTTCTTGAACTGAGATTTCAGCTAAGTGTTGCAAAAAATTTAGAATATAAATTGGAATTTGTTACTGATGTTTGCTAGCATCTCTTGTTCAATACCTTGGAAGCATGTTGGACTTTAACCCTATTTTTTTTGTTTATTAATGAGAGCATTGAAAGTGTCTTCATTGCCTAAGTACGTACTCCATTTAGATCCCATATTTATCAAGGAAGCATGTTGGACTTCAGCCCTAATTTTCTCTTTATTACTGAAAGAATTGAAATTGGCTTCTTTAATCTAGATAGTTCTCCAGTTAGAAGTTAGAACCCATAAAATTATATACTAATTTTGACCTTGTTGCATGCAAAAATGATCTTGAATGTTATTAATAATGGCTTTTTAAAGCCACAAGCAGTATTGGTTAGATGATAAATAATGTAGATGAAAAAATGGGAATCGTAGTAAACAGGTCTTTTTGCATGAGATTGAAACTAATAAGTTTGCTATAATTCTACTGTGAGCCAATTCAGACCGTGCTTTTGGAGATTTGATTGCGGCTACAGGAATCACCGATGTGCAGATAGAAAGCTTGATACTTATGAGGAACTTAGAAGGGGTCAAGGGATTGCCACCCCTCAAAGAGTTAGAAGATGCTCGCCTTGCTAGAATGGAAAAGAAGTCTATTCGAGGTGAACTAGAGAAAAAACGACAGCAAGAAATTGCTAAAGCTAGAGTAAAAAAAGTAGATGAGAAAGGACGGTCATATGGAACAGGAAGAAGAAAGTGCAGTGTTGCTCAAGTGTGGATTCAACCAGGGAAAGGAATGTTCATTGTCAATCGCAAAAGTTTTGATGCATATTTTCCCCAGTTAGCACATAGGGCTGATCTTCTTTCACCATTTGTTTTCACAAAGACTCTGGGTCTCTGGGACATTGTTTCCAATGTCAAAGGAGGTGGCGTGTCAGGTATTTTCTATAGAAGTTAGTTCTATTTCTACACTTAAAATAAAAGTAAAGATAGCTGCCCCACTTGTGCATGCATCTTTCCAACAGTTCTCACACAGTCATTTTCTTTCTGGTCACATTCATATGCTTTGTCCTCTTGTACTGCATTCACTGGAGGGCCTTATGATTCTTCTTTGTAGTTAGTATAGCAACATTTCTACATCATGCACAATGTCATGCTCAGACTGTGGTGATGACAATGTTGTCATTTGCTGTTTGGCATTAAAGCCGTCATTATCTCTGTTGTTCTTACAGGTCAAGTGGGAGCACTTCGACTTGGAGTTAGTAGGGCATTGCAAAACTGGGAACCTGGATTGCGACCTCATTTGCGCGCAGGTTCTATCCTTTGATACATATTCTTGTTTGTATGGTTATGTGCATTTTGTCTTTTGAATTTTTTGATTACTACTTAAATTTGATCTTTTGGTTGCATATTATTAGCTGGATTGTTGACTAGAGATCCACGTGTGGTGGAGAGGAAAAAACCCGGGAAAGCAAAAGCAAGGAAGAGCTTCCAGTGGGTTAAGCGATAAAATGCTAGAAACATGAATGACCATCACTACCACAAAAGCATGTTAACCAACACTATGGGAAATGGTCATGGCATTTATTTTGTTGCCTCTAGTTTCCATTATATGTAATTCAAGTTAAACTAGTGAGAGTTCTTACCCTTGGCTTCAGATATAATTGTCACATTCTGTAGCTTCTCGAAGCTCTGAAATATGCTTGATATGGTGATGACCATATTAGTGAACATTTAATTTGCTGGTTTAGTTCTATTGACACTGGAACTCAAAAGTGAGGGTTTAGGTATCCTCAATTGATTTTGTCAAGATTTTCCTTTAAGTTGAATCCTTTTTTTTTGCTCTGTAAAGGGCCGAAGCTGAGATTTTATATATATAAACTGGAAAGCATGAAAGGGAAACAAACAGAAGAAAAAGAGGCCAGTGAGCATCTTATTCTTTACATTTTTATGTGAAAGATTAAGAGGCCAGTGAGCCTGCCAAAGTTTTAACATGGTTACTGTAATTTTAATTGAACTGTGCAATAATCACAACATAGCTTGAAGACTGAAAGTTTTGATCTGTTTACATTGGCGTCAGATTTTCTACTTTTATTCGCTGGGGAAGTTGTTGACTAAATAATTACGATTGGAGATCAATATTATAACTATTAGCTGATTCATATGAGATGACACACCCACTAGTTTGAATTCTTTCAATGTTCTTACTAAATAATGAAAATGTTTCTATTTACTCTAACAATTAACAAAGTAATGGTGATATAGAAAAAAACTTAAATTTGAAGCAGTAATCATAGCAATTAGAATTTCCATGCCCTAAATGATAAATCCTAACAATCTCATCTGATGAACATGTCACCAGTGAATGAGTAAAATATTCAAGCCCGAGCATCATTGAGATGCGTTAAGACCTTGTTTGAAAGAGTTGCATGGTCTACAATATCCAGTTAGATTTGCAGTTAGTAGCCTTTAGTTCGTGTACTTGGCAAAAATTGCCAAAACACAGTTTTGATGGCAACCATGAACTGTTGGTTGTGGGCGATTCTTGTTTATAAGAATGTTTTAATCGAGGTTTAGCTAATTGAAATTGTGCTTAAGTCATTATACAACTTAGATCAATGGTTTGATAGAGAGGAAGATATCTGTAACAGTTGAAGACGGCAAGCAGTTAGAATGAAACAGAGGACAATTTAAAAATTGGGAAGGCGTGAGAGGCTACACCAAAACAAACAGCTAGGGATTTGGTTATAGAGTCAAGCTAGGGATTTGCAGTGAAATAACATTGTGACTCGAAAAAGGGCTGGGCCAGTGAGTATGTTGTATTTCAATATATAATCCCTCAAAATAATGAAATTAAAGCTGATTGTATGCTCAAATGGAACATTCCACTGTATCTATGGATTATGAATTAGCAGTGTGGTTGATGGATGTTTTTTTAACTTTGCACACAATCATTTTGGTCTTAAGAGCTACAGTGAGTCTTCTATTGCTGAATTTGAGTAGAGTTGAGAGGACGTGAATACGTATTGTTCTACTCAGACAGCTGTTTGTTAATTAGACTTTGCACACTATCATTTTGGTGTTGAGAGGAAGCATGGTTTGTCTTACTTAGCATTCTGTTGTATGCATGCATTGTGAAGTAGCAGTATAGTTGATCAATGTTAATTGAACTTTGTGCACAACCATTTTGGTTTCAAGAGCTAGATTTAGTCTTGTAATGTTGAGTTTGAGTAGATTTAAGAGGAACTGAATACGAATTGTAGGAAAGAGTGGAGGTGAAGAAACGCTAGGATACCTATTCCAAGATTTGGAGGTAAAGCTTTAGACCAGAAGAAATGATCTTTTGTTCGTAAGCCAAAATGGGTAGCTTGAATCCTGATGTTTTGATATGCCTGAATACTTAATTAGAGAGGTATCCTGATTATGAACAAGTTAAGGAAGCTAAGAGCATTAAGTTTGCATGTACTAAGTTGAATAGCCATGGGATCTTAGGATTAGAAAAGGAAAGGAAAATATATAAATCTGGGAAATGAAAGTTTTTGACATCTGCATATTAGTTGAGTTTTATTTTCAGAACTTGAAGCAAAAATACACTCGTATGGAAGACCACTAGGGAATTCTATGAGTCGACCATAAGAGAAGTCAAATAGAAATGGTTAAGAAAATATTTTCTAGATATGTAAGTGATCTCCGCCATTCACCACAAGATGAATTTTGTTTAGAAGCATACCTGCGTGGTGTCAAGGAAGAGCAATTTTTGAAGGAGATTGTAGAATGAAAATATGTTTTTGGAAGAGGCCGAATGTATTGATAGACAGAAGAAGCTATAGCTAAACAGAAACAAAGAGGACGCCATAACAAACAGAGTGAGATGATATCATCAAAAAAGACTCGGAAGATATTTTAGTGGCATAAGTCTCAATTCTGGAGATCTGGAACATAGGACATTACAATATTCAAAATAGATAAGAAAACAAAAATGAGAAAAGAGTAGAGTAGCCTCATGCTGAAGGAGAAGTGGAATAGATGGCTTTTGACTGGTTCAATATGGAGAAAATTTATAAATGAAGAATTTTGGTATTGCCAGGCAAGAAAGAAATGGACCGTGACAAAGGAAGAACATTAAGTTGTAATGCTTCTGGTTAAAACTGTGTAATTTATTTGCATCAATGTTTCGGATTAAACTCCATGATCCATGTAGTTTTTTTGTCATTACAGCTCTCTCATCCAAATGAAGGATCATGGAGTTTGATCCGAAACGTTGATGCAGATAAATTACACAGTTTTATCCAGAAGCATTACAAGTTAATCATTATGGACTGTGGAAATCTAATGTCTTTGAAGGAAGAACATTTTCAAAACCAAGTGTAAGATTAGAGGTTAGTTGATTGTAGATAATGGTAGCACACAAGTTGGATGATGTACATCTCATCTAAACACTTTTTAAGTGTCTTTGCAACAAAAGGGTCTCCAATTGACATTTTTTGAGCAATGCAAGGTTGATTTCCATATTAAGAAATACCATGATCAAATAAGGTGTGATGTGGGATCTATGGTTGCATTACATGTGTTTTTATGCAGGGCATGATACAATGACATGAGTAATACATCATGGAACAACAAATACTTTACAAATTATTAGAGATGGGGAGAAGCTTAAGTCACCACGAGAGGAGAAAGTAGCATTGTGAAGTTAGGGGAAAGGCACCAATTACCACTCGGGGTCTATATTGCTCACTCATTGTCACGTAGGAGAAGTTTAAGTCACCACAAGAGGAGAAAGTAGCATGGTGAAGTTAGGGGAAAGAGACCAATTACCACTCGGGGTCTAATAGTCACCCACTCATTGTCACACAATAAAATCACTAGTAGTGGATCATTTATATACCAATAGTTGATCATTTTTAGCTTTTTAATTCATGATTGGCCCATTTGTGCACCACTACTAGAGATTTGTGAATCACTATTGGAGATTTGTGAACCACTATTGGGACATTTGCCCACAAGTTCTGGTGATTTGTGCTGATTTGAGTGAGTGGTTTTTGGTGCAATAGGGGTCTTGTATCGTTCGACACTTTATTTTGACCAATTTTTGACCCTTTCGCATATAATGTCTCTTGTAGAGTGCATCGTTATTGGCCAGAAGCCGAAACCTTAGTTTTAACTAGTTAGGTCAAATACGGAGATAGCTAAAAAAATTGTTGCAATCCGATATAGTTTGCTTCCTCAATTATGTGCGCGAAGTTAGCTATAGCCACTATTGGTGCCTTTCCCCAACATTAAAATGTGTTTTTCCTTGATCCCAAACCCAAATAAAGTGTTGCGAGTCTCGAGATACCAAAGTATTAAGAATATTATTGAAAGAATACAAGGAAATTATTAAGAGTGAGTTGCCAACTAAATTATCACCTACAACAAAAATTTCTCACTATATGGATTTGACATGACAAACTCGTTGTCAAATAAGGCTTACCATATAACGAGTCTACCACTAAGAAAAGGGTCGAATAAACAAGTATAAGAATTGCTAGTTAGGAGGTTGATTACATACTGTTTGAGTTTGTGTGTAGTATCAACAATAGTTGCAATAAAGAAAGATGAAAAGATGGTGTGTAGAATTCTAAGATAAGATAAAATAAAACAGAATTTAAAAAACTAGCCATATGAGCAATTTGTTTTGTGAATTGTAAATAGTAAATATAAATTCTACTTTAACTAATAACAATTAGAAACACTATCATTAGTCAATTTATTCAAACAACGAAAAAATAGTGATCACAATACGATGGTAATGAAATAAAAGCACATGGAATAATGCAACTTGAATTGTAATGAATAGCAATTGGCTGCCCAAGTTCTTGTCCTTGACTCGAGTGCAACAAACCCAACCTCGTCACTATTGACCTATTGACCCCAAGCAAGTGGACCTAGCCAATTATCTAGGAGATTAATCTTGAAATGACAATGTTAAGGACCGAGGCATAGGGAATAAGATAGAATCCAAGTTCTTTAAGGAGATGATAGGGAAAAAGATTACAGTGCAACCCATGCTATATTGGGGGTCTGTCCTTGATCCCAAAAAGGGTATGCTTGCCAATTAGATAATTGGTAAGAGAATTACAATACATCCCATATTACACCAAGGGTCCATCCTCAATCTCAAAATGGTTGTATAGGTTGAAAGTGAGATTCATACAAAGTGACGAGCCTTTCAAATGTTGGGAATTATGGTGTCTCAACCTTAGCAATTCCAAAGTGTGTGTGTGTGTGTGTGTGTGTGTGTAGTGCTCCATCATAAGGGGTGCAAGTCTTATGTGTTGGCACTTTTGCCATATGTCGATGCCTTTAAAACTAAGTTATTAATTGTCAAAAGATGCCTATCAAGTGGTGTGACGTGCAAAGCCTATTTTTAAGAATGTTATGACATATTCTATGACAACTGTAAGGGCGAAAAATGTGGTTGACCATTTTGGATGTTAGAATAAGTCACTATGACACATGTAGGAGATTCCTTACATAATTTATTGATAGCCTATGATGCATGCAAGAGTATCTCCTATTTTAGGGGGATTCTTATGACAATCTGCAAGGTGTAATGTCATGTAAGAGACTATGTTTGACATTTAGGGGTTGGATGCGTTTTTACCATGGTGTTTTGTAATGTAGAGGTAAGGGTGGTGGATGAATAGCCTGACTATAAGTTTACAAATTTGAGAATTTCAAACAGTATCCCCCAAATCCTCAATTGCTTGAAATGACTTAAAACTACACAAGACTCCTTCCAATGACCCAAAATGGTTTTTGTGATGTCTTTAAGTTACATTAACTTGGATTCAAGTGGTTCTGGGGCTTCATGCAATACCCAACACTCCGAATCCTTCAATCCGCTTCAAACTGCCCCTTAGGCCTAATAGCCCTGTCTTGTAGCCCTGCAGCAGGCTTCTTAAATCCCTAACTCCCAACTTTCCCAAAACATCAGATGAACTCCTAACTCCCAATTATGTGCGCGAAGTTAGCTATAGCCACTATTGGTGTCTTTCCCAACATTAAAATGTGTTTTTCCTTGATCCCAAACCCAAATAAAGTGTTGCGAGTCTCGAGATACCAAAGTATTAAGAATATTATTGAAAGAATACAAGGAAATTATTTAGAGTGAGTTGCCAACTAAATTATCACCTACAACGAAAATTTCTCACTATGTGGATTTGACATGACAAACTCGTTGTCAAATAAGGCTTACCATATAACGAGTCTACCACTAAGAAAAGGGTCGAATAAACAAGTATAAGAGTTGCTAGTTAGGAGGTTGATTACATACTGTTTGAGTTTGTGTGTAGTATCAACAATAGTCACAATAAAGAAAGATGAAAAGATGGTGTGTACAATTCTAAGATAAGATAAAATAAAACAGAATTTAAAAAACTAGCCATATGAGCAATTTGTTTTGTGAACTGTAAATAGTAAATATAAATTCTACTTTAACTAATAACAATTAGAAACACTATCATTAGTCAATTTATTCAAACAACGAAAAAATAGTGATCACAATACGATGGTAATGAAATAAAAGCACATGGAATAATGCAACTTGAATTGTAATGAATAGCAATTGGCTGCCCAAGTTCTTGTCCTTGACTCGAGTGCAACAAACCCAACCTCGTCACTATTGACCTATTGACCCCAAGCAAGTGGACCTAGCCAATTATCTAGGAGATTAATCTTGAAATGACAATGTTAAGGACCGAGGCATAGGGAATAAGATAGAATCCAAGTTCTTTAAGGAGATGATAGGGAAAAAGATTACAGTGCAACCCATGCTATATTGGGGGTCTGTCCTTGATCCCAAAAAGGGTATGCTTGCCAATTAGATAATTGGTAAGAGAATTACAATACATCCCATATTACACCAAGGGTCCATCCTCAATCTCAAAATGGTTGTATAGGTTGAAAGTGAGATTCATACAAAGTGACGAGCCTTTCAAATGTTGGGAATTATGGTGTCTCAACCTTAGCAATTCCAAAGTGTGTGTGTGTGTGTGTGTGTGTGTGTAGTGCTCCATCATAAGGGGTGCAAGTCTTATGTGTTGGCACTTTTGCCATATGTCGATGCCTTTAAAACTAAGTTATTAATTGTCAAAAGATGCCTATCAAGTGGTGTGACGTGCAAAGCCTATTTTTAAGAATGTTATGACATATTCTATGACAACTGTAAGGGCGAAAAATGTGGTTGACCATTTTGGATGTTAGAATAAGTCACTATGACACATGTAGGAGATTCCTTACATAATTTATTGATAGCCTATGATGCATGCAAGAGTATCTCCTATTTTAGGGGGATTCTTATGACAATCTGCAAGGTGTAATGTCATGTAAGAGACTATGTTTGACATTTAGGGGTTGGATGCGTTTTTACCATGGTATTTTGTAATGTAGAGGTAAGGGTGGTGGATGAATAGCCTGACTATAAGTTTACAAATTTGAGAATTTCAAACAGTATCCCCCAAATCCTCAATTGCTTGAAATGACTTGAAACTACACAAGACTCCTTCCAATGACCCAAAATGGTTTTTGTGATGTCTTTAAGTTACATTAACTTGGATTCAAGTGGTTCTGGGGTTTCATGCAATTCCCAACACTCCGAATCCTTCAATCTGCTTCATACTGCCCCTTAGGCCTAATAGCCCTGTCTTGTAGCCCTGCAGCAGGCTTCTTAAATCCCTAACTCCCAACTATCCCAAAACATCCGATGAACTAATAAACGATTCAGATACCCTCTAACCTGTACTTCAACATATTAAAAGGATTTCTATTGTTGTTTTGGAGCATGTACTGCTGCTCACACCCTGTGACCCAAAAAATGCATAAAAATGAGTAAGTTAACAAAGGAACTATATGAAATATTTAACCTCAAGTCCCCAACTCCTGGACAGTGTCTTATTATGCTTCCAAATGCACAAATACCAAAGGAATTAGATCCAAACCCCCCACAACACCAAAAGCCCCAATTTGGCTTTACTAAACCCTTAATTCTAGGGATTTTCAAATCTCTTCCTTCCAAGAACTTCTAGACTCAATTGATGGATGCTACACCTTCACATAAACATATCTTGACATTCCAAATCATAAAATGGACTCCTTGTTTGGGCAGATTGTCTACTGCTATATTGTACCAAGCAATTTTCCTTATATTTTCCTTAACAACTCAATGGTGATCACCCTCTCGTCGTGCTATCTGCACATACAATGTTAGAAATGTATAATACATGTCAGAAAGACATCATCCCATGAAGTCAAGGCCTTAAGAGTTCATGGTATGATGATTTGCTAAGAAGAAATCAGAATTATTAGAAGATAACTTAAACTGTGACTGTCAAAACTTGAAAAATGTACAGAACAGCAACACAAAATGTTACTCGAAGCATCCAAAAGTGTACTAAATTGATGGATCAAACTTCTTCAATGCATTTTAGTCTTGTTTTAATCAAAACACTCAACAACTATGCCGATATACCCCAAGAATTTGCAGAAAACTGAATTTTATTGATTCACTGTTCTGTCCGTACACTTCCAGCCAAATTGGATGTCGTACAATGGCTTCATAGGGTATTTAAATAACTTCCCCCAAACTCCCTCAACCATATTTGGTTGGTTATCAGTTTATTTAAGCCTTTAAAATACTTAAACTAAGGTTTCCCTCTAAAATCAAACTAACTGTTGTATTTCAAAAATTTGAATATACAACTTTACATTTTGTTAATTAATTGACCTCCGACCTTGTAGTATTGGTCCATTGTGACCAAAATGCCTTATTAAACCCTCCTAAAGACTCCTAAACTCCTAAACATTCAATTTTTATCAATTGGACACTATTGGTCCATTTACAAAACAAGATTTGGTCCCTTTGGGACTTATTACATTTTGTTCATTTTATCCTCTTCAAAGGCCATGATTGGCTTTAGGACATGCCACTTGACTTGCATAGGTCTCTGATTGTTCATCACAACCCTCTGATCCTCCTGGAATGTCTTGTAGGTCTTCATGGTCTCCAAGGTTTGATTAAGTGTCGTTGGTGCCCCCGCACCATTTTGGAATCTTGCTTGTGACCCATGGTAATGTGTTATGGTGGTGTTTTGAGCCCCCGTGAGTCTATATATCGAGGGGTTGAGTTGTAGACAACATGAGTGGTTTTACAAGTACACAGATGTTGCTGAATCGATGCAAGATTGAGAAAATCTGTGTCGTAGTCTCTTTGAAGAGATACAAATTTATCAAATTTGTTTGTTGGACTTTTTTTGGGAATGGATTTCTCCATGTAATCATGGTGTTATGTGTTTAGTTTTATATGGTGTTCATTTATTGTTATAGCTAACTTTACTTCCATTTGGTAAACACTATTAGATTTGGTTTACAGTTGATTTGAAGCTTCTAATATTGTTGTCCACCTCTTAATTTCTTACACTTGGTATCATAGCTTGGCCAATTATGTCTCTTAAGTGGTAGAAGTGAGGTTTTTGACGTTGTGTAGGAACTTAAGATGATCTATTTTTGTAGATTTGTGTTGATACTGTGGCTGCAACCTCATCTCATTTGGAGATAGATAAGTTCAATGGAATGGATTATGAGTTGTATAAGCTGAAAACAACATATCTCCTTGAAGAACGAGATCAATGGGTGGTTGTGACAAATAAATAGAAACCTAAGAAGTTTTTTGATGAAGACTAGGAGAGGGCAAATAAAAATGCATGGGGTACTATCAGATTATGTCTTTCAGTTTCTGTTCTCCTAAACCTGTTAAAGGAAAAAACTGCATATGTTTTGTGGAATCGTATTGGTGAGATCTATCAAGCCAAAAGTCTTGTAAACAAACTTTATTTGAAACAAAAATTTGTTTTCCCTTAAGATGAAGGAAGGTGGATCAATAGCCGAACATATAGATTCCTTTAATTTAATTTTGAGTCAACTAGCCTCTATAGATGTATTAGTTGAAGAAGAGGATAAATGCATCATGCTTCTTTTTTCTTTACTTGATTCATGGGAAAATTTTATCTTTACCATCACTGCTAACCTTGATGATCCAAAGATGAATGCTCTTGTTGGAACTTTGTTGTCACAGGAGGTGAGGAAAAATATTGTGGATAGTTAGGGTGAGACTCTTAATGTCAGGGGAAGGCCTAAAGAAAGAGGGTCTAATGGAGATAAAAATGGGCCGAAGGACAAGTCCAAGGGAAGATCTAAAATTCCTAGTAAAAAGAACAAAAAGTGTTGGAAATTTGCAAAGAGGATATGTTAAGAGAGCATTTGAAGAAACAATTTGATTCTTCTACAAAGAAATCCTCAAACTTAGGTGACGATGCTTTAAATTTTTCTCTTCATGTTATGACTAAAGAACATTGGTTAATTGATTTAGGATTTTTGTACCACATGACTCCTCATAAGGAGTGGTTTTCCACATGAGAAATATGATGGAGTAGAAATCTACCTTGATGATAACTCTTCATATCCTATTGTTAGAAGGGGTAAGATTTAGTTGCGTTTCAGTGATGAGAGAATAAAATCTCTTTCAAATGTTTTGAATATCCCAGGTTTGGAAAAAAATTAATTTTAGTTTCTATGTTGAATGATATGGGATTGCATGTAACATTTGACAAGCATGGTTGCAAATTAGTAAGAGAAAACTTGGTGGTAGCAAGGGGGAAAAAGAAGGGAACTTTGTTTAAGCTTGAAGACAACACTGTTGTTAAATCTTTAAATGTAATCGAATATGAAAATACTTGTATGTTGTTGCACCTTAGATTGGGCCACATTAGTGAGAATGGTTTAAAAAAAATTTTAAATAAAAAATTGTTAGATGGTTTTTCCTATTTTAATGAGAGTTTTTTTGTGAACATTGTGTGTTTGACAAACAAATTACAAAATCATTTCCTCCTGGCAGTAATAAATCTAAGAGTAAATTGGAAATTATTCATTCAAATATTTTTGGACTAGTGGAAATTGAATCAATTGGGAGATCTAGATATTTTGTCTCCTTCACTAACGATGTTTCTATATGCACTCAGTTATATTAAGGCATAAATGTGAAGTTTTTCACTAAGTTGAACGAACATGAGGTCTTAACTGAAAAATAAACAAAGTGTAAAATTAAGGTTTTAAGAATTGATAATGGAGGGGAATACTGTTCTTAAGGAATTTGATGAATTTTGTAAGCATGCATGAATTCTTAGACAACAAGAATAGTATGTATGCTCCTCAACAAAATGGAGTGGTGAAAAGGATGAATTAGACAATGATGGAAAGAGCTAGAAGTATGTTAAGTGGTTCACAACTGGATAGATGCTTTTGGGAAGAAGCTCTAAGCATTGCTTGTTAGTGGACATGTAAGAAACCTTGTGTTTCTCATTTAAGGGTATTTGTCTGTGAGGCTTATGTTCGTGTGCATAAAGAAAAATGAACTAAGTTGGATCTAAAAGTTGAAAAGTGCATTTTCATAGGATACAAAGATAATCTAAAAGGATATAAGTAATGTAATATGCTAACTAAGAAAATTATCTTTGCTAAAGATGTTATTTTGAGGGAACATAGTGCTATTTCTAATCTTGAATAGCTAGAAGAAAAAGATAAGGAAAAGAGGTTGCATTTTGAAATCAAGCAAGAAAGTGCACCTCGGGAAGAACAAAGAGATGAACACGAGGTTGAGAATGAGGAAGAAGTGAGGTTTCAGAGGTAGTTATTGATGAAACTAATGAACAATAAGAGGTTGAGCAAGATCAAGAACAATAAGAGTCCCATACTCTTATTCTTAGAAGATCCACAAGACAATGAAATCTAGTTGATAGGTATAGCACACTAGATTTTCATTGTATATTTTCTTTATTAAGTATTGATGATGAATGTAGATCCTATAGGGAAGCTATTATAGTAGATGATTGATATTTTTCGCAACAAGCCATGTTCGAGATTGATAACCATGCGAACCTAGGATCTTGTTCATTTTCCCAAGGAAAGGAAGGCCGTTGGTTTTAAATAAGTATACAAAAATAAATTTGGAGTAGACAGTTCATTGGAAAAGTACAAAGCTAGACTGGTAGCTAAGGGCTACTCCTAGAGAGAGGGAGTTAATTTTGGTGAGATTTTATCTCCTATGGATAAATTGTCATCTATTAGAGTTCTTTTATCTATTGTGATAGCTAATAATTCCAAGATTGAACAAATGGGTGTTAAAACTACTTTTTTGCGCAGAGACTTGGAAGAGGAAATTGATATGCAACGACCTAAAGGGTTTGAGGTAAAACGAAAGGAACAATTGGTTTGCAAGTTAAAATGGTCTATTTATGGTTTATAACAATCTCCCCAAATGTGGTATCAAAAATCTAATTCAATTGTCATGCAATTGGGTTTTGTTAGAATTGAAGAAGATCATTGTGTATACGTAAAGTGTATCAATGATCATATTCTAATTATTGTCTTGTATGTGGATGATGTACTACTTATCACTAATTCTAAGACAATGGTTAGTGAGCTAAAAGCTCAACTTTTAGGAGTATTTGATATGAAGGATTTGGGTTGCAAGGTATATGTTTGGCATAGAAATCAAAAGAGATCAAGTAAACGTAAAGCTTTTGTTGTCTCAAAGTATGTTGGCACCATTTTGAACAAATTTAGTATGCATGATTGTAAGCTAGTAATAATTCCTTTACATATTAGTGCTAATATTTCATTAGATACGTGTCCTAAGAATGATGTCAATTTAGAAGACATGTCTAATGTGTCTTATGCTTGCACTCTAAGAAATTTAATGTATGTAATGGTTTGCACTATACTGAAATCATGTTAAATGGGTGTTTAGATATTTGCAAGGAACTTATTATTGTTTAGAATATTCTAGGACTAACAATGTGGATAAATAGGTTCAATTTTTTTAAAACTCAACATGGGTGGGAGCAGGAGCGGGAGGAGTGGGAAACAACATTTTAACGCAAGGGTTTTCTTCGTGCGCAGGAGAGATGCTGAAGCAATGAGAGAAGGGGAAGAGTTAGACGATGATGTAGATGGAGGTGTGGTGCAAGGGAATGCCACTCTGGGGAGTTTGTTCCCCTGTTGGATTGTGTCTGACCCTTGGAGACGATGTATTTGGAGGATCCTTTTGCTATAGGGGATCGTATCTTGGACATAATTTCATGTTGGTTGCGACTGCTATGAGTGGGGATCTCTAGATCTGTTTGGCTGGGGCCGTGAGGGAGTCGATTTTAGTGTTTCGTGGTGGTGCTCTGTGGATTTATGACGTGCGTCTTTTGCGCTTCGTTCTGGGGTTTGGATGGAGCTGTTGGGAAGCTTAAGACAGACATAGACTTCTATTTTTGGTATCATTCTAGTCATTCTACCCCCTATTCTCTGCCATGCAGGGTGTTGGCTACGGTGGATGCTTCTGTGCCTAGAGTGCTACTCTTATCTATGATATGATAAATGACATCTACCCACTTAGGTTAGAGTAGATTGTGTGGTATGTTGGGAAAGGGATTTTATGCATCGAGTCATGTGTGAGCCACTTGTTTGTTGGCTCTTTCTTTTTATTTTGTGTCTCCTCTAAGTTTGGTTTGTTCTGAAGTTTAAGCTTTAAGCGAAGGAGACGTCTTATCATGATCTAGGTTCTTAGTATTTGTTCTGGTGAGCCTAGTATGGGTGTTTGTTTCTGGTGGGATAACACCTTTCTTAATGGGATCTTTCAGTTGGAGGATGTTCTTTCTATCGGGCAGAGAAGGGATGCTCATTCTGTTTGGTGGAACCCGAGAGTTTTGGGGGTTGATGCCCTCGTTGTTGTAGTGTCTGGAGTTTCTCGGTGGTTTTTTGTGGATTATGGTTTGTTGAGTAACCGTGGTAGTGACTCTGTTGTTTCCGGTGTGGAAGTAGAGTCTGACTCTTTGTTCGTGGTTAGATCTGTTCTTTACTGTGATGTGATTTGGAAGAGCTTAAATGACAGTGTTTCCATTTTCTTCAAGTTGTTTTGTCTCTTATGTATTGACGATGAAGCTTTGGGTTGGAGGAGTTTAAGTGAAGGATTGGGCTTTGATCCCCGTGGAGTTTTGATCTCTCTAAAATGGATTTTCGGTTTTCCATTCTCAGATAGAAGATATGTGTTTTTCTTTGTGCTATTTTTGGGCTTCATTGTTTTGGATTCCTATCTTTGGAGCTGGTGGTGGTTTATGGGGTTGGGTCTCTTTCGGGGGTGAGTTTTTTTTGTTCTCGATCCTTTCATCTCCCTCTCTCTTTTGTGGGTTTTCCTTTTCTTGGAGCTTCTTTGGTCTCTATTTGTTGTTAGACCTGGGTGGAGTTCTTTGGGAGGTTTTTCTTCAAGGGAAGTTGGTTTTTTATTTGATGGAGTGGGCAAGTTGGTTGGTGTTGATTTTTTAAAGGGAGGTTTCTTTGATGATCTCATGCCTCTTGATTTCCTCCTTTTCTTCATGATTCCTCTTCTTTTGAAGATGATTTCTCTTTGTGATGGGGTTTTCCCTTTGGGAGGCTTCTCTTTGTGGGAGGTTGGTATCCTAGTTGTAGAGGTTGGTAAGTTGGTTGGTGTTGATTTTATAAAAGAAGGGGGCTTTGATGCTCTCAGATCTTCTAATTTCCTCCTCTCTAGGGTTCTTCTTTCACTGGAGGTGTCTTCTATTAGTGGTGGTGTTTGGTGCAGTTGTTGGGGTGGATCTTCTTTGTGGGATTTTGGGTTTCTATTAGTTGAAATGGGGAAGTTGGCCGACTTTGATTTTTTAAAGATAGAGTGCCTTGATGATCTCAGACTGTCTGATTTTCTCCGTCTTTTGGGTTCCCTTTCTGTTGGCCGAGGTGAATCCCCTTGCCGCTGGTTTTTGGTTTTTGGGAGGCTTCTCCTCATGGGAATATGGTATCATGTTTGTTGAGGTGGGGAAGTTTGCCAGTGTTGATTTTCTTAAGGGAGGGTGCTTTGATGATATAAGTCCTTCTGATTTCCTCCTTCACTTCAAGGTCCCTTTTCCTTTGGAGGCAATTTCTCTTTGTGTTGGGGTTTGTTCATTGGGAGGCTTCTCTTTGTGGGGAAATTGGTATCTTGGTTGTAGAGGTTAGGAAGTCGACTAGTGCTGATTTTCTTAAGGGAGGGGGCTTTGATGATCTCAAACCTTATGATTTATTTCTTCTTTTTAGGGTCCCTCTTTTGCTAGAGGTGTCTTCTGTTGGTGTTGGTGCTTGGTGCAGCTGTTTGGGTGGATCCTTTTTGTGAGATTTTGGGTTTCTGTTAGTTGAGATGGGGAAGTTGGCTGGTTTTGATTTTTTTTTAAGAAAGGGTGCTTCGATGATCTCAGACCCTCTAATTTTTTCCGCCTCCTATGGGGTCCTTTCTTGCTGGAGGTGAATTCCCTTGCTGTTGGTGTTTGGTTTTTGGGAGGCTTCTCTTTTTGTTAAGATGGTAGCTTGTTTGTTGAGGTGGCGAAATTTGCTGGTGCTGATTTTCTTAAGGGAGGGTGCTTTGATGATATCAGTCCTTTTGATTTCCTCCTTCACTTTAGGGTCCTTTTTTCTTTGGAGGTGATTTCTCTTGGTGCTGGTGATGTGCGGTTTCTGGTTTTAGTGGATTTGGGGGTGGAAGATTGTATATGTTTTAAGAGTATGAGATTTATTGTGCATACGCCCTTCTGACCCTTCTTCATGTGCTTGATGTTTTCTTTATCTGTCTTGGATACCTCTATGGAGGTGGGATCCTCTTCTATTGATTTGGAGAGGAGTATGACAGTTGAGGAGGTGTATCTTGGTTGGTTGGTTGGTTAGTTTTTTTATAATATACCTTTTGAGGAGATATGTTTTGATGGTTCTGGGATCCATGGTAAAACACAATGTCAAGGTTTGGGGAGCATTCAAAACCATTTGGACATCCTTGATTGGGAGACTCTTTCCGTTGGTTTGGGGAGCCCTTCCAAACCCCTAGTTTCAGCTGGTTTTTTAATGATCAATCTTTTAAAGAAGCTTGTGTTCATGATTTTGGGAGCCATGTTAAAACCCATTTTTATGGTTTGGAGAGCCCTTCAAAACCCCAGGGATCTCCTTAATTGGGAGAATAGTTCTTTGATGTAAGGCTTTGGCCTTTGTGTTGTGTTCTTTTAGGCAGCTGGAGGTTTGCTTGACTTCTATTTTTAAGCTACTATCTGTGTGTTGGCTTTGGGATGCTTTCTTGTAATGATTTATCTTTAGCAACTATTCATTTTAGTGGGGTTTCAGACCCCCCTCAAAATATGATTGTGAAGGGTTCTAGGGTCCCTTCAAAAACCATTTTCCCTTAATAAAAAAAAATGTGGATATGAAATTGGACATACAAGGATTTGTTGATGCAGATTGGGCAGATGACTTGGATAGTTGAAGGTCCACAAGTGCGTATGTGTTTACTTTGTTTGGAGGAGATGTAAGTTGGATGAATAAGAAGCAACCTATGGTTTCTTTATCCACTACTAAAGAAGAGTATATGGTTGCTACCCATGTTTCTAAGGAGGTAGTATGCTTATAGAGATTGTATGAAGGTATTGGTTTTGATTATATGACAGTTCAAGTTAATTGTGTTAGTAAAAGTGCAATTTATTAGGCAATAAACTTTCATTATATATTTAAATTGACCTTATTGTTCATTATTTGATACTCCTATGAGATAGTTTGTTGTCATTAGTTTTGTCAAAGTCATAATAGTCAAAGAAGCTAGTCGGTAAAGAGGAAGAACACACTATGGCAGACAGTCTGTAAAGTAGAGTATCAATGACACCGAACACCGACCACTAGCAAGCACTGAGTTAAGCAGAGGACAATTATCGAGAAGAGTTACTCACCGAGTCACAGAGCAGAGTTAGTCACCGAGTAGATGTTATGTCACCAAGAAAGAACAAAGCACATTACCGAACACACCAGAGCCAACATAACAACTCAAATTTGAAATCATTGAACCTTGATGCCGAGCGGGAAAGCTCTCACAATATTTAAGAAAAAAGTTAGGTAGAACATTGGGATTGCACTAATATGATTGCACATGATCACGAGACAATTCAACCAATGATATTCAAGTATAATAAATGCATTGGGAATGAAACCAACCTTGCACCGTCTCACCTCCACCGCAAAAGGAGAAGGATCTAAATTAGGTTAACCACCTTAAGATCATTTAAAAATAAACAAAACATATTGATGAAAGAGAGATGGTGAATGTTACAGAGAAAGAAGCAGTTACAGTGAAAGAGCTAAAGATAGAATGCATAAGTTATAGGGTGCAAAACATATAAGTTACCGAGTGCAAAAAGAGGTAATGCACTTGCAGAGCATAAAGAGTCTAAACAACATTATGGTTGATGCATACTTGCAAATTTTTTTGTAATAGTTAGGAGAGTAGAAATCCCATTCATTGGGTAGGCCCTAACAGGTCTTATTTTGTAAATCCTCTAACCAGGTACATCTCTTAGATGAGAGATTGTAAAATCCTTTAACTAGGTAGAGTGAATAAGTCTTTTGTGCTCTTGACCGAGTATAATACTCCTAATAGGGTAAGCTATGAGAAGTAGCTAACATTGTAGCTCTAACCGAGCAACCTTTATTCTATAGAAGGGAAGGATTGTGGGTGCCATTCCCATCACAATTTTTTCCTCTAACAAAAGATTTCTGCGTGACCAAAAATCGTGAAGTTATCTATCATGGTTTTCTAATTTACTTTATACGCTTTTCAATATTTTTATGAATGATATTCAGTTCGGTGAAGAGTAAAGAATAGTAGTTAAAAAGTTTTATAAGTATTGATTCACCCCTCGCCTCTCAACACTTACCTTTCCATAGATTGATCCAACAATTGGTATCAGAGCTAGTCGCTTGAGATAAGGGTTTAACCACCTGAGAGTAAAGATCATGACCATGGAAATTTACAAGCAATCTAAGAAGATTGATACTCTTGAGTTTGAGTTGGAGAGTGCACAATAAATGATTGAAGATCTGAAAAGAAATTTAGAAAAGTCCTTAAAAGTGAGGAAGTAGTTGTGTAGTGAACTAAAATCCACGCAAGAGCATGTTGATACTCTTGAGACAACATCTGAAAGTAGTCTAAGTGATGAAGCCGATTCTGCCATTGCAAAACTCATGGAAAAGAATAAGAAACTCACCGAACAACTGAACTGGGCAAAGATAGATCAAGAAACACAAGCATTGAGAATGAGTGAGATACTTGACTCTAAGGGAGAAGTTGAAGATGCATTGAAATTAGTTGAAGAAGACAAAAGACAGTTTGAGACAAGAATAGTTGAGAAAGACAATGAGATCGTGAGGATAACACAAGTACACTATAATATGACCGATCAACTAGTGAGAGAAAATATAGAGTTGACTAGGAAAGAGTTTGAGAATCAAGCATTAAAGTGTGAAGCTGATAGATTGACCAGGGAGCTGAAATCTGAAAAAGAAGCAAATGAGATACTAAAGAGAAATGAAGAAACACTGAGATCATTGGATGCACAGCTTAAAGGTTAGAGACAATCGACAGACAAGACTGGACTAGGATTCAATAGTAAGAACACTAATGAGAAAGGAGAGTCCTCTAATCAAGTTGACAATCAACGCACTTCTACCCCACCGAAGTCAAACATGCCTAGTTGCCACTACTGTGGGAAATTTGGACATACTGCAAAGATATGCATAAGAAAAAGGGGCAAGTCACCGAGTTCACCCAAGTTTGATGGACATTGTTATAGCTGTAACAAGTATGGGCACCGAGCACATGAATGCAGATCAAAAGACTGAAAAACAACACAAGAAAGTCAAAGTTCGATGGCTACCGCAATACATGCAATAATTATGGTCATAAATATGAAGAATGCAGATCACAAAAGAGAAATGACAAATGGGTACCAAATCAACAGAATATGCCAAGCAACTGACAGGGTACATCAATACCATGGGACTATAACACAAGGATATCTTGTTTAGTCTGTGGAAGATATGGACATATTGCTCCAAACTGCATGTTGCTACATGGAAGGAAAAATATAATATCTTGGAGAAACCCTGGCATGACATGATTCCATTGTCAAAAGAGAAGTCACCTTGCCAAAGACTGTAGGTACCCAGGCAAAGCTCCTACCGAGGAAGAAATATTTGAGAAACCTAAAGTGAATGTTGAAGAAATGAGAGATCAGATGAATAAGACATGGAGAAAAAAGACCATGGATGATGAACATCATTTAGAACAGTTGAAAACACCTCATCCTTTGGATTGGGTGCAACCGACTCTTCCTAATCAGTTAAGAGGTATGAGTAGGAACTGCAAGTTAAATTTCAAATCTTAAATCGGTACCTATTATATGTGCAGAGATATATATGAGCATACTTAGATGCATTTGGATATATACTGGTTGAGTTTATGTTTCATATTTCTTCGGTAAAAGGAAAATAAAGTTAGGTATTCGGTAAAGTAAGTCAACAGAGCATTAATTTCTACTTTATGACTGTTGAAAACCCTAAACCTAGATTAAGCCATATATAGACTACATCGTCTATTATTGTTGTTTAACATTTTCTAGAGCAGTGTGAACGAAGTTGGAGAATTGAGTCCTCAAGAGAACTCGAGCGATTGTGAGGGTAATCGTATACTACTTTGAGCATATTTTAATCTATTCAAGGCTTTTGTGGTATTTCCCTAGTTGTATTAGTGCAACTAAGTCATAGACACAAACCCTAGTACGAGAAATTTGTGATTGACAAGAGGTTATGGCCCCGAAATCTCAAAACCCAGCAATGGTTGAGAATGTTGAGCCCGTAAATTCTAAGTAAAAGATACCTCCTGCGAAAGCAGTTGAACCAGACATGATGGGAGCAATTTCGTCTATTCCAAACAGAGTTCTATTGACCGAGGACATTCACATGTTCGTCCATTGTAAGGTTGGGGAGATTTGTGAAGCAGAGATTGATTCATCTTACCAGAATTTATGTGCAGACGGGAAACTAAAAAGAGATCATGTTCATCTAGAGTCAAAAGGTTTGACACATGCCCTTCATATCTTGAAGGTATTAAAAACTGAGTGGATAAGGATGGTCTTTAGCCAAATACATGACCAATGTATGTGGCTAGATCAACCTGTGAAGATCACAAAGGATTTGTTACATATTGTGACTGGTTACCTGATTGGAGACAAGCCTAAAGCTATCAGATAGATTGAGAAGAACAAGATGAGTGAGTTAACCAAGGCCAAATGGGATGGAAGAGGTCTGAAGATTTCTACTATTGAAGACCCCGAGTTGAATTTCGCATGCAACATCTTATCCTACCAAGTATTTCAATCATCCCGAGTGAACAACTTACCTTGTGGAGGTGTTGATCTGGCTTACAAGATTGTAAATAAATATATGCAGATTGATCTATATGAGATACTGTTGAAATAAATTGAAGACAACATGAACACTATAAGGAAAGCCAAGACAAATACATTGAAGTTCAACTCAATACTGGTATGCATATACTTTTACATTGAGAACTTCTTTCCATCTATTGGAAGTGTGAAATGAAATGTTGATAAACCTGTCATCTATCCAATAAGTGAGTACATTCAGTGTCTAGGAGAGAATTTTGACATTATTATAAATGACTACTTCACCAAATTCCAAGCTAGGAGGCATCATAAATTTAGAGTTCCACCTCAATAAGTTGAGAAATATCATGATTCTATTTGTTTTGAGGTAGACACCGACTCATGTATTATCAACACAGTTGAGCCTAGGAGCATATGTCTAGATCCTATGGGATATGATATGGACATAGAAATTGCATCTCAACAATTCAAAACTCTCTTAGCTAAGCCTGCTGATAAAAGAGCCAAGAGGTATGGAACATATGAATAAGTTAAGGCTAAGATTAAGCAAGGTATCTTGGCACCTAAAATTCAAAGAAAATCTATCAAGATGAGTGCTAGTCTAACTAAGGATTTGGGAATTGATGACGAAGAAGATGAGGTAGAACCCTATGAAGTGGAAGGCAAGGAACCACAAGTATTGAAGCCTTGACCGAGCCCCAAATCTAGTATATCATCAAAAAGGTCTACAACATCACTGAAAGCAAAGAAGAATTCTGCTGAACCGAAAGAGAAGACATATGTAAGAAGCAAGAAGGTAAACACTAAACCAAGGAGAAAATTCAAGCTACCACCAAATAGTGACACAGAGACTGAAGATTTAATAAAACTCAAAGTTGTGAAGAACAAGCCTCCACCACTAGGCAGTTTTGATGAAATGTTAGACATAATGAAGAAGTATGGAACATTCAGAGGAATGAAGCAAGAAAAGTACAACACTCAAAGAACAAGGTAAAATTGAAGATGCAATTATTTACTCTTTACACAAATTCAGATACACACCACTTGAAGTTTTCAAGTTTTTAGCTATTGAGTTATACAACATAGATGCAAGATGGAAATATGCATTGAATGCTGAAAAAAAAATGAGAAAGTTCTCTCGTGCTAACTGTACCAAATCTATCTATTGAAGAAATTGAAGAGACCTTGAAACAACACTCTAAATGATTTCTTGTAAAAGGAAGATATTTAAGGATTATGACAAGAGACTTGGAGCAATTATAGTTGGAAACCCATGCAAAAAGGAAAGAGATATTCAACATCAAAGAGCCTGAATCTCAAGCTAAGAAAGAAAAGGAAACCATAACTGATGAAGTTGTAATAGATGATCAAGGTAAGAATAATCCTATTGATTTGACAATTGACACCGATGAAGCTATTATTGTGGATATTACTGATAAAGATCCTAGAGATGATACATCACAAGATGAGAATGTTATGGCAATCGAGGACATCGATACAGAACAAATGAACATCCACGTTAAGGCTACTACTAATCCTACTCTACAGCCTGTATTGGAACAAGTACTAGATTATCACACAACTCAAGGTGATAATGATCCAGTTGCTATGGATACAAATCATGCAACAACCGACCAACCAAAGGTAACAGAGAAGGAAAAGGAAACAAAGAAGGAAAAGGAAATAGAGAAGGAAAAGAAAGTTGAGAAAGACAAAAACACCGAGAAGGATAGGCTAATGAGAAACCAAAAACTTTAAACACCGAATTGGTTCCTCCAATTGAGTCCATTGCACAATAACAAGAGCCCGACAAAGATTAACTAAAGGAAAAAAAATGAACAAAAAGAAGCTGAGAAACACACAAATGAGCAAAAACATGACACACTAGGAGAAAAGAAAGCAGAAGGGAAACAATAAGAGAAAAGGAAGAAAACAAACAACAAGAGCAAAGAGCTAGAACAAGTACAATAGAGACAACATCCGATGCATTAAAGGCATCACATTCACCAAATTAATTAGCAAATAAGAGGAAACATGTAGATATGAGTCAACCGATCATTTAACCAAATGTCAACATATCTACTATGGACTATGATGAAATGACCAAGTATGCCGAATTAGTGAAACTTAAGGCAATGCAAAAGAAATTAATTCAAAAGAAGAAGACTGATTTATTGGAAAGCGTCAAGGATTTCTTATAGGAAATTGTCCTAGATTCCACCATTGATGAAATAGAAGATATCATTAGTTAGGTAGAAGGACTACTGGAACTAGTCCGAAATCCAAATAAGGACACTACTGACTACATGATGAAGGTTCATTCACGGAAGATGAAACTAAAAATGTTTGAATTCATTGTAGACAACATTGCAGTTGATAAGGTATCACTTTCCGAGGCATTTGCCGAGATTGAAACTAAGTTATCTCATATAATTTCAATATTTCAGAAAGTTTGTTCTATTTCAAACTTTATCAAGGATATCAATAAGAAAGATGAGTCTGTTGAGACCGAGATGCTGAAAAATGTTTCTACCGAGCCTAGTTCTTTACAATTCTATTACTTGAGGTTGAAACACTTGATGGGGATGCAACAAGAACTACGAAAAGAAGATAATAAGAGACAGATGGATCTTCTAGAGATGCAAGCACTTTTGAGTCTCCACATGGAATCCATGCAAAGGCATTTGAAGAAGGCCAAGGATTTGGTCAACACCCCCATGGTAGTTCACTTGAAACCATCATTGGAATGACAACTGATGTTTCTACTCAAATTGTTATACTTCAAACACTCAAAGATGCATGGGAGTCATCCCTAGCCAATATATAGAAGTATGATCACTTTTTTGATAAGGTATAATATATCCTACCGAGCCCTAAGCAATTTTATTTTTGGCATATTTGTCAAAAAAAGGGGATGATATAGTATGTATTAATATAGCACATAAGGGAGATATAATGGTAAGGGAGATATAAGCATGTGTATAGGCAAAGTTACACAAAATTTTGATGACTTTGATTGTCAAAATGCCAACTAATGCCAAAGGGGGAGATTGATACTCCTATGAGATAGTTTGTTGTCATTAATTTTGTCAAAGTCATAATAGTCAATGAAGCTAGTTGATAAAAAGGAAGAACACACTATGGAAAACAGTCAGTAAAGCAGAGTATCAATGACACTAAACAATAGAAAGCACCGAGTTAAGCAGAGGACAGTTACTGAGAAGAGTTACTCACCAAGTCACAGAGAAGAGTTAGTCACCGAGAAAATGTTATGTCACTGAGCAAGATCCAATCATACTACCGAACACACCAGAGACAACATAACAATTCAAATTTGAATACATTGAACTTGGATGCCGAGCAAGAAATCTCTCACACTATTCAAGACATAAGTTAGGTAGAACATTGGGATTGCACTAATATGATTGCACATGATCACGAGGAAATTCAATCAATGATATTCAAGTATAATAAATGTGTTGGGAATGAAACCAACCTTGCACTGCCTCACCTCCACTACAGAAGGAGGAGAATCTAAATTAGGTTAACCGCCTTAAGATCATGGTGAATGTTACAAAGAAAGAAGAAGTTACAGTGAAAGAGCTAAAGATAGAATGCAAAAGTTATAGGGTGCATAACAGATAAGTTACTGAGTGCAGAAAGAGGTAATGAACTTGCAAAGCATAAAGAATCTAAACAACATTCTGGTTGATGCATACTTGTAGACATTTTTGTAATGGTTTTTGTAATAGTTACGAGAGTAGAAATCTTATTCAGTGGGTAGGCCCTAACAAGTCTTATTTTGTAAATCCTCTAACCGGGTACATCTCTTAGATGAGAGATTGTAAAATCCTTTAACTAGGTAGAATGAATAAGTCTTTTGTACTCTTGACTGAGTATAATACTCCTAATAGGGTAAGCTATCAGAAGTAGCTAACATTGTAGCTCTAACTGAGCAACATTTATTCTGCAGAAGTGAAAGATTGTGGGTTCCATCCTCATCGCAGTTTTTTCCTCTAACAAAGGATTTATGTGTGACAAAAAATATGGAGTTATCTGTCATGGTTTTCTAATTTACTTTACACGCTTTTCAATGTTTTTATGAATGATATTCAATTCAGTGAAGAGTAAAGAATAATAGTTAAAAAGTTTTATAAGTACTGATTCACCCCTCCCCTCTCACCACTTACCTTTCCATAGATTAATCCAAAAAAATTTATCTAGCCATTAAAAGTATGACATAGCTAGTAAGGAGGTGAAAGTGGTGACACTTTATGAAAGACAAGGAGATATATACTTTCCCCCTTTAGTACATAAGACTACAAATATGATGGTGTAAAATGCCCATAATCTATGACAATAATAGGTTTAATGAAACTCCAAATTATAGTTACTAGAATTCTAAGTTATCTTGTTCCAAATCAAAATTTTAGTTTCCATTTATATTACGAATATAATAAATTTATAGTAATTCTTCTATCCCTAAACCTTAAATCAGAGGCAACCTCGAGGGTTCTTTAATACCATCCTATCCACATAAGGTTTGCAAACAAAATGTCTTTTTCATAATTAAATTATAATTCTTCTATGTGTTTTTCCTTTATTATTCTCTACCATTTCTTGTCATTTTGGGTGACATAAATCACTCAGATAATACCAAAATCTATCTAGTTTCGCTCTTATAAATATGCAGCCATGAACTATCAAAATTACATTGTAATTAAGAAAATAAGGATAGCCAATTGACCATCATGTTAGTAAATGATTTGAAATTAGATTGTCTAAACCCAACTTATATGACTTATCGTGTTAGTAAAGACTATTTGTAATTATATTGTCTAAACCCAACTTACATGAATTTTCCTTAAATTTATATTAGCTACTACAATCCTAGCGCATTACTTACATAATTTCCAAAATCAATTTCTTATCACTAATTAGATAATTGGCTTTTGAATGAGTTGTGATTTGTCTCTTACCCAAAAGAGCTAAAGAAAATCCTTAGGCACTTCTACTTTCACACTATATATGCATGGGTAAATAGGTGACATGTGTAACTAGAACATGTTTCATTCATCCTTTAAACAAATGTCATTAATGCTCTAATTATTGCACTTACAACCACATTTCTAGGTAGAATATGACAAGGATGTTTTTATTTGTTTTCTCTATTCTCTAACTTTTATATTTTTTAATAAAGTCTTGTCACTTTGAAAGGTATATAAATAAATAATGAAGGCTTGCAACTAGCTTTTGTGGTTCAATGTTTTTCTTTTACATACTAGTGATATTGATAACACTATGTTATGGCATTATATTAACAATGTCAATAAATAAAGATTGAATAATTATTAACATGGAGGATTCATTCTAGCTACAATGAGAGCAATTGTCAAAACACTACTTTTACTTGTTTTATCTTTCATCATTTTATTTTAGTAACTAAAGAGAATAATTCATAATATGAAAAATTGAACTAGAGTTTGTTACCACTTCTTTTTGTCACTATATATATATATATATATCTTGTTGATTATTAATTTTATTTTCATGTCAATACAATTTATTACATTCTATTTCAATGTTAAAGTCTCCACCTTATTCCAAATTACATTATAAAATCAAACATATTAGCACAAAAAGAAAATATAGCATTTATGAGAATGTGACAACTTAAATATGTTTTTTTAACTTATGATTGACAAATTGATAAAATACACGAGTGATGAAAAATATTTCACTAAGATTCATTCAAAGATGGTCATTCTCATATTTGAATAAGAGAGGGTGAATAAAAAATAACTTAGATAAAGGAAGTATTTTGTGTGAATGACTCTTCATTCCATTTGGGCTAACCAATGCTCGTGAGGCTGATAATATTGATGAATGAATTTTTGAAGCCATCTTTGGGTAAAGTTATAGTGGCATATATATACAGGGAATATTAAACATGGATAAGATCAAAGGAGAATATTTAATGAATTTATAACATGTATTGTGATAACTTAAACATGCAAAATTTTTAACTAATTTTATGAGCTACACATTCACAAGGAGAAGCTTTAATGATTGAGATTTTTATTTTTTTAGAAGGATAAAGAGATGGATCTAGAGAAAATTAAAACTATAGAAATCAATTTTGTTGGGACATAATTTGACAATGCTAAATTTTGTTTAATTCCCATCTCCTTTATGCACATATGCCTCATTCTTTCAATAACATATAACTAATGTGATAAACATTTGTATAGGTCTTTGTGTCTGTTAGGATTAAGTAATACAGAGAGCGGGGTGAATCAATATTACAACACTTCATTATAAAACTTAAAAAATTCAAACTTAACCAAGCAAGTACTAAAATAAGGACACACACATAAAGTAGACAACTCATAACACCATGATTTGTTAACGAGGAAATCATGTTAAGGGAAAACCCCGATGGGGATGATATCCAAAAATGATGCACTAAGAGTATAGTTTGCCTGTTAGGAGACCTAGCCCTGTTAGGAGATGAATATTACATTTAGTACATATCCTTGTCAAAGGATAGAAAACCCTATTAGGGGCATACAATGAGCTCAATGCTCTTACAATGCAAAACTCTCAATCACAATGACTTATCAAAACATGAAATATACAAGCATCTGGTATGGTCTATTAGTCCCAATTATAGCTCGCAACATCCTTTGTCTGATTATACATCACAATGCATCTATCTGTTACACCCACCTCTTTGCATCTCAAAACATTTTCACATATATACTCGATCTCATAACTTTCTAGTCAGCTCCCAATTACATCAAAAAATGTGTCCAACACTTAATCACATAGAAAATACATAGTCAATGATCATACATCAAAAAAATTAGGGTAGGACCCAAACCAAATACAAAGTAGAACTTTTGGATTCCACATTATACTCCCTTAAACATCACAACCATTCATCTTCCCTGTTACATTGTTGCACTGTCTTCGCGTAACTTCAACAAGCTGTAACTCTCTCAAGTCAACTCCAAAATACAAGAAACCTTAACTGAAGGTCTACTACATCCCATAGTGCACTCCTCTAAGCTCACATGACTTAGTTTGTTACATACTATAATCGCCACGCAAAATTGTACAATTGTACTCTGTCAACTGCTTCCTGGACTTGGTCATTTTTCAAAATAAAATCTCCAAAACTGGATTGCACTCCTTGTGATCATGCTAATAATTAGTGTTACCATAAATGAAACCTCTAAGATATACTCATTAGGCTACTTGTCAATAATCTCCCCCTTTGGCATTGATGGCAACACTTAGTGAAAAAAGACTAAGTGCCCAATGCCAAACTACTGTCTATACATCTTTAATCAGTCCTCTTATACATATACATTTTTCAAACCTTATTACCCCCCCTTTGAAATCAATGGAAAAGATATCTAATTACAACAAAAATGTAACTATACACATATCATAATTGTAAAGCTTCTCACCAAAACTCATACCATATGAAGAATATCTTGAAAATATGTTTCCAAGATCTTTGAGTCTACTTTCCATGTCTTTTCCAAAGTCTGACCTACATGAATAAGACCATTCAAAACAAAGGATGATATATCTGCACCCTTTAGTACTGTAGGAATTGCTTCATCAAGGGACTTCTTCGCAATCACCATGTCCTCAAAGGTGTTTCTCCAGAATTGATAGTTTAGGAGTAAGCATACTCCTTAGCATAGAAAATATCCCCAACACTCTTGACTTCTCAGTTTCAAGAGCACTAATTTTGTCGACTAACCTGGACACTTCCTTATCCATCTCAAAAATAGATTGTGATGTAGGAGAATCCTAGGATGCCTTGCTATCCTACTCATCTTTGTTCAATTTTCCAGTAAGTGCCAAGTTGGAGTTCTTGTCGAGTTGCAATGTGTGTCAAGCTGTCCAGGGTTGGCCGAGATTTTGTTTGTGCCGATCTGCCCAGTGTTGGACAAGCATTCCTTCCTGTGCCAAGTGAACTTGATGCTTGGTTTTCTTCTTGACCGAGCTTGTCTATGTTTGGTTTCTATTGAAGCTGACTTTTTTATTTAATTTTTTGTTGCACATTTAATATTTGGATCTTGTCTTGGGATGTGTGTGGATCATTGGTGGTTAGCCTTCCATCTTTGTAAGCCTCTTTGGAAAGTATAATTAGGGATGTCTAGGAGTAGGATAGGGGAGCTAGTAGAGAAATTAGAAGATGATGATATGAGAAGGTAGAAGATAGATTAAGTTTGGATTTTCAAAGATCTTGTTTGTCGTATCCCAGAAGGCCTCATAGTAGGGTATGTATGTTGTAATTGCATGAATCAATAAAATATATTTGTTGTTCCTTCTCTCCTTGGTGTTGTTCTTTGTGTTGTGTGCTTCCATTGTGTTTACTCACATGGTGACTAGTTAGTTGGGTGTCCCTTTGGCCCTAACTTCCCCCTATACTACCATGCGCCAAGTGGTATCAAAGCTAAGTTCATCCTTGGTGGATTAGATCATGTAGAAGCTTGAGGTGATTTGGTTGTAGGGTGGACAATTTGCGGATTTGACCTATAACTTGTAGAGGGTTAGGATCTTGTAGGAACCGTCAAGATGGTTTGAGGCAGAAGAAATGTTGATAATGTCATAATGGACATGTTGAGACAAATTTCAACCAGATTAGATGCTGCGGAGATAGCCCAGAGAAGAGGAGCGCATCTTGATGATGTGAGTGATGATGAAGCAGTGGAACCAAATCCAGAGCCTGAAGAAGATCAAGATGAATAATTATTGTTGAGAGTATTGTCTAGGGCACATTCAAAGCTTGCTATTGAAGTTGTTCCTTATGATGGAAAATTAGATACTATGTTGTGTTGGATTGGATCTCTGATATGGAGAAGTTCTTTGAGTTTGAAAGCACTCCTAATAATAGGAAGGTGAAAATTACAGTCACTAGATTGAAAGGTCACGCCTCACTATGGTGGGAGAATTTGCAAACTGATAGACAAAGAAGAGGAAAGGAAAAGATCAGAACTTGGTTGAAAATGGTGAACAAGGTAAAGAAGAAGTTCCATCCTGTTGATTACCAAGTTAGCTTGTTGAGGAATATGCAGAACCTTAAACAAAAGGACACGACTGTGAAGGAATACAATGAGGAATTCTATAGATTGGACATCAGATCTAGACATGTCAATGAGGAAGTTGAGAAAGTTTCAAGATACCTGAATGGCTTGAGATTTGGAATTCAAGATGAAATAAGTTTTGTAAAATTGAATAGTGTGGAAGAAGCATATCACTATGCCTTGAAAGATGAGGAGATCATGACAAAGAAGTATGAACAAAGACAAAGAGGTTGAGGTGGTAGATTCTAGAGAGGCAGAGGTAGTGATGATATTATTTTTCCATTAGTATACTCAGTGAAAAACAAAGATAGAAAGCATTACCGACAGACAACATGCATTACCGGCAAACCACAAGCAGTACCGGTGAAATGCAAGCATACCCGACAGAACAAAGATTTTGAGAAAAATGCTAAGTATAAAAGTGACAAGCATCATCGATGACCACAAGCCTCACCGGAAACCACAAGCATTACAGGAGACACAGTTTTCAGAACTAACCCGACAGAAAAAGAAAAGGCATACTCAATGACAAGTTTAAGAAAGGAACACCGACGATCTAGAAAACTGACCATCATAACCGACAGACAGATCAAGAACCCGCAAATTGTGGATCTGATTTTTACATGACGAGTAAAGCAATGTAATTCTATTTATAGAGTTTTATTTTGTTTTAAATTATTTTTAGATGGTCATGCAAGCTTTATGAAAATGCTTTAAAGCATCCTAACGGATCTTAAGCTTATCTAACTAAAGATCAAGGTCAAGTTGTAAACCTTGGATCTAGAGTTAACTTGCGATGCATGAATCAAGAATTGAACCTAAAATAGTATAAATAGATGTTCATACTCTATTGTGAGTACATGAATTCTTTATGAATGATAACCACGAAGAGCATCTAAGGAGCAGAAGGCAGAATTTATGCAAAGATCAGAAACAGAGTACATCAGTTATCAAGAACACACAAAGGCTACCGATGAGCAGACAAAGGTATTAATCAATCAAGAAAGGATGATTACTAGTATGTATGAAGCTTTATAGGATCTTTTATCAGCAATTGCAGATTGAAAATATCATCAGATCAAAGACTTAGTTGCATTCTAACAAGTGCATCACATCTAAAATCCTTTTGTAGAAGGTGAACTTAACCGTTCTTTCCAAATCTCTTAACAGAGTGCACACTTAACAGTGTTGCTAAAGCTTCAAACGAAGTAGAT